>JACYFF010031957.1:39902724-39928191 GCA_017589665.1 Selenicereus undatus
CATGTATGTAAGCTTGCCATGTAAGATGCCACATAGTAGAGAATAGTTATGTGAGATACCTTAACGTAATATAGGATGCTACATGAGATTTAAAATAAAAAGAAAAGGCAATGTAGGGTGAATATAAATTTAGTACTATATGAATTCTATTTAACAAGATAACTTCTCACATACCTTCCTATTATTTAATGATAAAATTTAATCATAAAATTTATATAATTTAATGATGCTAATACAACAAAATGTTTGAGTTAGATGTTAATTAAGAATAAAAAATATGTTATCAGTAGGGACAAAACTAAAGAAGACTTGCTTTGCTTTTGTATTAACAAAATAATACAATACGTCAATTTATTGTTTACTTTTTTTAAAATAAAAAAGTCTATTCTTTTAATATTATATTAAAAAATTATTTAGCTCACAACCTTGCAACGTAGGAGTATAACCCCAGTATTTTATTATAATTGTTGGCTTTGTGGTTGTCTGGAGCTTGATGATTATACTGTGAATTTGTTCATGTGGACTAGTTGATAGATGGCTTAATTATTTGTATTAGAAAAATCAACTTGTTGGAAATAGATTTGATGTTCAAATTAACTTGGTTGCACCCACTGTTCGAATTTTTAGGAATCATTGGGTTTAGGAATTTGAATAAATTACTGTGACTCATGCATAATATTTGACATTTTTTTGGAAATTCTCATGAATTTTAGATTTGTATTTTCTAAGCTATGAATATTTGAGTAAAACTACCTATTTAGTACATGTGTTGGCTATTTGTGTGCATTGCCTGAACATGGGATGTGTGAGGGCTACTTTTCGACATTATAAATAATAAGGTGCTTGAATACAGTATTTGAAGTATGTGGAGACTGTTTAAAGTAGAATTATGTCTTGGATTGATTATGTTCTAGTATAAATTGTGAATATAAGCATCTTTGAAAAATAATATTATGGTAATATGATTATATGGTTACATGATATAGCTAAATTATGTTTTTTGGGGAAAGAAGTTCATGTCTTACCTAGGGCTATTGTTGTTTTGTTATAGATATGTGACCATAGTAGTGATTGTCATTGTTACTGTTGCCAAATAAGAGAGGCTACAACCTATTGCTTAGGATATGAATGTCACCCTTACGTATTACATTAGCCTTGCAGGTCCCTTGTGATTAAGTTTTGACTTGAACTTACTATAATATGAATATAACTCTATGGTTTATGTTTTGTGGGCAGTTAGCATCTTCTATAGTAAGGGTGCCGAATTGATGCCATGTGAATAAGTTTCGACTGGTCCACTAGGATATGTTTATCACCCTTATATTATGGTGGTTCTTTGTGTAGATCATGATCTGGATTCCCCCCTAAACTAAGGAACATTGGTTAATCGAAGAATTATATGATATATTATGAAATTGGATTTTGCCTTGTATTTGGAGTAGTATATGATATTTGTGAGATTGTGATTGATTCTAGGTGTATGGGTAGATGATAAGTATATTTAAAGAAGTACATGATGTGACTATAATGAGTATGTGTAGTTTTATAAGAAATATGCTTTTATGCATAAGTGGCGATGGTGACGCCAACTTTGCTTTCTTTTGGACTCCAATTACGATTGGGAGCCCCAAAGACATAGTTAAAACAATCATAGTTAATTTAGTAAATAGACTAACAGTAAAGTTTGTTTAGTGACTCAAGTAGAAACGAAGTCCTTGAATCTTACTTGATATGGAGCAGTTATGGCTGAGTTAGTCTAATTATCAAGTTATATCTGTTGTGTCCCATGGGATAATACCTTTGGCCAAATATAGACATAAAGTTAAAGGAGAAATCCAAGAGATTCAAGATGATCAATAAACCCATAAGAAGCCTCAACGAAGAAAATCACAAGACTAGCATTTGATTGTTTCAAACTTGTAATGACAATAACAACTAATAAAAGGCCAGGCACCTTTCAATCTTATAAAGCCTAGGCACCAAAGATTGAAACAAAAGGAAGGCTTACATTCATCACTCTACTATAGAGATAAAGTAAATGAGATTTTTATGGAGAGATAATAAGCAACAATTTTTTTCATTTCATGATCCCATGTCTAAAAGTATTATAAGTAGACCTGACAAAGATTGATCTAACCAAAAACCCAACTCGAAGCCGCCCGAAAATTTTGAGTTTTGAAGACGATTTTTCCAACCTGAACATGAAATAATCTGAACCCAAAAAATTCGCAAATTAACAGGTCAAACCTAAACCCGAACCTGTCTGCTCGACCCGAACATTAAATCTATCTTGTTTGATTTTTGTTTAATTTATTCCTTTTAACAGTAGCGGTTATTCATTGTATCGAATCCTTCGCAAATTAAACGATGGTAGATTCTCTTTCCCAAATTTATTTTCATAAAATAACATCATACGCAACTTGTAAAGGGGCCAACTTCAAAAAATAGGCATGAAATAATTGTCTAGTCTTAAGAAAATCCATTTAGAATATGACAAATAATTAAAATGGGCAAATCATACCATTATATTTTTAGTGAAGCGAATATGTCTTCTTCGATTTCAAATAGTGTTACTCTGTAATAATATAAAATTTTGATGTTACAATTAAAAGATAATTGTATCATGTGCTTTGCCAATATCCTTTCATTTGGTTTCTATTTAGTTGGTCCCAAACTATGAAGTTATTATTAGGCAATTGACCGACATGTGATCGTGTTATAATTGATCCACTAATAAAGTATATCTAATTACATAATGGTAGCTTTGTTAATGAAAATATCGAATTATTAAAAGGGTTATTAGATGTCAAACTGCTTCGACCCCGTAACACACTTTAGATGGGGCTGACCCATAAATGATCTGAACCATTACTAACCCCTTTTAATGTATGGACGACCCACCCAATCTAAAGCGGACCCACCTCTTTGTCCATCTTTACGCAAAGTTCATATTTCATAATGAAAAGTTAGAATATTTTTAATATTCTTTTAGGAAATTACAATTATAATGCTTTCTCATCAAATACGAACAATTTCAAATAATAAATACATGAAGTTTTTAATTTTGACAAAAGAGAAATAACTTATAGAAAATGCGCTCTAGATCCATTGGGTCAACTTGAAACCCCGTACAATCGAAATACACCTGCCCCGTATTTTACCCCGCGTATTCGAATTGACAGGTCTAATTAGAAGGAATCAAGCCATTAAATAGTGGGATGCCTTCCTCTTGAAACTTTGTACCAACCACTAGAATTACAAAGAAAATAACCAATGGAATTCTCACAAGTTCTCCAATTAAAAAAAGGACCACTAGATAATTACTAGGTTGGAGTTAACTATACATATACTACCTTGATGGCATCCTCCACCATCCCAAATGGATGAATTTGAGAGGGATATTTATGGAAAATTTTGTAAAAGTGTCTACAAACTTCCCATAAAAGATTAATCCCTATTGCATCAATTTTCTAGCCCAATTAAGCTCTTAATTAAAGCCATGCATTTTTAGACTTTCACTAACCTTTCTCCGATTAAAGTCATATATGTCATTCAATCCTTGGAATTTGAAGGTGATTTATAGCTTGTTAGAAAATAGACATTCGAGGCTATCAATCCATTTATAGTTTCCAAATTTGGAGCCTATTTTACAATTCAAAATGGAGCCAGGAGGTAGGGAAGATATTATGCCTAGAATCTAGAAAAGAACAAAAGAAGTGGCTATTGAAAAGAAAATAGCTAAGCTCCTTATTGAAGGCAACTTATAGCCTAGCCACCTTGCTGAGGCTTACTTAGACTCCTTCAAGGACCCCAAGACAACAATGAAATTGGAGGACAAAGCCCTTGAGCCCCATTTCCAAGAGTCATCATTGCTCCTACTTGAATCATGGTCTTGGTTTAGAGGAGCATATCGAATCTTGCAATTTGCTCCGCATTAACCTGCCCCCCTCTTGAAGAGGATTTTTCTGAAGTATTCATTGTGGTCCTCAATGTAAGGAGCAAGATCCCCCAATATTAAAGGTGGAGAATATATTCATGTAACCCGAAAGCTTTATCTTATACGCATTCTCTCCTACCTTTTGCATAATCTTGTAAGGACGATCTCCCCTAGCTATAAGCTTATTCTTTATCGTTGAAGGGAACCTTTCTTTTTTCAAGTATAATCATACAAGATCTCCCGGTTCAAACTCAAGATGAGTGCAGTTCTTTTTAACTTTGAGTTTATATTGCTTATTCATTTTCTCAATTTGGGCCCTTACTTGCTCATGCAACCTCTTCATTTCCTTAGCCTTTATTTTGGCCTGAAATCTCGCCTTGGATTCTTGAGGAATGAGAATAAGATCAATGAAAGTGAGAGGATTAAGGCCATAACACACCTTAAAGAGAGAATAAGAGGTGGCATATGAAGGAGCTCGATTGTAAGCAAACTCCAGATAAGAAAGTTTGATATCCCAATCCCTCAAACTCTTACTCACCATACCCCTTAGTAAGGTTGTGAGAGATTGATTTGTCATTTCTGTTTGTCTATCGGTTTGAGAGTGGCAAGTAGTGCTAAAGAACGACTTAGTCCCCCTAATCTCCATAGGCATCCCCAAAAGTGAGATAGAGTTTTGCGATCTCTATCCAAAACAATGGCTCTTGGGATGACATGAAGCCTCATTATTTCTTGGAAGAAGAGATCAACAATATAAGTAGCATCATCACACTTGTGCAAAGCAATAAAGTAAGCCATCTTGGAGAATCGATCCGCAACCACCATAATAGCATCCTTTCCCCTCAGAGTCTTTAGGAGGGCCACAATGAAGTCCATGCTAATATCATCTTAAGGCCTTTTAGGTATTGGTAAAGAAGTGTAAAGGCCTTGATGGAAGTGACTTTTAGCCATATGGTAAATTATGTACCTTGTGATCACCTCATGGCCATCCCTACCCATCGTGGGCCAATGATCCTTGAGTATTTCAAGGGTTTTATTGATACCAAAGTAACAGGCTAAGGGTCCTTCATAAGCTTCCTTGACAATCAAGTCCCTTAGAGGACTTTTAAGGATGCAAAGTTTGCTACCTTAAAGAGGAAATCGTCTTATAATGTGAAGGAGCAAAAGATAGAGGATTTTCCACCACCACCTTAAAATCTTCATTTTCTATGTATGAAGCCTTGATGGAATAGAGCCCAATGATCTTAGTCTTAAGGATAGATAGTAGAGCATACCTCCTTGACAATGCATCGAGTACAACATTCTCTTTCTCACTCTTATGTTTGCAAGAGAAGGTAAAAGATTGACGGAATTCAACCCACTTGGTATGTCTTGTGTTTAATTTGTGTGTGACCATTGATGTAGGAAAATTCCTTACGATCTGAATGAAGCACAAATGGTTGGGCTTGAGATAATGACTCCAATATTCCAAAGTATAACAATACCATAGAATTCCTTGTCATGAGTGGAGTAGTTAAGCCTTGAACCATTCCATTTTCCACTAAAATAAGCGAGAGGGTGCTTCGCTTGAGTGAGAACTACACCAGTTCTAACCCACTAGCATCAGACTCAACTTCAAAAAGGAGCTCAAAGTTAGGAAAAGCAAAGATAGGAGCCGAAATACCTTATTTTGATTACTTCAAAGGCCCTTTGAGCGGCCCTTGTCCACTTAGAACTTGCTTTCTTCATGTACTCAGTCAAGGGAGCCACAATAAAGATAGAGTCTTTGATGATTGCCGATAGAAGGAGGCCAAGTCATGGAAATTTCGAACTTCCGTGTTGGTGGTTAGGATGAACCAACTCTTGATAACTTCAACCTTGGACTCATCAACTTGAATTCCCTCTCTAGACATAACATACCCAACAAAAATAACTTGGGATATGAATAGCTCACACTTTTTAAGCTTAGCATACAACATTTTTTACCTTAAGACTTGGAACACTTGAGAGAGATGCTCCATATGAGATGCCTCATCACATCTATACACTGAGATATTCTCAAAATACACCACCACAAACTTCCAAATGAAGGTCTTAGAACCTCATTCATGAGCCTCATAAAAGTGCTAGGAGCATGAGATAGGCTAAAATGCATAACAAGCCAGTCATACAACCCATGGTTAGTCTTGCAAGTGGTTTTCTGTATATCTCATTCTTTTATCCTAACTCGGTGGTAACTACTCCTAAGGCCAGTCTTGAAAAAGATCTTGGACCCATGTAACTCATTAAGCACATCATCTAATTGAAGAATGGGAAATCTACACTTCATGGTAATGTTGTTTATGACCCTAGAATTAACACGCATACACCAAGTCCCATCCTTTATAGGCACCAAAAAGGCAGGAACTTAACATGGACTCAAGCTCTCCCTAATATACCCATAGTCAAGTAGTTATTAGACTTGTCTTTGAAGCTCCTTTGACTCATTAGGATTGCACCTAGAAGCTAGCTTGTTTAGTAAGGGAACGCCTAGTAGAAGGTCAACTTGGTGCTCAATTCCTCTCAAAGGGATAAGCCTTGGGGGTAAATAATTGCGAAATACATCCACTGACTCTCTTAAGAGTGATTGAGTTAGAAGATGTATGGATTTCACTTCCTCCCTTGTGTTTAATTCAACCATAAGTAAGGAAAATAGAGGCTTGTTCTCACTGGCGGCTCCCTCTACTCGTGTTTCACTCATGTAAAGGCTTTCTCACTTCCCTTCTTTAGTTCAATTTTGAGAGGCTTTTGTGGGGGCAATAGGGCCAAAGTGAGACTAAGACCTTTGTGTTTGAATGCTTATGTATTTGCACGCCCATCATGAATCACATGATTATCATATGACCATGATCTACAAAGCAACAAATGACATGTATCTATAGGAAGAACATTACACAGTACTTCACCACAACATAGACCAACTGAAAATGAAATAAGAGCTTGTTTAGAAACTGTTACCTCGCTCTCTTGCTTGAACCATTGAAGAGTGTAAGGAGTTGGATGCATCTTAGTGGCCAATTGAAGCTTATCAATGAGTATCATAAAGTTACATTGGTGCAACTTTCTCCATCAATAATGAGTTCACACACCTTGTCTCTAATTGCACACAAAGTATGAAAGATTTATTGTCTTTAGTTTGGGGAACCTCTTTGACATGGAGTGCTTTTCGGATTACCAATAATTCACCAACATCCAAAGTGTCCAAAGTATGGTCCTCATTTTCAAACTCCTCATCACTAGTTTGTTTCTCAATAGCTAGGAGTTCCTGCACCTCTTTAATGGTGAGAGTTCTCTAATTATAACAATATGCTTGGAACTACCCATATCCATAGCATTTGAAGCACTTCTTTTCCTCCAACCTCCTTATTGGTTCACTAGCGATGTCTTTGTCCTTGTTAAGGACTTAAATAGGTATATGTGTAGTTTCAACTTTGTTATGGGAGGAGAAACCTTTGCGGTGCTTTGAGGGTAAGTAGAGGAAGGGATTTGAAAGCGTTTCTTGCCCTTAAGTTGCTTTTTAAATTTGATAGTAAGGTGATGCATATCATCAAAGGAAAAATAAGGTTGTAAATTCACCTTGTTGGAAATCCTAGGAGATAATTCCTTAATAAACCTCCAAATTTTGAAATTGGGCTCTTCATCTAAGCGAACCCTCATTTGGAGTTGTTCAAACTACTCCCTATTCTATTGTTTCACCATAAGATTCTCTTGGCTAAAAAAGGTGATCTTGAGGTGGAGCCTTACTTACAGGAGGATGGTAAGAACCTCTTGTCCATGTGCTTCTTGAGCCTCGGACCATATATTGATCTTAGACTTAGCTTTCCTTGTTCTTTTCTTCTTCAAATATTCATATTAAAAAGAGGTACACCCTTTCATCTTGAAAATAGCTAATTTGAATGACTTCTATTCATTATACTCCTTGAGTTAGAAGATTCTTTTAGTGGATTGCACCCAATTAAGATAGTTCTCTAGTTTAAGATTACCATCAAATTCCAATGCCTCAATTGTGAGATCCTCAAGGTCATCCCTTGGATGTCTTCTTATTCTAACTCCTCTATCCTCATCATCATAATCTTTATGAGAGGTTGTCTAGGCAATGCTCTATGGGCTAACATTGAGCTCCCAGTGGTGTTGGCTTTGTCGTCCGGTGGGAATGGACCTTCTTGCTTGCTCAAGTTCCCTTAGGAGCCTTATCACTTGCTCTTGAAGCTTAAGAATAGCTTTGTCTCTCCTCATTTCATGGGTTTGCTCAAGTGGAATACCCATAGAACGAGAAGAATCTCCTTTATTGGCCATCATAGAGCTACGAATGGAGATATAGAGCAAAACAAGGGAACCATGGAATTGGGGGAATACCATGGAGGCATCATGGCTGGCACTAGAAGTGAAGGGTGAGGAATGCAGTTTGCCATGATGGCTGCGGACAGTTTATGGTCATCTTCGGCTGAGGGCATTTTTTCGATTTTTTATGAAGGCCTTTTTTATGGAGTTTAGGGTTGTGTTTGGGTTAGGGATTGTGTTTGAAGCTATCTTTAGGGTTCTTTGTGGACTAAATGAGGATATATAGTGAAAGAGATCTAAAGGTGAAAATAGTAAATAAAATGGTAGAAAAAAATAAACCAAACACAAAGATTGAAGGTTTTCATACTTAATCGTAGCAACTTTTTGCTCTCATACCAAATGACCCATAAGAAATAAAGTTAGCCAAATAAAGGCATAAATTTGGAGGAGAGATCTAAGGAATTGAAAAAACAAAAATCAATAAACCCATAAGAAGCTCCAATAAAGAAAACCACAAGACTAGCACTTGATTGACTCAAACTTATAATGATAATAGCGAATAATAAAATATCAACCCACCGTTCAATCTTATAAAGCCTAGGCACCAAATATTGAAATAAAGAAATGACTCACATTCACCACTCTACTAGAGAGACAGAGAAAATGAGATTTTTGGGGAGATATAATAATTAACAAGCTTTTCCTTTCATGATCCAAAATATGAGAATATTATAAGGAATCAAGCCATTAAATAATAGGACGTCCTCCTCTATAAGTTTTGTACCAACGAATAGGATTACAAAGAAAACAATCAATGAAATTTAGCTAGTTTTATAATTAAAAGGGGACCACTAGATAATTTCTAAGCTGAAATTTACAGCACATGTACTACCTTGGTGGCATCCTTCACCATCCCAAATGGATGAATTTGGGGGAGATATTTCTCGGGGAAGCTTCTAGAAGTGTCTACTAACTTTTCATAAAATCTTAACCCCTAAATTATTCATTTACTGACCTAATTAAGTGCTAAATTAAAACTGTACATTTTCAGACTTGCATTAACCCTTCTTTGGTTAAAGTTCATATCTTACTCAATACTTGGAATTTGAAAGTGATCAATAAAACTTGTTAGAAAATAGATATTTGAAACCATCTATTCATGTACAGTTTTCTAAAATTGGAGCCCGTTTGCCCAGTCAAAATTGAGCTAGAAATTAGGGAAAATATTCTACCTAGAATCTAGAAAAAAAGAAATGAACTGGCTATGGAGAAGAAAATAGCTAAACTCCTTATTTAAGGCCTCTAATTGCCTAGCTACCTTCCTATGCTTACTTAGACTCCTTCAAGGACCCCAAGACAAAAATGACCTTAGACAACTAGATCCTCAATCCCCATTTCCAAGTGTCAACATTGCTCCTACTTGAATCATGGCCTTGGTTTGGAGGAGTAGGTCGAATCATGTAGTTTGCTCCATATAAGTTTTTATATGTATGTTTTGTGAAGTTTCAAAAGCATCATAGTTATGAAAAATATGTTCTATTTTAAAAGCAGGATTATGTTCTTTTGTCTCCTTCCATATGATATCTGCCATGTTCTGATTCTTGCTGATATATTTAATATGTGATTTTGTGTGAATCGAACAATACACAAAATGTAAAGGGTTATTCATTGGGATCGAGTGTGGAATCTAAGAAGATATAGATTTTCATGCCAACAAACCCATTGAGAGTGATGATGTTTACATACACTATGAGTGACGATATGTGAAGACATGTGTTGTGCCTACATAAATTGAACTTGTGCTTATTATGTTGACATGTGTTAATACATGCAATTAAAAGTGACCATGGTCTACTAGAGTCCTTGACGCTGACCTTGCCCGGACATGCTTATGAGATTGCTTAATTGACTAAGTGGTGAAGAATTCCTTAAGTGTCTAATCTCATACCAAAGTTATTATGAATCATATTTATTGAACTGGGAAAGCTCAGAAAGGTTATATGTAAGATGCTCTTAATTTATGCCTCTGACTCATTCATGAATTCATCTATGACAAGTGCTTAACATGTGAGTTATCGAATTTGTTAATATGATCAATATGCTTATGATTGTGATTTACTTACATGGTTCTTGAGTTGGTTCTCAGTAAAAAAATGTAACCTAAGAGTTGTCATACAAGGATGCACTCAAGATTAGAGTTGTTAAAAGGATATATAATCGTTGCTTATTTGGTTTGGTTGAAGATCATATATGCATCAAGATATGGTCAAGTATACGAAGTAGCGGAATCAGAGATAACTATCAGCGGCCTTCTATAGCATTGCGCGTGTGATGGTCATAGATAAAATTCATGCTCTGTCCAGACTAATTACAAAGTGATAATCATATAACAAGATTGAACACAACAACATGAAAAAGATCCTAACATATCCAAGAATCAGAATGGATGAAGGCTATGCTTATGCAAAGGAAGGAAAGAATCCTCATAGTCAATACATGCATATATCTATGAGATGAACTTCAAATGAAAAGGGAAGAATCAAGTTCCCTCTAACTAGAGATCAAAATCGCATAAGAGTTGGAAGGCATCAAAGTGAAAATCAATAGAAAATGAAATACTCATAGCTATATCAGAGTCAAAAGATGTCAGAGTCAGATCAAAGTTGGAAATCGTCAGATAGGAGATGCCGAAGCCTTTAAAATGCCGAAATTAGAAATTAAGTCTGAAGTCAAAAAGAAATATTGGATGACAACTTGAAGAAAATTCAATTAAATTTTATCTTACGTAGTGATGCATGTGATTAATATAGAAAAAGCAAGATTGTCAAGCTAATGATTTTAGCTAAAATATATTTGAATTCAAGATGAAGAAGCTGTTTCAAAAGCAGCAACCCTTGTACTTGCTCTCAGAGCTAAGTAGCGCCTGTACTTGCTCTAGAGAAATAATATCTTGCTAATGATTGTCAAGCTAATGATTAATATCTTGCTCTGAAAAGAAGACTGTCACTCTTACAGCCTGTGAGGAGAAAAAAGCAAACGTCTAAAGATTCCATCAGAGACATTGATGAGGACCCTGTTATCAAGGACCAAAAGCCAAAAGCAGTCTTACTGTGATCCCAATGGCTAGCATCCTTCCCCACTAGTCATATGGAGTTGAATTGGTTATAAATAACAGATCAAGGCAAGAGTTTCATGGTTGTAACACTTGAGTAAAGAAAAGAGCATATCGTGTTATAGCTTATAACCATTGTACTTATCTCATATACTTTAATTCTCTGTATTAATTGTGTAACAAAACTGTGTGAGAGACAATACTTCTATCCTGATAGTGTCGCCCTCTCTTGAGAGTTGGGGAACTTTAGGAGTTGGGGTGCTCTTACTATATTGTGTACAAGCTACTATAGAATGCTTAAGGAAAACTCTATAGGCAACAAGGATCAATGAGGCTTTCATTGGCTATTCTATTTCTGAGAGTTGGGGAACTCTAGAACTTAGCCTTGTCAAAGTGTCTTAAAAAAACTTTGGTTGTTGGCAAGGGACACTTGCTACACTATCTTGGGAAAATAAAGAATTGATTGATTCCTGAAGTCAAGGAAGATCCTTAGGCTGGGACATAGCCCAAGCTTAATTTAGGTGATCTTTATGAAAAATCTAGTGTCGCCAATCTCATTACTTTTTACAGTCACTCTATTCTAAATTCTTCTTGCTTCTTCTAATCAAAACCTCTGACTGGTTGACTGATGGTGCTTCAAGTTAAAATTATATCTCTTCTAACTTAAAATTTTAGCAAATAATTTCAAAGTATTAAAGTTCTCATTCGTCACCCTACTCATTCGATCGCACCACTCTATGGTGACTTATCTTGATTAGTGGGACCAACATCAAGGAGCTCATGACCTCACCATTTTTCAAGTTTTTGGAAGCTAAAAGGGTCCATAGGAGCATATAAAGAGGCTAGAGGTTAAATACTTTTTGGAGAATCAAGCTGGGATGGCGGGGCCTTATTACTTGCCTATGATATAGACTATGTTTAGTAGATATAAGTATGGATGTATTTTGTATGCAAATGTGTAGGACTTGTGGATTACGGCTTGTTTTAGAATATCCCGCCTAACTTTATAAAGATTTTGTCAAGGGCTTTTATTGGTGCTCGTCTGTTAACAGGTTAGCTAAGATTAAGGAGTTTAGATAGCCTTGTGGGTATTCCCACTTAAACATCCATAGCGGTGATGCATCTGCTTGCGTTGGGTAGGAGGGTTACAACAACTCCCCATCCCTTGCCAAAAAAAGATATCCATGTAATGAAACCCTACCTCCTAGCCACCATGTCCAAAACCTACCGATAGCCGGTGTCAGGCTCCCCTTCTCATCCCCTGCATTATCCTTACATTCCCCCTTCAAATCATAGCTATCTTCTCTTCTCTTCTAGATCCAATGATGGACACACCATCACAATAGGCCTCCATAGTTACCAGTGAACCTTAGAGGTTCACTGACCACCTGTAAGGCTAGAAAAACAATATACAAAAGTGTAATCACAAATAATTAAAGTTCACAACCAAAATCCTAGACTTGAAACACAACCACAAAAAGTTTCAATAAATAACTGAAGTCCATATTAAAGCATAACACTAAAGCTTAATGCAACCCTAAAGTCCAAGAATCAACTAATGAAAATTATAGTTTGACCCTTGTTTTTTATATATAGTATTAAAAATGAAGAATATGTGTGTGTGTGTGTGTGTGTGTGTGTGTGTGTGTGTGTGTGTGTGTGATTTAAGTAGGAACGGGAGCAGGGACATGGACAGGGAATCTTCCCCGAAACATGGAGCGAAGATAGGGGTGGGGATAAAAATTACCCCCCATCCCCAGTGAGGATGAGAATTTATACACTTTAGTGTGTGGTCCCATTGGGATGGTAATTGTTTACATCGCTCTACTATCCTTAGGTAAAATTAAATGTTATTTTGAGATTATTGAATTTTGTAATTTATATTTCTTCTAGGTTTTAGAGGGATAAAATTAGAAATTAATAATTTTACAAAATACCTTAAAAACAAACAAATACTCCCACATTTGCGGCATAATGGTAAGTTTTCCTATTGTCAATTTCTATCTTCCTGAGGGTACTAAATCCATAGAAACTGGAGACTTCTATTCCCATCTACTTTTCTTTTCTAGTACTATGACATATCACATATTACATGGGGGAAGTAACAATAACTACTCTCCCATTGAGTGTGGGTTCCTTTTTAGTGGAGTTTACATGATATATGCAAAGCCCCACACTAACTATAGGTTTTATCCCTATCCTCACAAATTCCCTATCTAATCTTTCCATATCAAGAATGTCTCCATTTGGGTTTTCACCCACCAAACATAGTTCAATTTGGGTATTCCATGCTTTGCTGGAAAGATAGTAGGTCTATTTTGAGAATATGGAATAAATTGCAGTAGTACTTCGCTTTCCATTCCCTAAAAATGACGAAAATCCAATTACTATAGTGTATATTTTGCTGGTCACTTTATTGAATTTTGGTTCGCATACCTAATTGAGCCAAGTCCTAGTTTACTTCATTCCCTAAGACATCTACGTTAGCCCCATGTGCTGAAAATTGGCATTGGATTCTATTTAAGAGAGAAATGGTCAAGATTATGTGGAATGTTCACAAATTAAGCATCGGGGCATTCTAGATTTTTGACTCAAGTTGGAGAAAATGCAGCAATAAATCTTTAAATTTCCAAACATGAAATGAATCCACACGAACCAAAGAAAAAACTCCTAGTGATGGCACTCCTTTTGATGAGTATAACTTTTTAGAACCTTCTCAAAAGATGAGAGAGAAATCCTAAAATTTCCAGCTCATGGAACTTGTCATTATCTCTAGATTTTTCATTTACTTCTTGAGATAATTCGTAGAATTCTCATTAGTCCACTTGTCCTATTAATGTATCAACTAATTTATCTCATTTTAGGTACTTACAGACCCAATCCCCACAATGTATTATGAGATTTGATGATTGAATGAATTAAAAGGCTAAATCCCATTGCCTCTCAAAAATCTCTTAATCTTTATCTTCTTTGGAGATTGGTGGATTAAAGTCTTTCCTCTAGGGTTTGGTTGGATCTTATAAAATTTGGTGGAAAGGATGGAAAGTAACTTTTTTTCTTGTATTTGGTTTGAAGAAAATCACAAAGAAATAAATATGGAGGAAAATTAGGTGAAAAAATTATTAGAAACAAGTGATAAAATCTTCCTCATAAAATTGTGAGGAAAGTTTGCGAAAAGTTCCTAAAAGATTTCCCAATTTGCTCCAACCTTGCACTACTTAGATGATATCAACATGATTCAAGTAATCCATTAACATTCAAATTTGTCATCCAAATTCTTGTATTTTTTCCGCAATCCAAACAAGAGAAAAAAAACTTACTTTCTCCGTACTTTATTCCCTTTAACTTTTCTTTATACTAAATTTTCTAAGGACTAAACGGAGCTCTAGAATTTCTCTTTGGTGGCTTAAGCTTTTAGGAGAGAGATTGAGTGGAAAGTATTTATCTTCTTCAGGGATCTCAATTTTGATGTCTATTTACACAATTACCTTGATTGTTAAAAATTGAATCCAAGGATTGGTTTCTCTTTTTTTGAGTGTTTTATGATGTTAAGCAGTTAAAGAATCATCCTCTCCAATTTATTTAGTATCAGAGCTAGAGGCTCCTATTTGATTGATTGTTCAATTAAATCCTTTATCTTCATGGTTCAATAAAAACCCTCGTCCTCTATCCCCGAATCCAACCCAAAAAATCTACTCATTAATTTCCCCATATTCCTCTCACTCATGCCTCTTAATGGACACTTTTAGAAGGCCAAAATATCCATATATAGTCCCAACCCAAAACAAAACTCTAAATTCAAAAAAAACAACCCTTCACACATGACCACAAAAAGTAGTCAGACAAAGCCAATCAGGACTGCTTGTTGTATGTGCTTGAGCCAAAAATATGTTATTTATACAATAGCCTTATGCTTAATTTATGCTCAAAATAATTGTTATTTTTAGATTTTTATTTGATTTTATTTGATTTTGTAGGTGTTGAATAAATGGAAAAAAGGAAGGGAAAAACGCAAAAATAAAAGGAAAAAAAAGAAAAAGTCTAAAAACAAAAAACCAGCCCTTGCACACGCGCTTGGAACGTGCTCCTCCCCCTCCCCCTTAGTTAATTTCTTTCTCCTCTTGGGCTCCTTCTTTCTCCTCTCCTAAACATACCATAATGACCCTCCTCCCCATCCCAGTTTGATCTCTCTCTCTCTTGATGCATCACCAGACAACACCAGCACCATCTCTCATCTTCATCCACCTTCACACCACCATCAAGCTCCACGCACCGCTTGCACACCACCATCGTCATCCCTATCCCCACCGTCCACGGCATCTGTAAAATCAAGGGCTGCGATTGGGAGGGTTCGACTATAAATGGAGGTTGTGGCGAAGTAAGCTAGGTATCAGTCTGGGTTTAGTTTACGTTTTTAGGGTTCTTGATAGTTTTTAATTCCAGTTGTTAGTAGTTTAGGGTTTGATTTTCATTCTTTTGTTTTTGATTTTGAGTGTTAGATTCGTTTTCCCTAGCTTGCAATTTCGTATCTTTGGAGCTTAATTTGTTGAATTTGTGCTTGTAATGGACTGTTCTGGGTTTTTCATGGCTGATTTCAAATTCCCCTCCCCTGTTGTCGTTCTATTAGAAGCAAGGACTAATGGCGAATCTGCCATTTTTAACGAGCTTTGAAGCTTGTTTCTCGCTTAGTTCTAGGTTGTTCTTATGCTGTTGATAAAGATTGATTGATGGAGTGGGCTGGTCTCATGGGCAGTGAGCCTCTAATTCTTCGTCTTCCTCTATTTCTCATCATCTCTGTTTTACTTTGTGCTTGTTCTGTTTTCTAGGTTAGATTATGTTTGTCTCCACCATTAAAGAAATGCTTTAGGTCTTCGTTTAGTTTCCTATTTCGGTTTATCTTAGCTTTCAGCTTTGTCCTCCTATTTTTGATCTGATTTGGTTCTGCTACTCCCCCTTCCCTGCTGATTTAGTTTTGTGCACCATAATGGAGTAGTGCTTGATTGAATTTATTTGGATTCATGGGGGCTTGTCCATGCTTGAATTCGCACTCAATCTTTTCCCTTATGCCCGTTTCTATCCCCTCTGTGTTGGCTTTAAGTTGCTCTGCTCTAATTAGTTTGTGTCTGATTGTTGGGTTTGAGATTGTTTGTTGATTCAGATTGAAATTGAGAATGTGAATAGCTTTGGCCTTTTATGGGTTTTATTAGGTTAGATTTGCTTTGGTTGCTGGTTATTTGATATTGATCAGTTTTCTTTCTTTTGTCAATAGACTTAAGTATGTTTTATCTGCTTTAAGATAATGTATGATTAGATAAGCTCTTTGCCGTGGCCTTAATCTCATCCTCGTCCCTGAGGAGACGACCCTCAACTATTACGACGATAGTCAAGTTCTTTGGTCCTTCCTCTTCTAGAGCCAAACATGACCCCTTTATGGTCACCCCCACAGTCATTGCCCCCCATTCTTGTTCCAAAGCTTCCTTTACAACACTAACATGGAGAATGGTGGTGAATCCCCCCATTCTAAGGAACTCATTAAGCTCTAACAACAAGGAGGCTCACTAGAGAATTAGAGCAACTAAAAGTGATTATGTCCAAAAGAATACGTCTTTGGGAGCGAGATGTGAGTCTCGTTAATATAGCTTATTTCGCGTCTTGTGAAGATTATGATGATAATGGAAGGAGAGATAGGAAAAAAAGGCCTCTAAGGGCTTACCTTAGAGATCTCTAGGTAGAAGCACTGAAGTTTGAAGGTAACCTTAATATGAACAATTATCTTGATTGGGTTCAATCCATGGAAAGGATATTTGAGCTCAAAGGATACAATAATAGGAAGTGTTACAAGTTGGCTATTCCTAGGATGCAAGGGTATGCACCCCTATGGTATGAGAACTTGAAGAAAAATAGAACAAGGGAAGCTAAGTCTAAGATCAAGACATGGTCTAAACCTAAGAAGCACATAGAGAACAAATTCTTACAATCCCTTACAAGCGAGAGCTCTACCTCAATATCAACTCTTTTAATGAAGAGAATATTAAGGTGGAAGAATATATTATGAAGTTTAAACAACTGCAAGTGAGGATTGGATTGGATGAAGAGCTAGGGCTTAAAATTGGCGAATTCATTAAGGGTTTGTCACCCAGCATTACCAACAAGGTAGACCTCCAACCTTATCTTTCCGTTGATGAGGTATGTAATCTTGCAATCAAACTTGAGAGGCCACTTGAGGGTAGAAAGTCCTTCCAAAGCTCCCTTACTAAAAGTTCCCCTACTCACATTCAAGTTGAGACCTTACCTTTAGAAGTCAAAGCCCTTGACAAGGGTAAGAGGATCGGTAGTGAGCCATTTAAGAAGTTGAAAGGAAGAGATGTTTCAACTGTCATGGTTATGGCCATTTTCAAATTGATTGTTCTAATAAAAGGCCTTTATCATTAAGGAGGTAGAAGAGACTCAAGCCATTAAGGAAGAATCTAATGAAGAATGTGCGGAGAATGATATTCCCACTTTCGTCACCCCATATGTTGGTGAATTATTTGTCATTCGAAGAGCTCTACATGCCAATAACGTTCTCCTTGAACCTAGCAAATAGGAGAAAATATTCCATTCTAGGCATACAAAAGGAGGTAAGGTGTGTAAGCTAATTATTGATAGAGAAAGTTTTGCCAATGTGGCTTTAATAACACTCATTGACAAGCTACAATTGCCAACCAAGGTGCATCCAATTAGGTGTGTTCATGGTTTGGGTGCCGAAACCAAAATAGATTCGGTTCCAATACTCAAAATTTTAAGTCAACAAAAGGGTGAACCATATCGAAATCAAAATGTTTGAGTACTCAAACTAAAATTGAGGTACCCAAAAATTTCAATTCAAGTTTTGATTACCCAATAACCTAATTTCTCCTAAAATCTTTTTTTCCTATTTTGTCTAATAATTTTGTTGTATCCTTAATATAATTATTGCTACCTATGCTATAAAACATTGCCATATTGCACCAACTTGCACTTGGTGTTATTATACGATACGCTAATATTACGTAATTCCTTACCACCATTCACATTTCAAGATCTCCACACCTTCATAAGGCATAAGCATACTAGCATCATATTCATGGCTAGCACACTGTCCAGATCCAACGAAGTCTCCTAGAGGATCTAGACACCTAAACAAAATAATGCAATGAAATCAAATTCTTGTCTTCTTGGGGCTTAGGGATAATTAATTTATGAAGTCTCTAAGGAAGGAAAAATTTAAAAAAAGTTTTTTTTAAAAACAAGTTTCGGATTTTCATGTACCCAAACCCTCAAAACACCCAAATTGTACCCAAACCAATAACCAAAAAAATCCCAAATAGGCGACGGAATTTCCGACGGATTTTTTGTCCGTCTGAACGGCCGACGGATTGCCCACGGAATATCGAAAAAGGTGAAATAGGCGACGGGATTTCCGACGGAATATAAGTCCATTGGGATTTCCGACGGAATAACCACAGTCCGTTGAAAATTTCAAATTTTGAATTTTTTTGAAATTTCAAAATTTTCAATTTTTTGAATTTTTTAAAAAAAATAAGTGGTCCGATGGAATTTTCCGTTGGACAGCCGTCGTCGTCCGATGGCATAATCCGTCGAACAACACTTTTTTCTGAATTTTTTTAAAAAAAATTAGTGGCCCGACGGTCTGGTCGACAACATATCCATCGGACCACACCTCTTTAAAAACCCGATTGCTCGCGCAATCGGGCACTCCACACACACACACACACACAAACCTTTCTCTCTCTCCGCCATCGCCAGTGCCGCCGGCCTTCCCGGTGCCTGATGCTCGCTGCCGCGTCCGCCAGGGGCCGCTATCGCCGCCCTCTTCCAGCCACCATCGCCGCCATCTGCGGCTGTCCGACACCCTTCGCTCCTCCCTCAAAATCGGCCCCCTTCACTGCCTCTACTGGTCGCCGCCACCTCTATCCGCTGCCGCCTCCACCGGTTGCTGCATTCAATGTAGCACTAAAAAACTCCTCATCTTTCAAGTGAGTAATTCAACCTAAATGTTATTAGAGATAACATTAAATTGCCATTGAAAGATGAGGAGTTTCTTGGTGTTACATTGAATGCGGCTGATGGCAAACATGTTTCGTTCTCGTCAAACAGTCTTTTGGTGAACGATATCATGATTTTGCAGTGGAAAGATGCGTAACTCAACCTAAATTTTCAAAATATTTTTTTAAAAAAAAAATTAAATTTCCGACGGAATTTGCAAATTCCGTCGGATTGGCCGACGAAAATGGCAAATTCCGTCGGACAACCCGGCCCTTCCCTTGCGGATTCTTGCCCCAAAGTACCGGAGGGCCCGACGGAACGGATCCGTCGAACACCCGATAACCGTCGGTTTCCGTCGCCTACTCCGTCGGCCCGCTTCCCGACAGCTGTCTCTTTCTGTCGGAATGCGTCCGACTGACAGGATATGCCATCGGAACCAGTGGGTCTACGGGACTTGTTCCTACGACCGTTTTCCGTCGGATTTTTCATTGAAAAATCATTTTTTCGACGGAAAAAGCACGTTTTTCAGTCGTGAAAGTGAAATTTTCAAATATTTTGGTTCAAATACTCAAAATTTTAGATAAGGTCGCAGATTTTCGGTTTGAGTAATTGGTTACAAATGTTTTTGAGCACCCTTACATCAAACTCCTTATAGTTGCCAATGGCTTAAGCAAGGAAACACAGTAAATACTTCAAACATGCTCACATTTTATTTTCGGTTGGTCCATATTATGATGAAGTGTTATGTGGTATCTCCCTACGGATGCATGTTACTTATTGCCAAGTGTACATTGGTTATATGATACTCATATGATTTGTGATGGGCAACCTAACACTTATTCACTCCAACACAATGGTGTAAACTCACACTGGTGCCTTTAGCTCCCCCCAAACCTCACAAAATTAAGTTTGGGGAAGGAAGTATAGAAAACCTTTTCATGACAGAAACAAGGGTGGAGTGTGTCACCGGTATGAGCAAGCTTCAAATTGTCTTAGTAATATAAAACCAAACACAAGTGAGGAAGTGACACCTTGGTATCTTATAGCTCTCCAAAAGCTTAAGGATATAATCCCAAAAGATCCCCTCACTATCATGACATTTCCCATCAAATCAGTCATGGAATGAAGCATCCATGAGGATGATCAAGTCATGAAGGACCACTCTCTTAAGTATAATGGGCTTGAGTTCTCTTGTGATCAGTATAATGAGATATTCAATGAGCTTATGAGGCCTAGAAGGGCGACCCATCACTTTGGACTGTTCCCTCTGATCTTCAACAATTCTTTACACATTCAAGAAGAGGGGAGTTCTCAGCATGTTGCGTATTTTCAAACCCAAAAGGGCTAGCAAGTCCTCAAGGTTGGTGTGAATGAAGTCGAACCCTAAGGATTTGAAGGCAAATCTTTCTCAAGTGGGGAAGGTTGATGTATACTAAGCCCTGTGCCGACTATTGGTTGTATCCTTATCCTCACCAAAGTCCTACCTAAGCTTTCCACATCAAGAGTGCCTTTGAATTAGCAAACCCCCCAATATTGGTATAGTTTTCACTCACCAAATGAAATCCAATTTAGGCATTCCATGCTTGGTTTGGAAGCCTTATGTGCTTAATTTGGGAATTTGTAATAAATTTTGGTAGTACTTTGCTTTTCCTTTCCTTAAAAATGGAAAAACTTGAACTTCTACAGTGCAGGTTTTTATTAGTAATTTTGCTGAATATGGGTGAATTTTGATTCCTAGCTAAGGGTGCCCAATTGATGCAAGTCTTATTTATTTACTTCCCTAAGATGTTTATTTCAGGCTAATGTGCTTAAAGTTGACATTGGACTCAATTTGAGAGAGAAATGATAATGAATAAGTGCAATATGCACAAAATTCAGTTTTGGAGCATTATAGATTTTGGCTCAATTTAGGGAAATGTAGCCAACCTTGCAATTCTTACACATGAAATGAATCCACACCTAAAAGAAAAAAGCTCTAAGTGGCAACACTCTCTTTGCATGAATATAACTTTCCAAAACCTTCTTAAATAGGATAGAAATCTTGAAATTCTTAACTCATGGAATTTATGATTATATGTAGATTTTTTAATTTAATTTTAGGATAATTTATTAGACTCTCATTGATCCATTTGACCCGCTAATGTATAAGCTATTTCCTCTCATTTTGGGTATTTGTAAACCCATTCCCCTTAATGTATTCTAAGATTTGGTGGTTGAATGAATTAAAATGCTAGAGGACATTTTCTCAAAAAAATCTCTTGATCTTTATCTCTTTTTAGATTGGTGATTTAGAGTCTTTCCTATAAAATTTCTTTTTGGTGACTTCAAGCCTTTCAGAGAGGGAATGGCTAGAAAGTATTTATCTTCTTCAAGGATATTGATTTTGGCCTCTATTCTTGCAATCACCATGATTGTTAGATCGAATCCAAGGAAGAGCACCCATTTTTTTGTGTTTCTCTTGAGTGTTTTATGATCATGAAAGTTGAGGAATCATCTTCATCAAGTTGGCATTAGAGTTAGAGGATCCATTTTTATTTAATTGTTCAATTAAATCCTTTATCTTCATTGGTCAATCTGAACCTACATCCTTCATTCTAAAATCCACACATAAAGGACCTGCAGTTGATTTCCCCAAATTTCTCACACTTTAGCCTCTAAATCAACTCTTTTTAATCCATAAAGAATCCCAAAATGGCTTGAACATAAGCCCAGCCTAAAATGCAATGCTAAGCTCCGCAAAAAGCCTCCAAAAAGCCGCAAAAAGCTGTTGGATAGAGCCGACCATTTACTACCTGTGGCCTGGTCCACGGTCCATGGTAGTCAAGTTCTTTAGTCCTTCCTCTTCCGGAGCCAACCCCTCTTTGGTCTGCCCCATGCCCATGGTCCCTTGTTGTTGTTCCAAACCTTTATTTCTTCCACCAGCATGACTAATAGTGGTGAATCCTTTGATCCTAAGGAGTTCAATAAGTTCTAAGAGCAAGTAAAGAGGTTCACATGAGAGCTAGAGCAACTGAACGGATTATGTCCACCATCATTGAGGACTAGATATAAGTCCCATTAATATAGAGTATTCCTCTTATGAGGATTATGATGTTGAGAAAAAGAGAGATGTAAGAAGAAGGCCTCTAAGGGATGACCTTAGAGTTCTCAAGGTAGAAGCACTAGAGTTTAATAGCAACCTAAATCTAGAGATCTATCTTTGGGTTCAATCCATGGAAGGGATATTTGAGCTCAAAGGATATAATAATGGGAAATGCTTAAAGTTGGCTATTCTTAAGATGAAGGGGTATGTATCCCTATAACATTAGAACTTAAAGAAGAATAGAGCAAGGGAAACTCAGTCTAAGATCAAGGCATGATCTAAACTCAAGAAGCATATGGAGAAGAGATTCTTATCATCCTTCTACAAAAAGGAGCTTCATTTCAAGATCATCTCTTCCAAACCAAGAGAATCTTAAAGTGAAAGAGCACATTAGGGAGTTTGAACATATTCGGTGCTAAATTGTCACATTTTACATGTCCCTTTCACCGAATTTTAGCTTGTATAATAATATAATCTTTAGAATTTTTACTTGTCTTATTTACTTTTGTAGGTAATAAGTTCAACCAAGCAAGTGCCGCTAAAAGGAGCAAAAGAGGAACAAAAGAAGAAAACAAAGCAGTCGAGCGACAGGTAGCTGGGGGAGGCACGATGGCTGTCGGACATCCCAGCATCCACGGCCAGGGGGTGGCGAAGGCCAGCCTATCTTGAACAAGACATGCTGTCTTAAACACGACATGCCATCGTCCAGGTGATGACCGTCTCCTCCTTGCATGCGGTTTTGCCCAGTTTATTTCCCTTTTAAAAGGGCTTGTTTTGGGACTTTTTTGGTGGTTCTTTTAGGCAATTTTTAGGCTAGTTTAGCTTAGGGTTTAGCTTCAAAAACATCACAAGGAGGAAATAAAGTAGGTAGATTAGGATTAATTGGGTTGTTTTTGGATTTCAAGTACTGTACATTCAAGTTCATCCAAACAATCCATAAGTTTTCTCTCTCCTCTCGCTCTTCTTATTTCATGTTTCTTCTTATTTCCTCTTGTTAAATCTTAATAGTTTAAATTATAATTAGCTTAAATGTTTAGTTTTTATTATGATTTTTTATTCATTAGTTGTATTAATCCATGTTCGATTAGATTAATTTTCCTAGTTCATGCTTGTTGAGTTATTTACTAGTTTAGGTTTGACTTGGGGTTTTTGTGTTTTGTTGATGATTAGTTGTTAATTTTGGTTGGCTTGGATTGTGATTAACCTCTTGATGGCTACTTAGTCTAGGATTAGGCCTAACCACATGCAACTTATGCCTAAAACTAAGAGTTTTCTCTCATGCCCGCCAAGTGTTTGATAAAATGCTTGAGAGACCTTTGATCTATATTTTTGGGTGATTGACCTATGCGGAGAGGTGAGGTTGATTAGCTAATGTGGGGGAGAGAATAGCTGGGTTCGGGACATGAAAATAGTCCCAATCCTAGCTAGGTCTGAGGGTTGCTAATTTTATAGTCTAATTGGGCTAACCTATGAAAATAGGTGGTTAAACTAATTAGGCTAGCTCATGACCCTTGAAAGAGGGCTTGAGTGATCTTTAATGGTACAACTGATGATCTCTAGTTGTGGGTATGAGTCAAGTAGGTTAGGACTTATCTCGACTATTTAGTTTGTCAATTGGTCAAATCATAGTCTCAAGCCACCTCTTTTGCTTTTATTAGCTTAGTTTAGCCTTGTTTTCATTTCCTTTCTTCTTGGCCTAGATTGAGTTGCTCTAACTAACCCCAGTACTTGAAACCCATCTCCTAGTGGACAACACCCCGAGTACTTAACAGTAGAACCTTATACTTGGGATTATAAATTTTAAAACTTGAATTCTTCCCGTCAAGTTTTTGGCGCCGTTGCCGAGGAGTTGGTATTTTTCAATATTGGGATTCACTTGAGCATTCGAGGCTAGAGATTAGAAAATCCAAAAAAATTTAAAACATCAAAATTTTCTAAAAAAATCGAGATGGCTATTTTCCATTTACCTCAATTTGAGCATGAAATGTTTTGGCAATATTTGTCTAGATTGAATGATTATTGTGCTCAATATGTGCATTTCACGTATGAAAAATGGGAAACATGCAATGTTGTGCTTGAAGGGATAACACATGAGACCCGAGCTACCTTTGAGTCCATGCGTTATGGTGGTATGTGCTCTTTAGATGTTGATGATATGTGGGACTTGTTTGAGTCCTTGGCTTGTTATCAACGACACCACGAGAATGCTAATGAGCCTTTTGTGTGCCCTTCCCCCATTTCCTATGATTTGCACGCTTATTCTTCTCTAGTATGCTCTTATTATCAATCTTTGGACCATGATGTAAAGTCTTGTCCATATTATGATATTTCTGATGAATGTTGTGCAAATGTAAGACCCGCCTTCGTTATTTTTATGTTAAGTTGCTTGTATTACCTTTTTATGTTATAAAATCGTATTTTTAGTAACTATATGAGTTAAATGATTATCGATTTGCTTTTGGGAGCTGTAATTTTATTAAGAAAAGGACTATTATTGCTATTATTGATTTTAAAGTTAATTCGTGTCATTTATGCCTTTAAATTATATCGATAGCTTAATTTAGTCGTCATTCGATTTATTTAGTCGTTTCCCGAGTACGATTAGGTTTTCAACCTTAGAATTAGTTTCGAAGTTTATTGAATCGAACCTAGACGTATTTGGGAACGAATAGTCGATAGAAGGTTGTTTTAATGATTTGGGTTTAGAATTCGGATACGAAATAGACTGGCGTTATTAAGCACCGAACAGTTTGGGATGGAAATAGATAAGGGAGGGGCATTTTCGTCATTTTGCGAACCCCTTTTCTTTGGTTTCTCCCCCTTCTCGGTCATTAGAGCCCCGAGCTCCCTCTCTCTCCTCTGCATCTCCACGTCTCTTTCCTCCTCACGCAGAACCCCAGGGAACCTCCTGCCATCACCGCCGAATTGCCTTGCCGGCGAGCCAGGGAGGGACCACGGCGTTCCCTGGGCGGCCGCCGACCACCACCAGCCCTCCTCTCTTCTCTCCTCGCC
>JACYFF010031957.1:39928591-39953599 GCA_017589665.1 Selenicereus undatus
TTTTCAAAGAAAGGAAAGAAAGTTTTCTTAGCATGCTCTATACTTGAATGATATGTGAATGAAATGCTTACAAGGGTCGTGTTACGACGAATACGAAATGTGAACCTTTTCAAAGGATTGAGAACCTCAAGGTTTCGAAACGCTTTCAAATGTTCAAAGAAAGTTTCTTATGTGTGACATATGCATGCTCTATATGAATGAGTTATGTTTGCAAAGAAAGAAACGAACACTTGGAACTTCAAAGCATGTAAATGTAAAGAATATACGATTCCAAAGTGTACAAGCCTTATAGATTAGAAGTATGTGTTCTCAAGTAAGCATGTGGCCATGTTTGTTTTCATGATGATCATGTGGTGACTCCCTGAAGTACATATTCAACACATAGGTGATAATGCATCCCAGGTTATGTTTAGAGTCACATGACATGTAAGTAAGTCTCTAGCATGCCACATTCATTGAAAATAAGAGTCTGTCATGAATCTAAGAACCTATCATGTTTAAGTGTTTACAATCTGTGACATGTAGCTTATAATTATAGCCATAGTGTGACCTAAATGTTCATTAAGTGAATATGTGAGTTATGTTTATGAGAAAGAACGTTATGTGCTTAGCTTCATTGCTTGTCTAAGTGTTTAACTACCTGTAGTCAAGAAGTTTGGTCATTTAAGGACCTAGAAAATGCGTTAAGTGGTTAAAGTGAAGCTTATGGCTAGTGATAGTTCTATAAGAACTTCGTGAATGCCTATTATAATATTATAGCATGAATACGTGATACGTGATTAATAAAGATATTATTGCCTGCAACGGTTTTGGTTTTGAGGGGATTGGGGGACACTCACTGAGCGTGTGGTTGCTCATCCCACTACTCTTTCCCCTTTTCCCCCAGGTTTTCTTTATGATAGGAAGAAGTTGAGTCAGCTGGAATTGATTATCGCTTGCAAAGTGTTATTTGTGCCTACTTATGTCTTCAACGAGTCATGTAAAGTATTTTTTTAGATTATAAACGTTTGTAAATAGTACTCTAAGTTCATGTAATACATATTGGTTATGAGTCGCTCTGTATGGCCATATGAGCCAACCATCCGGTCAGTTAAATGTATTTTGGTTGAAGTTGGTTATGTTTTGGGATGTAAACCCCATACTCCGGTTGTGTGAACCGTTGAGTTGTATCTTTTACTGTTTCTGTATTAATGAACTATGATGTTTGGTGTACTCCGAGCGGATGGCTTGTCGAGTTATGAACTCCGACGTGTGGCCGTCGAGTTATGTTTTAAATGTTTACGCTTCCGTTGATTTACAGGGACTTTTGTAAGGCATTTAGCCTGGGAACGTTCAGTTTTCAGGGGAAATTCTGTCCGTTTCGTCCCAAAATTTAAGTAAGAAGTTAGGAAAACGTAACGCTTTCGGCCCTAGGGGCTGGGGGTGTTACAGCAAAACTTAATGCTATAATAGAGACAATCAATGAGCGACATAAGTGTTTTGTTGGTCAGATGAGGGAGTGTGGCATATTGCATGAGACCAACCCTAGTCGTTCTTCTCCTAGACTTGATGTTAGTCTTTATGATGATTGTGGGTCTTCTCTTCCTCTAGAGCATAATTTTATGATTGATCCACCCTTGACCGGCCTAGCGAAAGTGACTAATCCTCCCTTGACATCTTTACCAATCGCAGCTCCATCCTTGTCTAGCACACCTAGAGAGACTACTAAGGGTGTCTTGAGCTTGCTTTCTTATCCCCTCCCTTTAGCTCAGTGTACGGGGTTAGAGATGGGTGAGTCTCTTAGGGGTGATGCTAGTTGTGTCATGGGTGATTCGCTTGATAGGTCGGACGATATTGGATTGTTAGAGCCTTCTTTTGAGGAGTATTCTAGTGATGATATGAGGGTTGGTGCTGCTCATCATTGAGCATATTGACCTCATTTGGACTGAGTCACTTCTCTTAGCCCCCATTTCATCCCCCTTCCTTCCCACCACCACCTCTCCTTTGCATGCATTACATGAGTCCCTAGGTGACATTAGCGGGTCTTACCCCTCATTTGATCCATATTGTGCATACTTGGAAGACTCACGTCGGAAAATCATGTGGAATACATTCTTTGATCATGCTTTTGATTTTTTTACATCGTTTGATAAGTTTAAGAAGGCATTAAATTTACTAGTGTTCTCTTACTTACACTATTCTGAGATGCATGCACTAGCGCACAACAAGCTCTTACAAGCTTTAACGGCATCCGAGTTGACGCTGCGAGTCCCAAGTGATGAAGAGGAGTGGCTAATGCTCCTCGCACCTCCATATCACCATCCTAGAGAGGCATAGTTTGGGTACAATCAATACCTGACCTGGTATAGTCGTTCTAACTTTTCTTCCTTCTTTTTCTTTTTGTTTAGTTGTGGATATTAGGTTGTGTTTAGTTGTGGATATTAGGATTGTGTTTTTATTGGTGAACAACTTTGAGGTGAAATTTGGGATGTTGTTAAGCCAACTGATGGCTATGATTGCCGTTTTGCTTTGTTTTCTTTTTGTGTGTTTTGTGTTGTGTGTCTTATGTGTGATTTTGTTTTCTTTGTTTTTATTTGTTTTTGTGGTAGTAGTGACTCATCGGCTCCTAATGAGGACATTGTGAGATTTAGCCGTGGGAGTGGAGTCATATACCTTTCTGTGTATATTTTTTTTATGAAAATTTTTAAATTTTTAAATTTTTGTATAGTTTTCCTTCTTGGATTTTGGGGACTTTCGTGCCGTTGTGATTGGTTTTTGATCTTTGATAACTTGGTTGCTAGCTTGTGTATAGGTCAAATATGCATGATGGAGTACTTATCTACAATGTGATCTTCGGTCTCTCACAATAACCCCATTTCACATGTGCGATTTTGTGCCTACCTTGTACACTTAACCATTGACTTTCGGTGTTAGTTGTTGAAATTTGGGTTTAGGGACATTCTACTTGGTTAATTAACTTCCAGTTTTGGCTTTATTATGAGAAAAAGAAAAAAAAAGAGAAAAACAAGAATAACTTCGATACCTCTATTTGGGTTTGAATAAGTGCTTTGCACATCCAAATAAAACCCCTATGTAGGGAAGAAGCCCCAATATATGCTAAGTTGTTCCTCCGGGATTTCAAGGCCTAATAAGCCAAGAACTACCCACCCGGTGAAGGAGCATAAGGAGATAAGCAAAAAAAAAAAGAAGAAAACAAAAAAAGGAGCAAAAATAAAGGAAGTCATAAGCCAAATGGACATGACCTTTTGCCCGGTTTTAGCCTAGCATTAAGAGTCAATACACCTTGCACAGAGCACCAAGTTATGCAAATCGTGGCATTGTGTTGTGTGGGGTGAAAAATGAGAGGGGGGATGCATTTATAGCCTATGTGCGTCTTAAATGTATATTTTGTTTGTATATGGCTTAGTAGCTGGGTTGGTAGGGTGATAAATCGATCTAGATGTGTACATATTTTTTCCTTTGCCATGTGTATATGTTTTGCTTTTGAAAAAGCAAAAAAAATCCAAATATATTTCAAAGATTTTGTGGGTATATCTTCTACAAATGCTCAAGAGACCTCACTCGTCCACTTGGGGAAACTAAGGGTTTAAATGGCTTGTTGCATACGCTAAATGCAACTGTGATTCCAACGAAAGTGAGTGAGTTTTCTAGGCTAGATTTTCTTCTGTTTTGCACGAGGACGAGCAAAAGATAGGTGTGGGGGTATTTGTTCGGTATTAAATTATTGCATTTTACATGTCGCTTTAACCTAATTTAAGCTCATGTAATAATATAATCTTTAGGACTTTTAATTGTTTTATTCACTTTTGTAGGTCATAAGTTGAACCAAGTAAGTGCCGTGAAAATGAGTATAAGACGAACAAAAGAAGAAAACAAAGCAACAGGGCGACGGGTAGCTGGGGGAGGCACTATGGCCGTCGGCCAACCCTGCAACCATGGCCAAGGGGTGGCGATGGCCAGCCTATTTTGAACAAGACAGGCCATCGCTGATCGTCGCCTAGGCGACGATCGTCGCCTCCCCGCGTGCTGTTTTGTCCAGTTTGTTTCCCTTTTAAAAGGGCTTGTTTTGGGACTTTTTTGGGGGGTTCTTTTGGGGGATTTTTAGGCTAGTTTAGCTTAGGGTTTAGCTTCAAAAACCTCACTAGGAGGAAATAAAGTAGGTAGATTAGGATTAATTGGGTTGTTTTCGGGATTCAAGCATTGTACATTCAATTTCATCCAAGCAATCCATAAGTTTTCTCTCTCCTATCACTCTTCTTATTTCATGTTTCTTATTGTTTCCTCTTGTTAAATCTTGATAGTTTAAATTATATTTAGCTTAAATGTTTAGTTTTTATTATGATTTTGTATTTGTTAGTTGTATTAATCCATGTTCAATTAGATTAATTTCCATAGTTCATGCTTGTTGAGTTATTCACTAGTTTTGGTTTGACTTTGGGTTTTTGTGTTTTGTTGATGATTAGTTGTTAGTCTTGGTTGGTTTGGATTGTGATTAGCCTCTTGATGGCTACTTACTATAGGATTAGGCCTAACCACAGGGGAGAGACAAAATGAAGTTTTGGGGTGATTTGTGTTTTTTGACTAATTAACTCATTTGGCTGAGTTTTTATCTAGTAAAGTAACCTTTTTGGCTAACCATGGTTAAGATAAATCATGGTAATTAGTTAGATTAATAAGCAAACTTGTTGGGTTTCAAAACGACCGAAATAAGTTGAATTCGGGAATAAAATGCTTTGTAACGATAACATTTTTACGAAACTCAAAATTAAATCTTTGTAATGTTACGGAAAACAAAATAAATTACTTAGATTAAACTTGTTAGGGCCTACTATCAATTTTTCCAAAGTTTTTGTTAATCAATTAAATAAACAAATAAAATTCGAATTGCCAAGTGAGGGCCCAATTAAAATTTTTCCCACCGGGGTAAATAAATGCGATAAATAAATATGAGAAAAAAAATTTCGTGAACATGAGGTAATTAAATAAATAAACATAATTAAATAATTTAGGGTTGAGCTCTTACAGAAGAAGAGCAGATTTTGGGAGTTGCCTTATTGGCAACACCAATTGCTACGCCATAATTTGGATGTGATGTCCATTGAGAAGAACTTCTTCGAAAACATCATTAACACTATAATGGATGTCCATGGGAAAACAAAGGACAATACCAAATCAAGAATGGATGTTACAGAAATATGTGATAGACAAGAATTACATTTACATCCAGGCCCTAGTGGTAAGCCGGTTAAACTAAAAGCGAAGTTTGTACTTCCTGTGGATAAACGAAGAGAGTAGTGTGAATAGGTAAAGGAGCTTCAAATGCCTGATGGATATTGCTCTAATTTGAGGAATATCGTGGACCCTAATGAGGCAAAGTTCAATAACATGAAAACTCATGATTGTCATGTGTTTATGAAAACTCTTTTATCAATTGCATTTGGTGCGCTCCCAGATGATGTCTTGAAACCTCTCATTGAGATAAGTCAGTTCTTCAAAAACTTTTACTCAACAACACTACGAAAGGATATGCCTGAGGAAATGCATCGGAACATTGTCATCACTCTCTATAAGTTGAAGATTTTCCCTCCTGGCTTCTTCAATGTAATGGAGCACCTGCCAGTGCATTTGGCAGAAGAGGCTCAACTTGGTGGTCCAGTATAATATCGATGGATGTATCGATTTGAGAGGTAAACTAGACTGTACTCGATGAAACCTTATCTCAATTCTTATATGTGGAATCACTTACAAGTGAATGCAATTGTAAATTTGTTAGGTTCTTTGGCCGACTGAAGAAAAAGATAAAGCAACAAGCGTGTCCTGAAGGTTCAATCATAGAAGCATACCTAAAAGTTGAGAGGACATTCTTCGCATTCTATTACTTCGACTCTAATGTGTCCTCCATACGCACTAGATGCAGGAGAAATGAAGATGGCGATGAACATAATAATCATTTCCCAAATCTATCTATGTTTGAATCGTAAGGGACCGCTATTGGTAGAGAAAGATCAAGGTATTTCATAGATGCCGAATATATTGATGCCCATCTTCACGTGCTGTTAAATTGTGATGAAGTTAAACCTTATATTGGGTGAGTGATATCTTAACTTCCAATTGAGTTTATCTTTCGAAACACAAGTATATTAATGGCTTCATAAAATGTGACAGAATTTTCATAGAACAAGTCAGAACTGCACATCCCAATGTCAGCGACGCTGGTATTGACACCATCATCAAAACTCATTTTACAGATTGGTTTGGTCAGAATATAAGTATTACAACTCATTCGTTCAAAATTTTAATATAATAGTTAGGTGCATTGTATTAACTAAAATCACATGTTATGTCGCCTTAGGTGCATTATATTCAACTATCGACACCCACAAACATTGCTACTTGACATAATTGGCTGCGAAGCCAAATCGGTATGTGTCGACGTGGAGGACATATAGAGTTAATGGATTCAAATTCCACATAGAAGCTCGCATCGTCGAGAAGAAAACATATAATTGTGGTGTTGATATTTGTGGTACGAGGGAAGGCGATATTGAAAATGATTATTGTGGCGTACTGAAGGATATTGTCCAAATTGAGTATGTAGGCGAACCACTTAAACGATGTATGTTATTCAGTTGTGAGTGGTTTGATCCCACATTGAATCGTGGGACACGATCTCATAAACTAAGCAAACTTATTAAGGTGCATCGTACAAGGACGTCCCGAAAGTACGACCCATTCATCTTCCTAAACACCACATCACAAGTATACTTCATGCCACATACAGATCGCTCAAGGGATAGGGCCAATTGGCTTGTTGTTGTACCTAGAGCTGGGAAAAGCTGACCCGACACGATTACCGACCCGAACCCGACACGAAGTTAAGTGGGTTTGGGTATAAATTTTCAACCCGTTTAATTAAATGGGTTGACACGTTCAACCCGTTTAATTAAATGGGTTAGGTTCAGGTCGAGATTCTCGACACGAAAAAGTACCTATTTAACCCGTTTAATTAAATGAGTTAAATAAGTCAACTCATTTTTTGATTTTTTATTTATCCATTTACTTTTTATTAGATAATTAAGAATATAAAAATTTTTAGGAATTGTGAATTATGATGAATTTGGGGAATTTCAAAGAGTAATTATTTAATGTGATGTGTAAACTTAATTTTTAACACTGTAATTACGTATTAGTTGAAAATATTAAATGCGTAAATAGTCAATTAACCGACTCAACTTGACCTGTTTATCTTAAACGGGTTAAGCGGGTCAACCCGTTTAAAAATTAAATGGGTACAGGTCAAGATTTTTCAACCCGTTTAATAAACGGGTTAGGTTCAGGTTGAGGTATTCTCAACCCGTTTAAGTTCGACACGAACACGAACCCGACCCGACACGACCTATTACCCAGCTCTAGTTGTACCAACCAAACCAAGGGCGAGAGTGGATAAGCAGTACAAGAGGTTAATGATGAAATGGGGTTTCATTTAATCAGGTTAATGACAAGATAGATGAGGTAGAGGATGATGAGGGTAATGAAGAGGATGAGTGGGATGACGGTAATGAAATAGATGAAGAAGAGAAAAGTTTGCATTTCTATGATGATGATGACAATAACGATGATGACGATGACGATGATGCAGATGATTGAGTGCTTATGAATTCTTATGTACTTGAGTCGTTAGCATGGGAAACTATTGGTTGTGAATTTAGTTTTATTGTATGAATGAATTTTGAAAATATGTGTTACCTACCTATTATGATATATGAGTAAACAGTTGAGATATGCAATTATCATATATTTGTACTTACATTTGTTGTCACATATTTTAGGTATGGATTCTAGTTCTCATTGAGGTAAGTCCTCCACTCGAGGTAGAGGATAAGGGTGTAGGAGTTCAGTTGTAGATCCAACTGCAATGGATGTTGATCCATCTTCCCCCCAGGCACCTCATATCCCAGTTCAGCCAGGAGCCATAATGGCTGGTTACATACCAGGTCTTTTAGGACCAATGCCTCCCCCATTTGGGGCTTTCTATCATCATACCTCATACATTCCCAATCAAAGTACCATGTATGGCCAATTTGCCTACAACATTCCTCCAAACTCCCCTTTTGTCAACACTGTGCAGCCTACTCCCCAACCCATTGACCCTAACACAAACCAGTCTCAAGACAACATTGCAACTGGAGAAAGTGAAGCACAATCTAGTCATGGGAGCACTCGAGCAAAGAGTTAGATTGAGCTAGATGGTAACGGGTAAGTTTTCAATTGTTATATGTTATGAACTTCAACTATTTTGCATCACAACTAATCAATTTGATGTGTTTCGTTCAATTAGGCTTCTCCCCAATGATAGTGCTGTTAGTAGGATTTCACTTATATTTCAAAGCAAATATGACGGAGCTTGGCCTACTTGGGGTAAAGTGCCCAAACCAGTATGGGATTTATGGTTTGGAGAGTTCAAGGTAACTAAAGTGACGACATATTAACAGTTTGTGAGAACGTGATAAATTACTATTGTATTATTTGATGCATTTGTTGTTTTCATAATTGTAGAAGTGGTTTACATGGGATCCGGTCCATGAGGACCGTATAAGAAATTTTTTTGAGAATTGAGCCTATACAAGCTTGAGAGACTTCCTTGGCAGAGCAAGGAAGCACAAGAAAAAGCCTGTTTCGCTCGGTGATGCTCAATGGAAGAGACTCTAACAATACTGGGCGAACGAAGGTTACGAGAAATTGCGTGAAACAACCCAGAAGAACCGACTGGGTACTCCAGAAAGTGGTGGCCCATGTCTCCACACCTGCGACTCCATCCCTATGCATGAGCATAGGAGACATCTGGTAAATGAATTTGCTATGTATTTCTTTAACTTTAATACTCCAGCCCACTTTCACTGTGGGTTGGCTTGTGTTTGACATAATTATGTGTGGCACGTATATACAGGAAACAACTTGGGATGGAGCTCACAACTGTTGAATTATTCAGCTGCACTCACTAACTCCATGGCAAAGAAGATGCCCCTTGGGTTGACAAGAAATCACAACAAATATATGTAAGCAATTAGCTATTCTCAACCTTTATTGGTAGTTCAACCTGGACTTGTATACTTTACTTTCATTAACTATAACATATATGATTTTTTGCACATGTTGTGATATTGTAGGAATCCTTTGAACGTGAATTTCAAAATGTAATCAACTCTCAAAGGACCGGGGATGACACTTCTCAATATCCAAACCAGACACTTCCGAACTCAAATGAGTTGTGGGTGAAGACGTACAAGAAAAAAAAGGGTCGTATTTATGGCATTGGCGATGAGGATGTCAACATTAGGGAATCCGGTTACTTCAATCCCACTCAAAGAGCCGGTACAGTTTTCATATTAAAGTTTCAATGAACATGGTTATACGATAAGTTTACTCAATTGTAATACTAATGTGTACTTCACTTAAATGCCTGTCAGTAGGTACCGGTTATACGCCATCGTAACAAGTGCTCAATGACTTAAGAGGTGTAGTAACCAACTTGGGAGGTGACCTAACTTTACAAGTTGAAAGTTACCGGTTGCTTATGGAGAAATGTAAGCAACTGGAGGAATTCCACAAATTACTCACCCAAAGCAACAAACAACTGAGCTAACAAATGATGAGCATCGATAAGTGCCTGCTAGCTTTCTTCTAAATGCAACAAGCTTCTGGCTCGGGATCTCAGCCACCCTTTACTCATAATTCGCAACATAATGAGGATGAGGATGAGGATGATCAGGATGGGGATGAGGAAGAGGAAGATGATGATCCTCACTTTGGTGATTGAGTTGGTTGTAGTTTCCCCCCAGTTGGTGGCTCTCTTGCTTGGTTCTTCATGGAGTACACCTCTTGCTGCTTGTTTCCCCTCCCCTTGGTACTTATTTCATTCCCCTTCCCTTGGCGCTTGCTTCTCCCTCTTCTGCAAACTTAACTTTACTTTCAATTACTAACAACTTCTAGTTTTATGGATTTATGGTTTGTGATATGTTTACACTTTGTTTGAGACTTGTGCTTTGTGAATTGAAAACCCTTGGTTTGAAGTGTTGCTTTGTATGTGATATTCCACCTTTGTGTGGCTTGGAATTGTTGAGAATACTTTGAATGAAGTCATACTCGAAGCCATTGGATGTTGATGATGTGAATACTCCTTGTAAATTTCTTGCAGGGATTGAAATGTGTGTACTAAGGAATACGAACAAAAACAAGTATTGTTATTTTAAAAAAATTAGAAACCTAGTGAAGGAATGACGACGAAACATGGGATTTTTTTTTTCCAAAGCAAAAGGAAGCGACAAAATATATTTCCGTCCCCATTAGCGATGGACTTTCCATTGCTAAATCCGTCGCTACTAGGGACGGGAAATTGAATATGTCGTTGACTTCCCCGCCAATTTATCCCTTGCCAAAAAAAGGTTTGTCGCATGGTCCGTCGCTGGGTCCGCCGTAAATGGCAAAGGAACTATGAAATTCTGTCTCCATTTACTCAGCGACGAGCGAAAATCCCACAACCGTTTTCTGTCGCCAATTCCGTCGCTGAATTCAAAATTCCGTCGCTGATTCCGTCTTTATTTGGCCTTTTTTTGTAGTTGTTGATGTGAGTACTAACAGGGTCATAGTTGTGTGTATTAGATTATTCAAAGACCTTTTGATGCCATTCTCTTTAGTATAAAGAATAACCTCTTCAAATATTCTCTTAAAAACTTTATTTCAAAAGCATATGTTACTTTACCCATATTGATCATCTCAAAGTTAGATGATGACAAGGCCTTTTGCCTTACTTAGTAACTCTACACCATTTGTGGCTACTAGTAAGTTATCCCCATATAATAACTTGACTACGAAATTACTTTTAGACCTTTTGGTATTAATCGCAGTGTATCCACTAGAGATAACCACACTGTGAAAAATAAGTATACCATTCCATTGAGGACTTTAAGGTCACAATTGACCTCACATGTCCACAAACCTCATGTTTGTGACCCTTTTCAGTAGAACATCACTTAATTTCCTTTGATATTGGTATTTGCACACCCATATTATGTGACTTTAGGTCCAAACTAGCAATAATAGCTAGAGAAAGGTCAAAGTAGGATGAAGCAAACAATAAGAAGGAAAAACTCTTTGTAGTTGATCTTATCCTATTGTGTGTACCTTTTTTGCAACAAGTTGAGCCTAATGCCAATTGTGCCATTCGCCTTACAATTTAAGAACCGATTTTTCTCAAATAACTTTGTGCCCTAAAAGGTCAACTAACTATTCACCTTCATTTATTCCATTTTATTTTCATTGCCTTAATCCACTTGTCTTGAAAAGGGTTGGAAATGACATCTTTGTTCATTTCCATTTTGTAGGAATGCCGTGAAAGGCTCATTTATCTCATTGCTTAAATGGCATGGATGAATACTTACTGACAGCCATGTCTTTGCAGAGATTCATATAATCTCAAGTTGTTCCTCTTTGGATTGATTTTGCTCCCACTCAAACCAAGACCAATCATTTTGCTCCCACTTGGAACAAGAATAGGATCACTTTCATTTGCTCTTGATGATGCAAGTAGACCTTGATGATAAACTTATTCATTATCAACTAAAATTCTACTACTCAAATGAAGGGATCTGATTCAGTTTTGGAGAGCTAATAGAGATAAATCTATCTTACCCTTATTTGGAAATCCATTCTTTAGAATGTGATATACATTAGTTAAGTTTTAGTTACACTCCCTCTATCTTACACCCTAATGAGTCAAAAAACTTTCAAGATTAGAGTTTCCTATAAACGCGCTCGTCCTTCCTCCGTTGGCACTTCCCTAAGAGGGGTTGTATTCAAGGTCATGTACCCTTAAGGTCCAAAGACTCTGAAATTGAACTTCAATCCATGAGTCATATAGAGTGGTAGCAACTCAGTTTACAAGCACAAGGTCAAAATCATAGATTGCAACAAAAGGAGATTTCATTAATAGGAGATTTGCAAATTTTGAGCAATTGTTGATCCTACCATATCAAGGAGCATTCTATTTTGTTTTTCCATAATAACATTTTGTTGTAGACTCTTTGGGATAGTTACCTAATAAACTGTTCCCTTTTCATCACAATACCCGCTAAAATAATGCCAACAAATATTTTGTAATGATTTGGTCTTTGAAGCCTTAACCTCTTAGGTTTATTTTATTTTCAACCAAGCTCACATGTTTTCTATAGCAATTTGTCGCTTCAAACCCATCTGAGGTCAAATAACCAAGACCAAATCAAAAGAAACGTGATGAAACGTAGAAGCTCTATGCCTTATTATCACATTCTTTGGACCATGAATATTCAAATGAATTAACTACAATGGAAATCAGGCCCTTAGTAACCTTTCCAAATAAAATGGTTTTCTTACTGCTTTTCTTGCCAGAGTATGTTCACAAGTAGATCAGTCCACTTATTTTTGCTAACAAATCTTATTTTGCTAGCTTTTGTATATATGTGCATTTTTTACCCTATGTGAACTAGTCTAGCATAACAAATAAACATTTCACATCAGCATAATTATGTGAATACCGAAAAACAAACACTTGGATTAGTGGAATGAATGTCCAATCCATTACAAGCAAACTATTTATAATACAACAGGGCCAAAACTAAAGGTAGTTCTTAAAAGAAAACTAGCTAGGCTTCAACGCCATGAACATAGTCAAATAAAATCAACATAGCAATATTATTCCAACGAATCTTATGCCTAAGTAGGATTTCAAATAGGACAGGGTATCTGCCGCTATGTAGGACTAGCTTGTACATTCTGATTTCTCCAATAATCACATTGTTGTTGTCTCCACATGCATCCTCATCGAACCACGTAAGAACCCATTGTAAGCCCAGTAAAGCTTCATGGTCCCTAACTCTTTGGTTCGGATTCTTGAACCTACAATAGGATTAGTTTCAGAAAGAAGAATACAATTAGCAACACGAAAGTCACTAGGAGATATTAGTACCTTTTTGAACTCAGTGCAATCACTAGCGTAGTGACCCGTTTGGTCACAGTTGAGGCACTTAGCTTACATTAAATCCTTCTTCCTTGCAAACTTTTCTTAATGTTGTTGGTCATGCTTAGTTTCCTCATTTGATTGACCCTTGCCAATCCAGTTCCCTTGGTCCTTCCTTTTAGAACCATTCCTTGAATTAGAGGTTGACATGTGTACTTCTGCACTTGTCATTTCAATGACCCCTTGTTGCTCTTCCTCTAGCTGAAGTTGTGGCCTATATCCTCGAAAGTAACGATATACTTAATTAGAGAGAGGACCATCTTAAAATGACCCCAGTCATTAGGTAAGGAATGGATCACGGTATGAACTTATTGCTCATTGGTCAATTCATAGCCCATTGGTCAATTCATAGCCCATTTCATCCGATTCACTAATCATGTTTGACATGTGTCTCAAGTACTCCATCGTGAAGACATATGAGTTCTTCTTATAATTGTAAAACCTAATAACGAGAGACCTAAGTCTAGCAGTTGCGACAGCTGATATGATGCTTGTAAAATACAAAGTTTTACAATAAGTATAAAAGCATATGTACGTGTAATATTTTAGCATGCACTTAGCCATGTAACTTGGTAATAATCGACAGAGCTAATATATAAAAATATAGACCCTAGAGTCGAAATTTCACATATAGCTCCCAATGATCGTCATAGGAATGAATGTTTTAGTGCAATTAACTTTGTCATTTCATTCCAAGTTACCATAACACTTTACACACATTGAAATATTCTAAAAGAAATTCTTGATTTATTATCAAAGAGGATATGTCAACCTCAAGAATGTTTCAAGAAAGTTCAACATATATCCATAAATTTATGAAAATGAATTTAATTATTTTAGGCATAATTTTACATATTTAACAAAATTCTGAAAAAATGTGGTTTTTGAGAAATTTCAATGTCCTCTCACCTAACTTATTCAGGGAGGGTACATATATAACTTTTATATGCAATTTGGAGATACAACATATGAAACATATTCTCATAATATGTAACATAATATCCATGAATTTCAATCAAGCATATATATATTACATACAGCATGAAATTCGATTGAAAACAAAAAGAGCTAAATATCATGGAGATTTCTCATAATATTTTCATTTAAAATTAATCTCAATGATATCAAATCAACATGCTCATATTTCTCAGAAAATTCAACAAAATCAAGTATGCTCAAATAAGAGATTATCTAGGAATCACATAATATTTAATTCTAAAAAAAGGATATCAAGCACACAAATATGTACTCACAAAAGGGGAATATTCAAGAAATCTCATAAGAAATTTCAATCACATTACATAAATTCATAAGTCACATACTATCTCAAAAATTGTATGCTTAATCAACCCCTTTGGTCAACTGATCAACCCTTGCGATCAATCACATGTCAACAATCAAGCTCAGTCACAATCCCTTTTGACCCTTTTAAAAGAAAAGTTCAATAAAAAAAATTAAAATAAAAAAAGGAAGAGGAGCATCTTCAAGATCAAGTGCATGGCATGTGACATGGGGCGAGTGCTCGGCCCAAACCTGGCTGCGGTTTGGGCCGCGACTCGACAGGCCAGGGAAATGGGTCCTGTGACATACCACAAAACCCATTGCCAGAAAAGCCCTTTTCGCTCAAATTGATCAAACTCGACTGTTGGAATTCAGTCCAAACATATTCTAGGATTGTTTTGGATTATCAATTTGCGAAACACTCGACAAAAACAAGCCAAACAACGAGTTCTAGTGCCTGAAATATGTGCAGTAATGCCGGCAAAATGTTCACAAATTTTCAAAAACAAAGTGCACTTTTGAAATTTATGGAGGCATTCCGGTTGAAATTGTTTCGCCAATATGATGCATCATCTAATTTTGAAAATGAATTATAGAAAATGATCAAAAACATGCTCAAAATCATATGAACCCTAACCCTAAATTTCATAATTTTCGGCAAAATTCTGACCAAAAATCAGCGTATTAGTGTCCGCTTTTAGAAGGCTTTTGTTCATAATACATGGGCAACTAGAACCCCAAAACAATTTCAATAAATAATGGCCAAAATTGATCAAAAAGGGATCAAAAATGGGTTTGAAAGCATGAACCCTAACCCTAGGTTCGACGGGAATCGTTTGCAAAAAATCAGCCCAAAAATAAGCCAGATTGCATCGAATTCTCAAGGGTTCTACACAAAATCACAAGCTAAACACGAATTCTTCATCAATTGAGGAAAAAATTGTCCAAATCTAACCCAAAATCGAGTAAACACTAGGTTTGAAAGGCATGAACCCTAACCGTAGGTTCGACGGGAATCTTTGCCAAAATTCAAGCGAAATTTTAATCACATTGACTAATAGACTGTAATGCCCTGACCCCTCTCGATCGCGGGTCTTACCAATAACAGCTTCAAGGATCGTCGGCTAGGCCCACAAATCACCACAAGTCTTTCCGGCGTGCTTCGTCCTCGCTCACACGCTGCCTGGAAAACTTCCCAGGAGGTCACCCATCCCAAGATTGCTCCCAACAAGCACGTTTAACTGTGGAGTTCTTAAGAGTGGGTTTCCTGAAAAGAAAGGTGCACCTTTGGGAGCAATCTTGGGATGAGTGACCTCCGGGAAAGTTTCCCACGCAGCGTGTGAGTAAGGACGAAATACGTCGGAAAGGCTTGTGGTGATTTGTGGGGCTAACCGACGATCCTTGAAGCCGTTATTGGTAAGACCTGCGATCGAGAGGGGTTAAGGCCTTACAGATGGTATCAGAGTCGACCCGCGACCATGAGCTGCGCCAGTGGATGGAGAGCCCATGGGCAGTCACCTAGCGGGGTCAAGATATTGGGTGTGGACCGTCGGTCAAGAGGACTCGTAAGTCGGTCGGTTAGTGAGGCACAACGGGGACGTTGTGCGCTTCAAGTGGGGGTGATGGTAACACCCTGAATGTGACTTAAAAGGATCGCAGTGACTACTTATATCACCAAATGTGTACTTTTCTTTTTGGGAATCCCACTTTTAAGAACTCCACAGTTAAGCGTGCTAGTTGGAGAGCAATCTTGGGAAGGTTGACCTCCTGGGAAGTTTGCCGGGTAGCGTGTGAACAAGGACGAAGCAACTGGAAAGACTTGTGATGATTTGTGGGGCCAGTCGTCGATCCTTGAAGCTGTTATTGGTAAGACCCACGACCGAGAGGGGTTGGGGTATTACATAGACCGAGGGGTTTTGGTCTAAATGTATTGGCCAAGGCAATCCATGCATCAATTTGCAAGAAAATTGAACGAAATGATTGATTCAAGAAATCAAATTAGGGCTCCGAAGGCGATAAACTCTAGAATTTCATTCCCCAATTATTCATGATATAATCAACAAAATTATGCATACAATATATCAAATTAAAGCTCTTTTCAAGCTCTATCAGAATCCATAATTCTACGAAAATTCATCAAGGATTTGCACATGAAATAATAGCATGGAGTTTAGAGCATAAAAGTGAATAAATCGAATTATAACCTAATCTTAGGCATGAATTTGAAGAAATCTCTACAAGTGATCCAACCAGAAAACAAGCAGATTGGCTCTGATACCAATGAAGGAACTAATATATAGAATTAACTTAGACAGATTTATATTAATCCTACAGGAAAAGACGATCAAATCTTGACTTTCAATCACTGGTTGAGGAAGGAACTTACTATACATAGGACCTTCATGATCCCATTGCCGAACAACCCTAGGGTTTTGTGCAAAAAATTCTCTATAGAGAACGATATTACTGATGTCTCTCCTCTTATACTGGTCCGCTTTTGATATTAGATGGACAGTCGAGGAACTAGGATTTATGAGATAGCTTAAGTCGTCGGCTTATTGGGCTTATTGGGCTCACACCCCTTACGGGTGTATCACGCCCTAAGTCCAACACTAATTATGTCCAATTTCATATATCCACATATCCATTGAATCATTCTCATCTCCGCTACCATCAACCTCTGACTTAAGTCTTCTTGATTGGCCAGTACCCTGAACCATATAACAAAGATTGTCTTACTACCATACGATAGACTTTCTCTTTCAATCCTACAACAATTTTCCTATCACACAATACTCCAGAAGCATTCCTCCATTTTTGCCATTCCACTCTAATACGTTAATTAATATCTTTGTCAATATATCCTTTCTCCTCAATGATCAAACCTCAATACCTAAGCTTCTCGGCCCTTAATATTGCCACACCACCCATGGTTGCACCTTTTTTACCCATCCTAACCACTAAACCCACATCTTAAGTATCTAATTGTTGATGTGCTCAGTCCAAATCCCCTAGTTTCATCGATAAGCAATATCATCAGCAAATAACATACACCATAGTACCTCATCCTGAATCCTTTTGTGATTACTTCCATAATAATATCATTGGTATGATACTTTTAATAAATGTATCCTTTGGAAGCTTAGTGATGGTACAAAAATATGATTTTGGACTGACAATGGTGTGGTGAAACAAATCTTGTTCAGATCATGATAGGCTTTCAAGCAACTGATGTCAACCTTCAAAAATGGGCAGGCCATTATTTTACAAGTGGCAATAAGTGGGCTACTAGTAAGCTTTCATCGATTCTTCCACACAATTTGTGTCTACCCATTACTAGCATTTCATGCCCTCTGGCCCCTTAATTAGATGAATTTTGTTGGGGGCATGTACGTAATGCCCAGTTTACCACGAAGACTGCCACTTGGTTGTACCATGATCTAAAGAGCGACATCCCGTGGGCCGGAAGTTGGAATCACTACTAACCCTAGTCTGGCCAATCTGCCAAAATGAGATTGAAACTATCAACCATCTATTTGTGTATTGAATACATACTCACGAAAGTGTGGAACGAAGCCCATGGACAACATTAGAGGCGAAGTTCCACTTTCGGCATTTCGACATTGACAGGGATAATTAACTCATCATCCAAGCAGTTAAAGGCTAAGTTCAACAGGCATGGCAAATTGATTTTACTATTGATGACATTAGGAATCTGATGAAGGTCTGTCAATTTAGTAACATTCATCTTTTTTTTCAGAGAGGGCAATAGGGCTAGCAATGGTAATGGGCGCAGTTCGGCCATTTGACCCCATCCTTAGTTGTTTGGCCATGTACCCCAATCTCTCACTCTCCTTCTATCATGTTTGATGATCACTTACATTAAATCCTTATAAGAATGATTGTTTCAAGTACTAACTTGTATTTTCCAGCGTCCAAAAAATATATTGTTTAGTTTCATTTTGAATTTCATCTTTATTTTAAATAATCAACAATGAATTTTTTATGAACTAAATTATGTGGATAGCTTTCAATTCAAACTAATAAAATCTGAAGTTTCATACAGTTCACATGGATGATATTGATTTCAAATTTTATTTAAATAGTAGCTATAAAAGTGTATAAATAAGCTCTTCATTAATAAACTAGCTACACTTTTATAAATCGATATATGAGTTATTCTATTTGACACTATGATGCTTTTCCATATCTAATTTGATACATAGTGTAAAAATAAATATACCTTCTAGTAATAATATTCATTCATTTAAGCTTATGGAATTTATCTTTAATTTCATTGTTTGTACTAAATAAATATATTTCTTGAAACTAAGGGGATGCCAAATGAAATATCCATTTATTTATTTTTATATTTTTCTTCATTACATGTTTCCCCTCGAAAGGCATAATATCTTCGTTGGCACCGTATTCTCAATTGCTCATTTGTTTTTGTAAATTGAGTTGTTCATATTTTTTATTATTTTTTCTCATTTCAATAAATAAAAGGACTTTGTCTATTTTGGTTTTCATGTAACCTTTTTTCCACTAATTAACTAGAGGTAGTCTTTTTTTCTTTTAAAAAATCTAATAGATATTTTGATGACATTGGAATTGTACCTTACGCATAAGCGAGGTTATTGTTTAAGCCCTTTAATGGTCTTATTAAAGTTAGTAGGCATTACAGTCTGTTATAAAGAGCAGTGGTCCTCTTTTAAGACCTATATAAAAAAAGGCTATTGTCTGATGATATTAGAAAATAATCATGTAGTAAAGATGTCAATTAAATCCGAGTTTTATTGACCAGCTTATATGTACATAGACCATTGAGTGAGCCACAAGATACTTACCAATGGGATGACATTAATTAATGGCATACGAGTCAATGTACTAACATGTCACCTTATGTTTTATAAAAAGGAAATGAAAATTAATGACAAAAGCATTTGCAGGGTAAATTTCATGTACATTGCTGTGACCCAAACTGTTCTCACTTTTTAGCTCAATTTGTGCTGCTCTTTCTCTCCCAACGACCCCGCTTTTTTCCTTTTTGACACAAAGATTTATGACAGCAGGATACACGTAGAGAGAAGCTATCATACCACTTAAATAATTCGTTAGTTTTAAAAATGGTGAAGCCACAAATTTGGGAGCCCGAACTTAAGTTGCACAGTCCTATGTCGTGTCCTTCTCATTAGGCGCCAGGGCGGTATAAACGTCATCTAACTTTCACAATTAAAAGAGAAACCTTCAACATCTTGCTAAAAAGGGTGTCAGAACAAAAGCACTTCTATTACTGACTAAAATTAACATGTCAAGGGGAAACTCTCTTAGACATTCAATTCCCAGATGAGGAAGTACATGAAATTATAGCTGATTTCTGCTCCCACTATGAAGCAAGCTACCATAGCCAAATGAATACACATGCACACATCATGATAACTTAAGAACAACCGTATATATAACAATCTCTCTTTTACTCCCTCCTATATATGGTAAAACTCTTAGGCATGAACTTCACCTACAATAAATCATGGTTCATACTGGTGGCTCAATCTGTACTCTTCTTCCTTCTCATACTCCTCCATTGTGTCATACTGATTAGGAGGAAGTTTTTTGGTGTTTCCATGATACTCTTGTCCTCCCTCTGTCACAAACTCATTAGGGTTGTAATTGTGACCTCTTCTTCCTTGCGTTTGGTGCCCATTGTTACCTTCATAGTGCTCATTCTCATTGTACCCATTTTCATACCCATTCCCGTTATTGAGAAAACTCTCATTCTCGTTGTTGTTGTTGTTGTAGAAATGGTTGTCAGACTTCTCGTAGTTTTCGCTCATCTCCTCTTCCGTCCCAAAATACTCGTTCCCATTGTTGTACTTATTTGCATGACCACTCCCACCCTTAGCAACCTCAGAGTTGATGTCATAGAAGTACTTGCCATTCTCCAAAAACCTCGTGTCACTCATCCCCTGCTTCTCGGTCGCATACCCATTCCCATTCCTCCTGTTCTTAGAGTAGGTGTCTTCACTCTTGACATCCTGATTCATATCATAGTGGTATCGCCTATTCTCCAAATCACTCATCCCTTGCTTCTCGGTCACATACCCATTCCCGTACCCGTACCCATTTCCTTGGTTTTCTTGGCTGCCATTCTCATCCTCAACATGTTCACTCATACCCTGCTTCTCGGTCATATACCCATTCCCTTTGTACCTATTCTCACCCTTGACATCCTGATTGATGTCGTAGTAGTACCTACCATTCTCCAAGAATCTAGTATCACTCATCCCCTGCTTCTCAGTCACAAACCCATTACCATTCCCATTATTTCTAGGATAGCTATTTTCATCCTCAACATGTTCACCCGAACCCATTTTGTCCGTCTCATAGCCATTCCCCTTGTCCCTATTCTTATCCTTAACATCCTGATTCATGTCGTAGTAGTACTTCCCATTCTCCAAAAACCTAGTATCAGTCATCCCCTGCTTCTCTCTCTCATTCCCATTCCCATTCCCATTCCCATTCCTAATCTCATTTCTAATCTCCTCCATTGACACAAACTTCTCTTTCCCAACTCGAGCCCCAGTTTTGACAGGATCCGTGGTTGTCGGAGGGTATCGGTAGTTCTCCTTTCCATAGAGACCATACCCATTTTCCACAAAGCCTGATTCCGGTGCTGGTGCTGGTGATTCTACTAAAGGGCTTACTTCTTTGGTGTTTTGAGAAGTGGGTTTATGGGAGAATTTGCTAAACAACTTGCTATCTCTAGCTTGGGTTTGGTGAAAGGAAAAAAGGGCTAAGATGATGAAGAAACAAAGACATCTTGCATAGGATGCCATTGTTTAAGGGGTGCTCTGTTTCACCCAACCCTCCTCCTTAGTCCTTTTATACACCTAGCTGGGTTGGTCCTTATTAATTCCCTCCTGTTTGCTGTCAAAAAAATAAAGGGGCAAAAAGGGAAAAATAAAAAAAGAAAAAGAGGCGGGTAATGATGCGGAGATTGAGGAGGATGAGAGAATAGAGGGAATGGAGGAAGGGCATTCTGGTGGGGAAGGGGAAAATAATGGCATTTAGTGCATGCTCCATGTGCATTTGGCTGAGACTGTCCAAAACATTGGCCGGACCTAATCTTTTACTTAACCACAAACAAAATTTAAGTCCTAGTCAAAAAACAGGGGCATTTTAATTCCATTCGGGCTCAAACAAAAAGAAATGGACACACCCTAGATATTGGCTATTTCAATTGCCTGTCTATTAGGGCAATTTGTGGATACTGTCGAATTAGGCCCTGTTTTTTTCGTGGGAAAATTCACCCACCCCACACTCACCCACTTCTTTTCCCCTCTTCTCACTCTTTCCCACACTTAAAAGAAATACCACTCCTTCCTACATTCACCCACTCCTTCCCACACCTACATAAAACAACAATTTCTCATATTTTGAAAATTTTTATAATTTACGTAATTGTGTGTACGAATAATCTGATAGCAATTATGAGCAGTTTTAATTTTTCGAATGTTATGGAACAGTTTTATTTTTTTTGTTTTTCATTAATTTTTTTATTTTTTTATTTTGTTATCTCTATTTTTTATTTTTATTTTTTTTGTATTTATTTTTAATTTTTTAATTTTTTCATGTTTATTTTTTAATTTTTTTTTAATTTTTTTTATTTTTAAAAAAATTAAAATTTTTTATTTTTTATTTTTTTGTATTTTTTATTTTGTTGTATTTATTTTTTTTATTCTAGAAAAACAACCAATGGAAATTTCCAAAAAAATTAAAAATAAATACAAAAAATTTAAGAAAAATAAAAACAAAAATAGAAAAAAATAGAAAAAATTAAAAATTAAAAAATTAAAAAATATAAAATATAAAAAAAATAAAATAAAATATAAAAAAATAAAAAATAAAAAATACAAATACAAAAATAAAAATAAATAAAATAAACAAAATAAAAAAGAACAAAACAGAATAAACAAAATAAAAAAAATTTCATCATCATTAATTACTATCACAATAAAATTATTACATTATAAAACAAAAAAACATTAATAACTAGTACTTCAACTTCATTCAACTATATTCAACTTTCATCCACACTCACCCACTTTTTCCCACACTAAAAAAAAAATACCACACTCACTCACTCCTTCCCCCCCTTTTCCCACAATCACCCATCCCACACCCCTCATTTCCCACTGAAAAGAACAGGGCCTTAACTGGGGCTTCGAAAGGGTAGGGTAGGGTAGGGAACCATCAATGACGGTGAATTCTTGTAGTCTCCCTAGAATTATTAAAGTGTGAGTATACATCAATAAATTTTCATTTTATCTTACGTCTATTCATATTGAGTTGTGTTTAAAAGTGATTAAATTATTCATTTAAGTTGTTTAAGAGAATAAAAAGGATGAAAAAGATACCTTCAACTTATACACCTGCTGATTAAAATACATGAGGTTGGATTAGATCCTTAATCTAAATGAAAACTGTTTCATGGACTTTGTATGTGAAGTTCTCTTCTACATTCAAAGTGGGGAAAAAGATGGAAAAGAGAAATATTTTAATCTTTTATCAAATTAAGCATACAACAAGATTCATCTGCATTGAGAAAATATCTCGAAAAATTTCAACCAACAAAAATTAATATTATAACTCTACCGACTTCTTGTGTCAATAACAGTGTAAGCCAACGGTTATGATAGCTATAGTTGTTAAACTTAAAACAAAAGCAGTTAATTCTAACAAATAAGCTTATAACTAGTTTGTCATATAGTTAGCAACAATGGAATATGATTTACAGAAAGTAGCAAAAAGAGAAAGGAATCAAATTAGGATAATGGGGCCAACGTATCGTCAACGTTAAGAGCATTTCCAATCATAGTTTCATTTTTTGGAACTCAAGTTTACCACATCATCAAAAGTTTCAATTATTTGAAATGTACATTTTATCACTTCTTCAACACTTGAAACTTTAATTTCAATCACCCAATATAAATATTTATTATGGACCCACCTTATAATACATAACTCCTTTTTTAATCATATAAAAATTATATATTAACCCCCAAAGAAAAAGAAAAAACAAAAATATATTAAAAAACAAAACTTTGTGGCCCTTGGAACTTTGCCATGTGTGGCATTGTTCTGACAGTACAATGGCCATTGAACAAGTGGCATACTGGGCCCGTATTCCATTTTCAACTCAACAGCTGCGAGTGCTCTGATAACAGTTGGAGTTAGTACTTCGTACGTGAGAGGCCAGCTGAACGAAAATCTATCCTCAGTTTTTTCTCATTTTTCACCTTTTACTCTTGTAGTAAGCTTAATCTTTTTTGGAAATTGGAATTGCTTTTTCGATTGATGTCATCAACAGTGGACTTTCCTCCAGATTAAGGTCTACCTAAATTGGGAAATATTAAATGCTGATTAGCCGAGGTGTGGGGACGAGTAAAGCAAAAACATCATCATGTCTCATTGTAATGATCAAGTTCGTCCTTCTTTTTCACGATAAATAGATGAACTTGCTTTGATTGGATCGGAACTGCCCCATTTAAAACAAATATGAGATGCATGCGAGAAACAAATCGTTAGGCATGTACTATAATAAGTTGAGTAAAAATAAATTTGGTCTCATAATTAAAAACACTAGAGTACATAATCTGAACTCATTTAAAAAATAAATTTTGTATTCAAAAATTAGCAGTAACAAATTAATTATTCATCCTTTATTTTTTTATTAACCCTGTATTTATGTTTGAAGATTGTTAGAAAATTAGAGCAAACTAATAGCAGAAGTAATAGAATGAAACAGATATTCAGAAACTTAAAGAAAGATAACAAGAACAAAACAACGACACAAAAGATTTACGTGGAAACCCAATGCAGAAAAAAACCACGGACGGCGACAAGCACAATCAATCCACTATATGAGTATGGAGAATACAAAAAGATCACAATCACAACAAGTTATTTGATCCAATAGCAGAATTACAACATCTCTTGTAATCTCTCTCACAATTCTCTACCTGTCAATGTGTTTAGGGATTCAGGGATGATTTTAGATCCTAGATATGGTCCCCTTTTATAGGGTCTAGAAAATCAGGGTTTTACCCTTAGAGACAAACCCTAACCGTCAGGAGAAATTGCACTTCAAGACAAATCCTAGCCGTCTCTGATTTTGGGTCACGAAGCCCAACAACCCAACAAAGATAATAAAACAGGAAACTAATTAGCATGTCTCGATCAATTCTTAATGAATTATACTTCTACGATTAGACTAAATATACCAATCTAATGTGCTTGATTAATCAAACCCACCATATGGTAGGAACTTATTGAGTGGCTAATGACAGTGGCATGAATTATTTAGCTTTAGCAGAATGCGTAGAGTTAACCCCAAAGAATCAAGGTCATCACATCATGCACCATGTGTTTCACGTAATCACATAAGCCCATCACATTAATTTTGTCAAGAATTCATACGGCTCTTACAGGCATAATCAGCAAAAAAAAAAAAAAAACAAGTTTCATCTTGTGTCAGTGATCATTGTCAGCATGAGAACATCATCACATTCTGCGCTTTATTTTGCCATATCATCTAATATAAAATTAATGAATTTGTAGGAATGTAAGCAGTGAATATTAATATAGGATTGCTTGCGCTTATGTATTTATGTGGC
>JACYFF010031957.1:39953609-39965516 GCA_017589665.1 Selenicereus undatus
CTAAGCTTTTGTCAAGGATGTTTTGGGCAATCGCCAACCAAATCTTTTTAAAAAAGTTGAATATAAATACTTATATGTTTCAAAAGATATTAACAAATAATAACTTGTGCTAGTCAAAATTCATGAAATTTAAAAATAAGGCAATACCTTTATATAAGTTTCTACATCTACCATTCTTGTTGGGAATTTTTTAAATAAATAAAAGTACTATAAAGAGGATAGTAACTAGTGTTAAACTCATGCTTCATATGGATTAATATAGTTTTTTACTCTAACAAATTTCTCTCTAATAAGCCAATATGTACATAATAAATATATTATTAGGTAAAACCCTTACTGTCATTCATCAAAATAAATTAGCTTTTTTGATAAATAATAGTCTAAGAGCACAATATAATTTTAAGTCACCAATTGAAGCATACAAAGTTGATATAGTCATTAATGCACCTTTGTCAACGAATGATGAAATACAACTTCTAAATTCCATAACAGCCTTGCCCTATCACTCTTTGACTATAACTATACCACCCTTCCTCTTAAAAGAACAAAAGTTATTACAATTAATTAAAATTAACATAATGAAATTAATCTATACATAATGAGTTAAATGAAGAAGCTCCATTTACAAATATCCATCAATTACAAAAGTTTGATTCAAAGAAAATTAAAATATGATTAATTAGATATACATCCCTATGAAAATATGAAAAGTATTAAAGTGTTAAGGAAAAATGGAGTATTGGTAGCCATTTTATATATATATATATATATATATATATATATATATATATATATATATTGTGCAGAAGAGGGGTTAGGCCCCTTATAGAGTTTTATTAAATTCGTCCATGTCGGGGCCAAAAGACCCCTATTCTGTCCACATACAACACATCCCTTATCTTCAAGGGCGGGTCATACTAGGGGTGTGCAAAACGGGTTAACCGAAAATCGGTTAACCGATTTTTCGGTTCAAAAAAATTTCAAAGCGTAACCGAACTGAAAATTTCGGTTAACTGTTTTTCGGTTAACCGAAAATTTCGGTTCATCTAAAACCTGAACCGTAACCGAACCGAAAATTTTGGTTAACCGGTTTTTCGGTTCGGTTAGCCGATTTTTCGGTTCGGTTATCGGTTAACCGTTTACAAATAATAAAAAACTTATGCTTTCTTACCTAAATTTGTCATTCTTTTATATTTAAATTATTTTTATAAAAATTAAACTTTGGTTATCATTTATAAATAATAAAAAGTGCACTTTCTTACCAATTTTTTTTATTTTTTATGTATAATTTTTCAAAAAAGTAAAATTATTTTCGGTTCGGTTAACCGCCGGTTAACCGAATTTTCAAATAATCCGAACCGTAACCGAACCGAAAACCGAAAAGAAATTTCGGTTCAGTTAACCGAACTGACTTTTTTGAAAAATTTGTTTAGTTAACAGGGTTTTCAGTTCGATTTTTTCGGTTCTCAATTTCGAGTTTTTTTGCACACCCCTAGGTCATACATAATAGAAATATTAGAAGTCATGGAGATCCCAATGTTAGCCATTTTATATATTCTTAATTAATATTAATACTACAACTAAAATATGATTTTTTTTCTTAAGTTGACGAGCTAAAATATTTGTAATATATATATTAATGAAACTATAATAAAATAATTTTACTTTAAATCATAATGTTTTAAAATGCTATTTATAATATTATTGATCTATGATTTTACGATTATGCTTATAATATCAAAATTACAAATATAAAATTTACACATGCTTTAAGAAGATACGAACGCTTAATTTAAAAAAAGAAGAAGAAGAAAAGATGAAACACAAAATTGAGAACTTTAGTGCTTTCCCACTAAAAAGTGAAACCTATGAGTTGAATGCCTATATTAATTTGATCTAATTGCTCTTGCTATTATATCTCAATTAATATCTAAAATCAATAATTTAGAAAAGAGAAAAGAAAGCAATATACACATTCAATAAGTGATTACCAAGTGTCTAATTAAGATGTGATCACTCAATTTTAAGTATAGTTATATAGATAGATAGATTGTTATTACCCTTATCTCTATTAATTACTCTAGTTTATAATATTAGTCGTTCATTTGTGAAATGGAGTAAACTAAACTAAACTTCTGACTTCTTTTTAGTCTAACTAAACAACCTTGATAATTACTCATGTACTCTTTCTTACTTTTGTTTGAACGTAATTATCTCTGTTAATTCAAGCCAAATCTGCATCCGTACATAAGCAATTTCTTATGAGACGGAAGCAGGTCTAAGTTAGCTCTGATATTTATGTGTCATGTACAAGTGATGATTCTATCCTTCTAAATCTAGAGCTATATCTGACGGACTGACAGTAAAATGCAGATAAACTTGTGTTCGATCTGAAGATGCATGGCATATTTATGATAGAGGCCTCTAAACTCATGAGCGTCACTTATTTGGTGCATGGTCCTCGAATAATAAATAGGGGTCCGTGACGTTGAAGGAACACCAGAAGCTGGTAGGGCATTAAATGTCTCATTCAAAAGATTTGACTGCCGTTCCATCATCCTATTAAGCACTCCCATATCCTTTTAGCCTCAGTAGTTTTTAGAACCACCTTGAACTCATTTTACTAATTTCTTTGGCAGATAAATATGTTCAACTTTTGTTTTTGGGGAGAACTAAAGGGCACAATTTAGTTATCATCAATTAAAAAAGAGGAAAATGAAAGTAAAAAATAAGACTATAATATGGAGATTAGGAGCTAAATTAAATGAAAGTTGGAAAGTGAATTATTGAACTTATACGTGTTGTGTGGTGAGGATGAGAGAATGAGGAGGAATGGTTATATAAAAGTTTCTTATTGGTGGAATATAAAAGTGGATATTATCTCTAAATAAAAATGAATATAAAATTGGATGTTCTTCTATATTGATAAAATTAAAAAAAATTGAACATGTATATAAACTTGTGAATTACTCAACACATTACCAATTAGTTTTGGATTAGAACCTCATTTGAGCTTATATATGTAACTCATTTTGTTTATGGCCCAATTGATATAAAAAAAAAAATCAACACTTATGAAAAGAAATTGATATAAAAAATTTTAACACTTATCAAAAGAAATCATTACCATTGCCACAAGGAAAAAGAAAATTGAATTCGTGTTACATTTGGATCAATGTTGAGATGATGATCATCAAGAAAAGGATATTTCATTTGATGGAGAATTATCAAGACGGTCATGATCATATTTATTATAACATAGTTGAGCTTGCTATTTTTCACTAGAAAATTATAAGAATCTGAACTTATGTTTACTATAATGTGATCAGACTATCAGTAAACTAACTTATAAAGCAAAACAAAATATTACGAAAGAGAAAACTAGAATTTACTGCCAAAGACGAAACTAATAATAGCCTCACAGGCTCATATTGAAAAGGAGACTATAGTCTTTTCCCCTGCATTGGAAGGATTGAAACAGAAGCAACAAACATTGATTGAATATTATGCTAAACACAAAAACAACACCCAAAAAAAGGCAGTTCTACTTGATTGTTTCTACTTTCTATGCATGGGGGGCCATCCACGTGTCACTTCCAATATTTACTTTTTTTTTAGAGTTCCGTTTTTACCTCTCCATGTTTGACTCAACAAGAACAGTACTAGATTGTTTCTTCTTTTCTGAGACTCGTAAAACAATACAGAGAAGTGGATGGGGGAAGTGACTGTACGTTCATAACATCAAAGTGAGCACGCATAACTTGAGCAAATCACGTCATTGATTTGAACATATTTGGAATGGCAAGCTTAGAAAAAGTTGGAAAAAGAACATGCACAACATAGACTTGGTCATATGCGGCATCATAAGCCCTTGGAAAAGGAAATTGCATTCACGATTTCACATTCTAGCTAGAATTAGTGATGATCATGCAAAGAGTTTTTTTGGGAATGATGCACCAACCCTCGAAGCAGTTGAATAATAATTAAGAAGCTTTTATAACTAGATCAATCTAACCGAAATATTCAAACTTTAGATTCTGCCGACTTAATTGTATGCTAAATAGTGATTTATATTTCATTAAGGATTTTGAAATATTTCTCATAACTGCCAACTTGTGTAATCTTTATTTAAAATTGAATGATTAACTAACAAAGAATGCGATTCACCTAATAGACATGGTGAGATGGATGTTTCAAGTATGACTTTTAAAACTTTTAGGATTAGTAATAATTCATTTCAAGGAGATTTTTATCTGAAGGTTAAAAATAATCTTAAGTGATTGATTAGTCACCCATAAATTAATTGTTCTAATTGTCGCACTTAAGTTAAAATTCAACTGAGCAGCAGGAGGATTTCTCATCCGCGATTGGACATGGCGATTCCTACAAGCGGCAACATTCAACTTAGGAGCAGCGTCAATACTAGTTGCAGAAGCAACAACCATGCGAAATGGAGTCAAAGCAGCTGTACAAGTAGGATTTGCTGATATTCATATTGAATGAGACAATCGCATCCTTATCCAAGCAGTGCAAAGAAAAATTCAAGTTCCATGGGAAATCCAAATACTCGTTCAAGATATCACCACCTTTTTAGATAGTTTTAACAAAGTTATTACTAATCACATTTTTAGGCAGGATAATAGTGCAGCTGACTAACTGGCTAAGTTTGGTATTTCAATTCATTCCACAAATGTGTGGAATGTGGTTCCCCATTGGGACCTTTGTCGTGTCCTCTTTGAGGACAATTTAGGACGAACCCTTGAGAGAAGGGCATCCTAGATTGTATTCTTACATTTCTTACAAAATAAAAATAAAAATAAAAATATATTACTTGTTACAATATGAAAGTGGGTATTGTCACACATTGATAAAAAAAATACAAAGAATATAAAAGTAGGTATTGTCTCACATTGATAAAATTGAAGGGCTTAAACATATACATAAATTTATGAGTTACTCCACCTATTACCAATTGATTTTGGGCCTAAGGGCCAATTGATATAAAAAGTGAACATTACTTATATTTAGACTTGTCAAAAATTGACCCGACTCGAAAACCCGACCCAAATCCGCCCGAAAATTTTGGATTTTGAACACGATTTTCTCGACCCAAACCCGAAATAAACTGAACCCGAAAACCCGCAAATTAGCGGGTCAAACCCAACCCGAACCCGAACCCGCCTACTTGACCCGAACATTATATCCTTAGTTTTTTTATTTTTCTCTAATTTATCTCTTTTAACAATAATGGTTAGTCATTTTTATTGAGTATTTTGAAAAAATATTATATAATTATTGCATCTATTTACAAATTAAACAATAATAACCTTATTTTTCTTCTCCATTCTTTGAAAATAAAACCGTACATAACTTTTAAATGAAAAAACGTTTAAAATAGGTATAAAATTGCATGGAATAACTATCTAATCTTTTTTAAAAAGTTAATATAAAAGAACACAAGTATTAAAGATGCAAAAGTCATACCATTATATAGTTAGTTCAACAAATCTGTCTAATTTTTTTAAAATTAGTTAATTTGTAATAATTTAAATTTTTGATGTTATAATTGCAAGATAATATCTTGTACTTATTTTATTTAATTTTATTTAATTTTCGTTCTGACTAGTCTTGAACTATGAAACTAACGGTAAAAAAACGACTAGCCGTATTCGTATTGGGGTCGGTCCATTAATAAAGTTTTACCTGATTGAACATTGGTAGGTTAGCTAATAAAAATATTAAATTATTAAATAGATTATTAGCAGTGAAACTGCTACAATCCATTAAAATGCTCTAGACGAGCTGCTCAATAAATGTTCGACCCACTATTAACCTTCTTTCAATGTATGAGTTGATTTATCCAAAATCAAGTGGGGTTTAATTCTTTACCCGCCCTTACAAGATGTTCATATATTATAATAAAATGTTTGAATATTTTAATATTCTTTTGAGAAATTACAATTATTATGCATTTTCATTAAATAATAACAATTTTGAGTAAAGAATATGCTGAGTTTTTTATTTTAAAAAAAGAAAAATAACTCATGGAAAAGGCGCTCTAAACCTGTTGGGTTGATCCGAAACCCGTAAAACCGAAACACACCCGACCCGTATTATACCCGAACCCGAAATACACCTAACTCGTATTTTACCTCAACCCGAATACACCCTACCCGTATTTAACTCGCCCACCCGAATTAACAGGTCTACTTATATTAGTTTGTCCATAATTTCACACTTAAAACGCCTTTTTTATTGGGCCTAAAATGTCTCTTATGTCTCCCAAAGGAGACAATTTAATCAAAGAAATTGTGTAAACACTTGAACATCCGGATTTGCCCCCGCATTTCTCGCCACAAAAATAAATAAATAAGAAAACATAACATTTGAGCACTAAATTGTTCGCCATATCGTCGTGCCAAGTCCAGGTCCAAGTGCTTGAGGACAAAAAGCAGCGCAAATTGCGACCAAAATCCAAGGCACAGATTAGAAAAAGAAAACATAAGGCAAAGAAATTGAAACAAATGTTGCCAAATATAAATAATGTTATGGAAAGAAGGAAAGAGGAGGGAAAAAGAGAAAAAGAGGTTAGGTATTGACTTTTAAAAAAACAAAGGGTTCGTTATTACTTAGACCGGCTGCAGATTTTGTGATGGCCCCAGCAGTTCCTGCGTGATTATCGGAGGACAGTGCGCGCAACCCACAAGGCCACAATGCCAAATTGCCTAGCAATGCCCTCAAATGGCTCCTACGTGTGCAGCATTTTGAGAAGCACAACAGTAGAATCATGTTTTGGCATTTATATCATCTGTGGTTAGAGAAGGAGTGCAATCGTACTATTCTACTATATTCCAGTTTGGGTTTTAGGTAAGTCATACGTATATGTAATATAATTGAAGTGTAAAGAAAGGTACTATCGAATTTGAGGCTTGAAATATTTATAATTTTAATCATAACTATTAGGATAAAATGTGATTAATAATGATAAACTATGATTGATTAGGAGATAGTTTTATCATTAGTGACCAAACTTTTTAGATTAGATTTATGAGTTGTTTGGAAGGTCTACAATATAATTCTCCCTTTAATGGAGAAGATTCTAATTCCATGAGTTCAAGAAATTCACAAAATCTATGAAACATTAGTACTCTTTGTAGGATTTGGTCCAACCCAAACTTATATTAAATAGTTTTTTTTAAAATTTTTGGTTGATTTGTGAGAAAAGAAAAAAGGAGGAGAAAAAAGAGAAAGAAAGGAAGGGGGGTGGGGGGGAGGAGAGAGAGTAAAGGACAGAAAATCTTGATTAGAGCTATGTTGGCCTTTAATTGAGAAACAATATATTTTTTTGTTGATTAGGAGATCAGTTTGACCAAGGACGCTAAAGATTCGCGGCAAATACATGACTTTGGTAATTAACTCTACAATGGATTTTTTTTTCCCTTGGAGAGCAAGGCATTGTGGAGGTCACATATTTGGTAACTTCGCAAGATACAAATGATGCTCGTAGGTGGTGATTGGCATTATCTCGTAAAGTAAGTAAAGGATCCTCTTGATCTAATTAATGTGGGCACTTGAGTGTGGGTGGGATCTTGATCCAAGGTGGGGTTTTGAGATGTGAGAAATGGTGTGAGACGGGGTATTTGTGGGGCGTATCCCAAGCATCCCAAACCCTAAGTAAGGGGGGAGAGTGGAAGGAAAACATAGATTCATAAGAGTGAAGGGAGAGCTCAAACACAAGCTAGATTGAGGGAGGCGTGGTGTTATGAGAATGCCCAACTGTGATTTATCTTTATGATAATGGATGTGCCGGTATTTGCCGAGCCATGGTTTTTACCCTCAATCTGGAGGATTTTCCACATTGAATTTGTGGTGTTCCTTCTCTTGTAGTGTGTATGTGTTAGTAAGTGCATTTGTTGAATTTTCTAGTTGCTCTTCAATTCTATTCCTGACAAGTTGGATCAGAGCTGGTTGTAATCGACTAGCGACAAGTTGGCTCTTCTCTGCCTTCATCTGCCATAGGATTGAAAGTGAGATATTGCCGTTAAGGTATATGTTTCATTGGCTTTGATACCATGTATAGTTTTGTGTTTAGGGAGAAAACTTTCTCTGTTGTCTCCCCCTTAGCCATCGTGCCTTTTATATTACTAGAATCGTGTGTTACAAATCCAAGATCATCTACAAATAATATAAAATAGCATCCTATACAAACTCCTACAAAAAGATAATGAATAATTACAAGAAAATATCTTAACAAATATAAGACAATCAGAGCTCTAAATATCCCCTAATACAGGTGCTATGTTAGATGTGATGGCAGATGTTACCTTAGGGCCTCATTGTGGTGCATTCTCTAGTGACACATGATTGAAGAAATAGCTAGTGTTGAGAGATGGCAATGCAGAGCTGGTAGTGTGGCAAGGGTTAAACAAGATTTGGTAAATAGCTAGTGTTGAGAGGTGATAAAGCATAGCTATTAGTGTAGGTGGTGTTTATTTTCCACGAGTTGTGGTATTTTTGTTTGTGTTGTTTTTCTGTTGTAGTTCAAATTTAGCATGTTGGCTTAATAATAAACGAAAAAAATTAATTTCTCTATAATTTTGTAAATTCTATTTAAGATTTCTATATCCAATTTCCCTTATCTAGATAATACTCTCAAGATATATATTTGGATTTGGATTTGGATTTTCTCAACTTCCCTCTCCCTCTAACCTCTTCCAATTCATCTTGGCTCCTTTTGATTTACTCCTATCTAAACTCATTCAAAATTCTTCCAGTTTCCTTTAACACCTTCCGTTTACAAACTACGTTCTTCGTAATTCCATCAGAGTTCTTCCTTGAGACTCCGTTTGCGTATCTGACTTCAATTCCTTCTACTTTCAACTCCATTTTTACTGCTTGAAAGTTCATACTCTTACCTAATTTGTTATAGGTATTCACCTTATTTCTACTCGTTTTGAGCCCAGTCCAATTAGTAAGCCCCTGGGGGGAATCTCTGCCTAGTTGCTTAAAGAACACTAAACCTAGTGAGAGACTAGCTTATACAACAACAACAACAACAACCTCCCAGTGAGAGAGACCAGCTTATGATCCCCTTAAAACCGAAAAAAAAAGTGCCATAGCATTACAACAACATGCTAGGATAGACATTGTGCTTTTGCACAGTTTTATGTTAATTTTTGTTTAATAAAAAAAAGTGAAATAAATTTAGTTCCATTATAACAATATACTTTCATTAGGTAATGTTACGTAGAACACGAGCATTAACTTAGACAGTGCATAAATTGAGAGACATATTATATATGGCAAAGTGCTTCATAAAATGATATAGAAGACATGTTATTTTCGACTTAGCATAAGTACTTATTATCAGCATATAACAATTTTCGACACAATTTAGCAACTTTCAAACAATCCTTGATCATTCAGTAATTAGTACAATTCAGCACTATTACGTATTTATTGAGAAATGAAAATTCCTAGTTATTTTCTTCAACCATTCAGCATGTTTCAAAATGTTTAGTATGATTCAATTTGTTTAAGCTTGATTCAGTTTTTTTCAATAATAACCATAAATAAATACTTCTTATAAGTTGAAAAAAAGATGTCTACAACAAAAATAACACATGAAAAAACACGAATAGCAGAAGAAAGGAAGGGGCGAGACTTACTGCTACTGCTTCAGCAACGAAAAGGAAAGAGAGCAAGAGCGGAAAGCAATGACTTCGGAGCCATCCACTAAAAAAACAAGAAACAAAAGAACTTCAAAGGAGTGAGAGAAAGCTGGACCCTAGTAAATAGCTAGTTAGGTGTACAAGGTTAAGAGGCTGTGTAGACGGGTATGAAACTATGAATAAATCATATACATAGAGAAGCCGCTCAAGCTAGAAATATTATTTCACAAATTTTCACACTAGAAAAATTGCTAGTCATAGGAGTTGAACTCATAACCCCCACATCGGGAGGTGGCGTCATTACCAAACAAGCGACGCCCTCATGAGCGATGTCTATTAACACATGTCAGTTATATTGTTCCTACGAACAGCCGTTTCCTTGATCACCTGTAAACGACCACCATAGGTTCATGTTCAAGCCCTAAACCCATACGACAAATGTGGATTCAGCAATGAGCTAAGAATTGGCTTGACCTGAAGGTGCCCATTTCCCTATTAGTGGGAATTTGGGATGAACTTTATCCTCTCTCAAGAGCCTATTGGAAAAAGTTATCTATTCTACATATATTTAGCAAACCGTAAGTAAGGATGCGCGTGAGGCGGGTATGAGGCGCGTGGAGTTATACCTACACTCATACCCATTTTCAAAAGTCATTCACATACCCAAACCCAAACCCATACCTTTAAAAAAAAATCAACAGAGCATACATTCTCCATTTTTTTTTTTTAAAAAGAAAACAACAAAGCATACATTTTCTGATTGTAGAAATAACATCTAAAAATCAGAAAGAACATGAAAAGAAATTCAAGATGTGGGGGAAAACAAGGGGAGAACAAAAGCTATAGCGTACAATTGGGCAGACATATGTGATTGTATGCCCCGATCCAAGAACACGTAAATGTTAAAATGTAGTTACTGTACTGATATAGAATACGTAGCGTTTGCTGGTGGGTGGTAAGGTAGGGGGTGGGTCAGCTAATTGTCCCAGGTTCATGGACTTACTTTCTTATTCTCTTTTTCTTTTTTGGCCCACTATTTTTTTTTTTTGGATCCGTAGGAGCCACAAAGAGCAATACAATACAATTACAATACAATGGGGAAGGAAAAATCGAACCTAGAACCTAATGTACTCAATACCTCAATCTTTACTACTAAGCTAAGATTTCATTGGTTTTGGCCCACTAATTACTCTCTCTTTTTTTTTTATAGAGATAATCACTTTTTCCTTTTTGTGAAATAATTAATTTTTCATTTCATCCCTCTTTTTTATTTTCTTTTCCCTTGTTATATTTAAAAAGTTTCATTTTTTTTTTTCATTTTTTGACTACTAACTACTTTCCCTTTTTTGAGATATTTACCTTTTCACTCCTCTTTTTTCTTTTGCTTTCTCTTTCTTAGAAAGCATGCACACAGTAGTAAGCACATACACATTATAGTTTATATTTTAGGATATATTATTTGTTTAGAAGCAATACTATATCTTTTGGTGAACGGTGATATATATTTAATGAAATATACATTATGTAGTCTTTTGAGTGGTTATGATATATCTTTAGCTAAGCTCAAATTAGAAATGCATACTTGAAAGTTTTAGTGAATTGTACTATGTCTCTTTCATGAGCTCTTACCTAATGTTTTCATAAGCTATATATGTATGTATTGAATGAACGAACAATATAATACATACTTGAAGAATATACTTTCTGATGATATGTATAGTTTCTTTTAGTAAGCTTTGCTATTTATTTAATGAGTTATAATAGATTAGTGGGTTATGAGATACATTTGGTGATCAATAAGATTTAGGGAGTAATACTAACTATTCATACTAACGAGTGAGCGAACAATATGATACATAATTTTAGTAAGCACATACATATTCTTGTTTATACTAGTCGTGAAACCGCGTGCAATCTCGAGCGAACCAGATTTAAGTGGTGAAATTTTGGGTCATTTTTTTCTTCAAGTTTGTTTGGATGTGGATATTTTCTTTTTTGGTGAATTGTAACTTGTTTTGATTTGTTGTTGAATTAGTATAAGGAAAGTTCAGTTTGTTCGGAGTTATGTAAAATTGAAAACTTGTTGTGTTAATAAGATGATTTCATTTGTAGCAATGAACGATAGTTAAGTTGTTGACCTTTTAGTTTATATATATTATGTAGCATTACAACAACGGAATTAGGAAATACTAAGAAGTGTTTACGAGTGTACATTTGAGGATTGGCAAAAATATAT
>JACYFF010031957.1:39980516-40006628 GCA_017589665.1 Selenicereus undatus
GCTACAGTAAACATGCCTTTGGAGGGGTTTCCACACTTAAGGTATAAAGATTTGAGAAATTATATTTTCTTAGTGAGCTGCACTATGACTTGTGATGAGTTATGGTACATGATTAGGGAGCGGTACTTTTCATTTATCTTCTAATGTTCTATGATATATCTTTTGGTTAAAGTGTCCATCACAATTACATTGACTTTTTAGTAAGTTATTTGTATTATGTTTTAGTTAGCTAAAAAATTCAACTAGTAAGCAAATACTTGAAAATTTATATTTCACTAATTTTACTAATATTTTTCGGTGAGATAAGATATATATTTAGTGAGTTGGACTATATTTGATGAGCTGGACTATATTTGTATTATACTCACTATATATAATACAAATGCACTTATGTCATAATAAAAACTGACAGAGCTATGATATAATTGAAAAGCTTGAAAAAATATTTTACAGTCATATGTACTATTTATTTTAGTGAGTTATGTTATTTATTTAATGAGTTGTAAGAAATATTTAGTGAGCTAATGAAAACTTTTAGTGAGCTGTGACCATTCCCCAGGTGAGCTATGACATATATTTAGTGAGCTGAACTAGGGATGGCAATGAGGCAAGTACGGGCGGGTTGAGTCGTACCCTCACCCATACACTTTTTTAAAAATCATACACATAGGTCCCATACTCGTACCCATACCCATCAGATATTAAAAAATAAAACCCATCCTCAAACCCATCGGGTTTTGCGGATTTTATTCGGGTTCACATAGAGAATGATATATCTAAGTATGATATATATATTTGTCATTATAAGATTGCAAAGTTGTGATATTTTGAAAATATGTTGTTTAGAAATGTCAACTCAAACACATTATTGACTAATTTTGTGTTAGAAATGTTTGGATTGGACTAAAACCGGAAAAATCTTAAACAAAAACATTTTTTTATCCTATTATAAAACAAGTATAGGTAGGGTGCGGGTATGGGGCAGGTTTTCGGGTTTCAAATGGGTATGGGTTTCATTGCCATCCCTAAGCTGAATTATATTTGGTGAGTTGGACTACATTTGTATTGGACTCACCAAAAACCATTTCATATACTTTAGCAAGGATCACTAGCAATGGAATAATGTTCATTAATGTCACATTCATCCACAATGGCTCAATTTTTCCTGATATAGGGGTGTGAATAATCCCTAAGTTGATGTTTTATTGACCTCAGTTGTCCTTAAGCTGGTAATCCAGAGGTGTTTAGGAAGATGACCTGCAATGCAGCCATGGCCATGGATGCAGGCATTAAATGTGTTTTCCCTTATTTTTGGTTACCCGGGGTTGGGGGGGGGGGGGGATTTAGTCCAACATGAGAGAAGCTGCGTCAACACTTACGTTCCGTGTGAAGAGGGTGAGAGTGCAATAGAGGCTACTGGTAAGTTGCGTTGATTACAGTTACGATTTATGGCTCCAATTTGATGCTTTATTGAACTCACTCCGCGGTTTCCCCACCCCCTCAAAAGGGGGGAAAAAAACGCAAAAAATATAGCTGAGTTTAAATTGAGGATATAATGATGATGTTGACGCCAGAATCCTTGGAAGCCAAACATGAGCATAGATGCAGGCTTAACCATTGCTTTTTTGGAGGTGTGGGGCAGAGATTTGTACTACAACAAGAGAGAGAGAGATACATTAAAGGATTGGGAAAGTGCGAGAAGCCTATGGAGCCCATCCATGGTTCAAATTCATCACTCAGATGGGGCAGCAATGGGCAAGGCAAGAGAAGTGGAAAAGGATAGGAGAAAAGTAGGAAGTGAAGAAACTAGAAAGCCTTGGCGGCAGGGTGGAAGAGGATGAAGAAGACGACGTATGGACCAAAGACTAAGGGGATAGGAACACACTGTGGCCATCATAATGGAAGAGAAACCTTAATAGCCTATGCAAAGGGAGGGGCGGTTTTGGTTTGGAATAAGAGAGAATAGGCGGGGCTGGGGATGGCAAAGGCAAGGCATGTGGGAGAGACCACTGACAAGTCCCAAAGTAGGCAATGGAAGAGGGGCCAGGAACACCGTACTTCACAGGACGGGTAGAGAAGGCGATTGGGTTGCATGCGAACCATGCGAGCCTCAAAGTAATACACCACCGCAGACCCTACCTTTGGCAACTTATCCTTTTTCAAAAACAAAAAAATAATCTATTTATCAAGAAATAAAAATTTATCCAAGAGTGATCAAATGCATTAAAAAGATTCATACATCTGAATTGTAAAACTGTGTGTGCACATTTGCACATACCAAATATAGTACGATGGCGATAGATTTGTTCAAGACACCATCTAATAGGCAGCCCCCCCCCCCCCCCCCAAAAAAACCAAAAAAACCCGAAAAAGGGAGCGGAGGAAATGCAAGATGGCTATAACGAAATGCCCTATTTGAATGTTTGATAAGCATCAATCTGGAAGCATCAGAATTTGTTTTAGTATTTCAAGTAAGAACACAGGCCTAAATCTCAGTTTTCAATTACGGGAAACTGCCATCAAATGTTTATTCACCTGAAGATATTCGGGCTTAAAACATTAGTTTAAAATACCATGGCTAACCGTGAGGTACCCCGATAATTTCTACATCAGATGAGATTAGCGTAACCTCAAACCAAGAAAGTCGAAAATCAACAAAATACAACATAAAACCCTTAAGTTTTCATGCAAGCTCACATATGCGGCAAAACCACTCGACAACATTAAAATATGTCCCAAACAATATTGAAGACTTAGAAAGGATGCCATGCAATTGCAAGGTGCAGAAAAGTTTTAAAAACTACCATTCACAGGAAGAAGGAAAAAAGGCAGCAATTGGTAAACCTCAGTGAATCCCAAATATCTCCTCAGGCGGATCATACACAGAGCGCTCAGGAAAGATCTCCTCAAAATCTTTCTTGACTTTGTTTCTCAGAAGGGGATGTGGCAGAAGTCCTTTCAATAAAATTCTAAATGGCAATTCCTCTGGTGGATCCGGAGACTTGAGCATGTCTTCATAGATATTCATAGCATCCGCAGGCGAACCATCCCTTAAGAAACCTCTAATGACCTCAGTATATGTTTGAGAATCAGGAAACAAATCATTCTTCTTCATGTCTTCCCACAATTGCATCACATCATCCATTCTTCTGCAGCTGGCTAGTGCAATAATCAAGTCTTTGTAGAGATAAACATCAGGCTGATACCAATCCTGCTTCTGAATCACCCTAAAAATCTGAATTCAAACAGACATGAATCAGCGATCTCTATGCTTAGGCAAATGCTCATTTCCATCCTATTCATGTTATTTACTTAAGAAGAAAAATGGTTTAGTTAGAAAAACTTTCTTCCATGGCAATGAAATCACTAACCTCCCAAATCCCAAGGCATTCAACCCACACAACTTGGGCGTAACTTTTAACACTAACAGAGAAATTCGAAGGTAGAAGAATTTTGAAAAGATAACGTCTGCAAAGGAAAATGCCCATCCTCCAATCAAACTAAACCAAATTCACGAGCAAAAGCTAGACTATCATCCCATCAGAATGCAAGTATGAGTAAGCACCGTAGTTAAGAAAATTCATTATGTTACATTTATATGGAAACACCTATTTGTGCGCATTTCCAACAGATACCAGCCTCCCCCCAAATCACAGTAGACCAAGGCAGCAAGGCTTCAACCACTGAGAAATAAGGAACCCTTAAATAAGAGCTTTTACCATGGTAAAGGCACAGTCACTCTTAATTTACAGATAACAAATATTCTAAGCATAGCTCTAGTGTCAAGATGTCAAGATGGTTTTGCTTCAGTCACTTATACACAGAAGGGGCAATTAGATGTAAATGTGGTCTATAAACTATCTTCTCTTATTGAGATTCAGTTGAGCTAATTAGGTACACTGGTCTGGGTAAAGCACGACTCATAAGAAAAAGTCATTCCAAATGAAATTGCAATACCTAAATGAAAGAAACCATTCAGAGAGTGAACTCCTAAAAGATCAAAAGGAACTTCTTCAACATAGATCAACAGCATATATCAGTTGGCGTCATAGTATTAAAAGGCACGAGGCGCACTGAGGCACATAAGGTCCCAAAGCACAAGGTGCAAGGCGACAGCGCAAGCGTCATGGATGCGAGGCACACTTCTGTGAAAAAATTATTAACCGTCTTTACATTTCATAAAGCATATTTTGCATAAACAAGTCAGATGAATGCATTAAAAAAGCGGTGATTAGACATCAATATAACTACTGAATAACCTTAAGATATGTTATCTTATTATCGTAGATCCCAATGCACACACTTACCATACAACCATCTCCCCCCCCCCCCCCCCCAAAAAAAAACAAAGGTTGTTCTACCAGTCCCTAGAGGAAGGCTTTTCCACAAGAGAAAAAAGGTCACTGTTGCCTCCATAAAGAAGTCAAGGTGGTTTAGTGATTACATGCCACATGGGTACCTATAGCATTTGCAACTTCCTTTAACCCCCACCAAACAATTCACTCGTTGACAAAATCCACCACAAGGGAAGAGACGAGAGGCGAAGTAGTCCCAAGTAAGTGCTCCCTTGCTTATGTTAGAAAAATTAGTGAATTTAAAAATCTCTTAAACACTAAAAGCACAAACAAGATAGTCTCTGGTTGATTTTTCAAGATGGATGGTGTTTTGATTTTTATATTTAAAAAATCTTAAAAGGAGTTTCTCCATAATTTGAATGCACCTCAGTATCCGCAATTTGTGGTTAGAGCAATTGACAGTACATACGGATGGAACTTCAAGAATTGAATAGATATCATCAGTAAGGAAAGAAATCATTGATTAATGTATTTGGTTTTATGGGTAGCCTTTTTTTTTTTTTGGGCGAATGTAATTAGCCTTGATGCTTATCTGTAATTACTATGAATACATTTCCTTTTCCTTTTCAAAACAAAACTCATCATAAGTGAGAAGAGGAACAGTAAGCTATCTACTACGACCTTTTGAACACATTGAAAGGAACAATGCAACACCATTTTAATTCCTTAGAGCAGTAGTTCTCCAATTCCTAGCAAACAAATATAGCTTCTGATCAATAGCTGAAAATGACAGTGAATAGCCAAATACAAAACTCCTCTCCCTAGCATCACGAAAACCAACTCATCTTGCTGTCAAATTGGCTTTACTTTCCCAAAGGATATCACATAGGCTAACTATCACAAAGTTGTGAACTGTAATCAAAGAAAAACGAAATAGCAGATGGGTAATTTTGTCAAAGCTCGATATAGCCTGCATTTTACTTTAGATCAAAACAAGCATCAAAAAGAAAGAAGAAACTACAGTCCACCCAAGATATGAATTCAATGCAGTTAGTGAAGACACAAATACAGGAGCCAACCTTCTTGCCCCACAGGTTTGAACCGTCAACAAAGAAGCAACATTTCTAAATTAATCAGAAAATCACGAAGTAGAAACAAGCTCAAACTCAATTAAAAAAATGCAGAAAGGAATTGAAACCTTGAGGGCCAAAGCGACCTCCTCTTGGCGCTCAAGCTCAGTAATGACAGCAATCAAATCCAACTTCAAAAGCCGCAAGACATGTTTTTTAATGAACTGGGCAAGCTTCTCTTCATCATCCTTAACTCTCTTCAAACCCAAAATCACAAAAAGAGCCTCTTTACCAATCAGCTTCTTACCTCTCCAAAGTGGCCCCCTTGGTCTGCCATCGTGATACTGTCTTCTACAAAACGAGAAAACCCCATTTGTGGGTGGCTCAAGAATTGCTGTTTTGGGGTTTAGCGACAATGGGGTTGATGGCTGATTGATGGGCACAGTTTCAATCAAGTGTTGAAGGGTTAGGGAAGTCAGAAATTGAGGTTTCCCCCTTGAAAATGCCCGAGTTAACATCAGACTGAGCCTGTACGAACCCAGTATATATATAGCCACTGCAATCTACAACGGAACCTTTGAGAATATTCATAAACCCTAGCTGTCGATGCCCACAGTTGAGACCATCCTGATTTCGAGTAGAAACTCAACCCAGTCCACCATTCACTGACTCGTTAACTGATGTCGAGGAGGATGAGGCATTAGAGGCTTGATGAGGAGACAAAGAAAAGCACGAGGAAGAATGCAGAGGCGGAGCAAGACGAGAAGTGCGATGGAAGAGAGAGGGGTGCAGGAGGAGGAGGAGGAGCGTAGCCGCGGAGGGTGTGAGTGGAGCTCGTTAGGAGCAAAATTTACCACAAAAAGTTTTTTTTCCCCCCTCACTGTTACTATGGTGTTCTCTTTTGACCGTCTTTATCATAGTTTCACTCCGAAACCCTTAAAGCCAATAAAAACGAATTTTGAATTATTTTTTGCTATAAGAACTCAAAATTACTCATGCTTTTGACAAAAAAAAAGGGAAAAACAAACATCTACAAGAAAAATAAAAGAGGCCCCTGCCCTGAATTCCTTTTTCTACTTTAACACTCTCAATCCCCCAGCCTCAAACTTTAATGATCCTAATCAAAGACCTTTGCCCTAAATCACACCAATGTTATCTAGATTTTGATACAATTGATTGTAGGTATAGCCATTTGAAGCAAAATTGAGCACAATTCAACCGAAATTGACTAAAAATCTTAAGTTCAAGTGGAATATCAAGCCCCTACTTTCCAAATTTGATGAAGGTTTTTGAATGTCATATTGCTACAAGTATGACTTTGAAGAATCCAATGCGAAGGTTTGCCATTCCAAGAAATTTGGGCAATTCAAAGGATATGATTTCTTTGAGTGGGTTGATGAACCCTTGTGTAATAGAGTGAGAATTGGTGATGGGTTTAACGGTGAAAATTAGACAATATAAGTAGAAATCGAAAAGTTGGGGAAGATTATAATAGATCAAGTGACGAAAGGGAGAAATTAATTAAGAAGTTTCAATGTGAGAAGCATGACGTGGTGAAGTTGAAGGAGGAAAATGGGAGGCTAAAGCTTTATATTTGTGTGTTAATTACATTAGCTATGCCTATGTACATTAGGGCATAGATTTCAGGTAAGGAAATGGCAATGGTAGGGCAATTGGTTTAGCTTTTGAGATGTGATTTTGGTATGTTTAGTTTTATTTGTGTATGTAATTAGCTCAACTTTGAAGTCTTATATGGCTGAAGCTGAAGCTCACAAATATTGTAATGAAATATTGTAATGTTGTAATGTTGCAATGACGGCAATGAATGTTATAAATTTCCATTATGTGTGTTTAACTTGTTCATCTCATAAATGAAAATGAAACGTTGAAAATGAGACTAATATATGCACTAATACATTCCATTTCTCTTCACTAATATGATCCAAAAGAAAGCCCTTTACACTTGGGAACATGATAGACTAAGTTCATGCCATGAGTGTGGCTAAGATCACGCGACAAGTTATACAAATGATCCTTAAAAAGGAAAAAAAAAAACGATGGTGGGAACTTCGTATGATCCAAAAGAGGTTTCCACTGACATCAACTCCTTAACTAATGTCATGAACTCTCATTGCCACCAAAAATTTACATATTCTAATCTTTTGACTTGTATATCTACAGTCACAGCTTGTAGTTCTTCCAATGTAGCTTCTTTGATAGTGATACAATTATTTGCCTTTGGTTGATGATGATGCTAATGCTTATCCTGAATGCGACACTTCTCTCTATCCAGTTGTCGGTTCTATAGCTCCTATCCTGATAGGCATCTTCGGCATTAGCTCTAACTATAGCTACGACCACACTCATATGGGGGAGAATTTTGCTATCCACAATCAAAATTTTCTTCCTTTTCCTGTAAGTGTTGAGCCACTTTCAGATTTTGATCTCTCTTATATACCTATTGCTCTTTTTCCTTTGTCAAGTTTTGGCCTCAAAATCTGAAAATGAAAAAGGTCAAATTAAGGTAAACCAAACCAAAGATATGCTCTTTAGTGATGAAACCCAAAAAGTTGCATTCTAAGCTGACACCTCTCACTTTTCAATTTATTATTCATCACACCTCTCAAGCTGGGTGTCGAAATAGGTTGTTAACACCTAACTTGGATAGCAAATACTAAACCATGATAACTAAACTAAGCTTTAGAGAGATATAGAGAGCTTAGAGAGAGTGAAGAAACTTTTCCCTCATTATCACAAAGCTAATAGCATTTCCACTGCCCTGTATATATACACATACTCCCCTTTCCTTTCTTGGAGAACAAGAAACATACGAAATTGGATGCAATTGCATAACGAAATAACAACTTATGTAAGAAAATATTGCATAACATCTCTCTAAACTTGCATTTGGAAGCAATTGTCCAACCACTTGCAATCTGAGAACCAAGAGTGCTTGACATATAAATCTAATTTTTAGAACTCATATGTTCCACATATAACCAAACAATTGGCTTAGCCAAGCATAACTTAATCAGCAAATGTAAATCTCTCTCAGTTTTCAAAGGATGAAGAGGTTGCTTAAATTCCACATTTGGCTTCTTAATGTATGTTTTATTAATCTTATGTTCCCAATATCCCAACTTAGTTACTGTCCCTTTCACATCATCTACACTTAAATAATCTGGGTGCATACTCACATCAGATTCTTCCCCTTCAACATACACTAAATTAGGAGCCCAAACAAAATCCACCCCTATGATATATATGTGATTTTGCATGCGTCTCAGAATCAACATTTGACAAACCCAATTATGTTGAAAATTAACATACAAGTCAAGCTTCAAACTAATACAATAGAAGAACATTTCAAACACCATATCAAACCCAAAATTCGCATTTTGCTGGGTGCAATAGGGGCAGAGACATTACAAAGTATAGGTCTTTAAGTTTCGAACATCTAAAATTTGGGATCTTTTGCTACAATTCAAACCTACATGAAGATATAGCATACACAAATCAAAATAACAGCCCTAATTTTAACAAAGATGACCTTCATTTGAGGTTTTCATTTTTTTAACTTAATAACACCATAAACCCTTAAAACTCTAAAATCGTATTTGATTTTGACATGTTTCCTCCAAGATTGATGTTTTTCAAAATCTGCACCAAGAAAACATGCATTTTCTTTGCAAAATTTTGAATGTGATGCTCTAAGATATGGGTGGAGGGTATGTAGATGTTGGAAGAGAATGACAGGGGATATGTGAAGTAGCTTTGAAAAAGAGGAAGTGAAGGAAAGGGGTTTTAATATGTTGAAAGAGGTGGAAAGTTTTTTCCTTTATTTTTTTTCTTTTCTTTAGCCCCAAAAATTAGCAATTACTAGTTTTTAGGGCAAAAAAATAATTCAAAATTCATTTTTATCAGCTTCAGGTTTTGCAAGTCAAGCTATGGTAAAGATGGTCAAAAGAGATCAATATAGTAGCAATGACCGGAGGAAAATAGAACTTAGTGGGAAAATGGAAAAAAAAAGTTGATAACTTGGTGGCATTTTGGGCGAAGAATTCGGTTTGAGAGTTATAGAAAGAGAGCTCCCCCCCCCCTGGATGGACGTATTTACAAGGCCACACGCTCAAGTTTGTCAAAGTTTGATTCGAGTTTGGATCAAATTGAACCTAAGTCTGAGGCAAATGTTACCAGCTTAGCTTGGGAAAATGGCAAAATAGGCTTCATAAGCATCTAATTTGGGGCGTGTAGATGCCCAAGAAAGGAGGCTACCATACAAGCCAACACTTGTTGACATGTATCAAATCTTCATATCTCGATCGATCAATCCTTTCATTTTGGTTGTTGAATGGTTGCTTCTAAAAGTACATGTAGATTTTGATTTTATACTTAAGACATTTCCTCTTACAGTCCTCTTCTTTCATTCCCCTATTTCTTAAATCATAGCTAAATCTAGAATTAAAATTTGGGTTCAAGATTTATTCAAAATTTTCCAAGCAAAAAAAGAAAAAACGAATTCTCACCGAGACCGAGCCAAACTCCAAGTCAAGTAACATATATGCAAGCTCGAGATTGGGCCTAAGATTTTCAAGTTCACCTAACTCTAAGTCGAGCCGAGCGTGGCTATATCTCATTGAACATGCCTCAGAATCAGCTTGGCTCAATTACTTCTCAATTTTTTTGATCTCTTTGACTTTGACTAGCGCTAATGCGTAATTAAGGATGTCAAGTAGTTTATCCAATAAAATTTTTTAAAACTAATACTAGAGATTTGGGTCAAATCTCACCTATGTTGATAGCTTCATTCATATGTGTCTCACATAAGATAAAAAAAAACAATTAAGGGTGCTTAGTTTTAAAAGTTAATTTTTTTTATGGCATAAGAATTGCATTGAGCATCCACGCAAGAATTTTACATCCTCACCTAGGACAAAGATGGTTTTGTCATTCTTCGATAATCAATTTATCAAAGATCAAAATAAGGCATGTGAAGGCTGCACATATCAGTGAAAGTAATTAGACTGCAATTGTTGATATTTTTTGCTCTCTTATCAAAACAACGTTTAAACTCTTCGAATTGCCCTAGCACGTGGAAAGTTTTGGATCAAGTAGTCTGTCATAAATAGCTTACAAGTTAGCCAATCACTGCTAATGCTACATCCATTATTGAGGAGCTACATAAGCTACCTAATAAACATTTTTGTGAAACCTAATAAACTTGGTGTCAGTTTTTGTAGTTTTAAAAATTCGACTTACTTGCAAGTGCACAAGGTAATTATATCAAAGCAAGTATTCTAGGGTCGTGTTCCACGGAGAGCGATAGCAATTTTTAATTTTACTTTTCTCAATTAGTTAGTAGAATAGAATTAGATGAGGAGAGTAACAATAATAGCAGAAAGAAAAGAATGAGAATAAGAGAGAAATAATCGTTAACCAATAAGTAAAGGGAGATCAACCTGGAGAGATACTAGGATTTTGATTTCACCAAAACTCTTAATATTGACTTACGAAATTCAATTGGGCTTTAATTGATCTCTATAGAACTCTTAAGCTACAAGCTTAAGGCCAATAGAAAAAAAAATGAATTGCAATTATTTATAAACAAACTCAAATAGTAGTTAGCATGAATTATTCAATTTAGACATAATTCATCTAATTTCTAGTATTGTTTAATCAATCAATAACCAAAATTTTAAATGTGATTACATAATTATTCTATTAGCCAACAAGATCTAATATGAATAAATGAGATAGCGAGTTAATCAATTGTAAAACAACATGTATAGACAATCGAAATAAATTGCATAATAAATTAAAAGCAATTAAAGAACTCAAAATTAAGCAATAAAAAGAGACAATAATATTCACCCCAATTGAAATTAGAAAAATCGACAAAGTGACTCAAGGATTCATCTTAATCCTAGATAAACAACCTTGCTGATCATAGGTAGAGAAAATACCATTAAAATTAGAGTAGTCATATTTCAACTAATGGTATATTTTAATCCCTATAACCAAACTTTGACGTTTTTGTTATACAAAATTTCGCACAATCAAAGATCAACTCTCTAATTAGGCTCACAAATGAGATGAAAGAAAAAAGAAAAGGAAGCCAAAATAGCTTATTTTCTTCTAATTCTTTCAGCTCAAATAATTTTGCCTAGCACAATTTCTGTCTAATTACTATCAATGGGAAGAAGAGTGAAAATGAAGAAAGAATAGGATGAATGACGGATGCTAAATTGATGCCCCTTGCCTCTCTATTTATAGTGTAAGTTGCTGCTCTTCCTTCTCCACTTTTCATGCAAATCCACTACTTTTATTCCCAAAATAGCACCTGAATATCATCCACCTCTTCTAATGGATCAAGTCCAATATATTAAATCAATGGTTGATTTTACTTGGGCAACTAAAATCATGCTGGGCCACTAGAATCATGAAGGGGAGAGAGAGAAATGTAAGGTTGGGTATGCTGTGTGATTGGGTCGCCACATCATGCTTGAAATTATGAGTTTATGCTTGAATTCTTCTTTATCACGCTCCTTGCCTTTAAAGACCAAATATGCATTATTTTTACTTGAAATACAACTTAGACTAAAAAATGGTATACAATAGAGACAAAAAATTACTCATAAAAATATGAGTTATCAACTCTCCCACACCAAAACTTTGCTGGTCTTCTAGCAAAGAATGCATATATTCAGTCCATCAAATAAAACAAGATTTAAGGAAGAGAATTAGAGAATCCAACTATGTGTATATGCTGAATCAAAGAGATCAACTCACTACTAACCCGGAAACTTATTATAAAACATTTCCAATTTTAACCAGGTTAATAGGCTAAGACTAAAACAAATTAAGTACTCAATGTCAAACATGTAACAAACCGTAAGCATAAGACTTCACCCCACATAGAAATCACTAGTGTATCTTTAAAATTAGGTCCCCAATGCCAAACCAATTTCTTGGTTTTCTTTTTTTTTCCAAAGCTCACTTGATTCCATGTGTTTCTTGTTCTGGGTGTATAAAGATATGGATAAAGATTGCACACAGAGAAATAGTTAGTACATATTAAGGTAATTAAAGATATGAATAAAGATAGAACTTGAACATTGATACTGGAATTGGAACTTAATTTGATTCAATTTATTTCTCAATCAACAATTTAGAAAGGTAAATGCAGAACTCAACACTTATTTCATACTTATTATGTTATTGAAAATGGGGTTCATCTCATACTCAAAATCAGCTACAGTTTAACAAGAACACCACAAAAATTTTGGTCATTAACTAGTTAAACAGTTTAACAAGAACATGGTCATTAACTAGTTAAAACTAAAAATATTCTCAAATTAGCACGGGTTACATGAATCACATCAACATAATCAAGTGTTGAATACATATAATCAACTTTCTAGTTTCTTCCCAACATCAAGTTCACAAAAAAATTTCAATTTTCCTCGAAGAAATTTTTATTTGCCCCCCTCCACAAACACCTAAACCTTGCATTGTCCTCAATGTAGAAAACAATTATAAGGAGAGTGTTGAAGAAAAGAACAATACAACCTGTTAGCATGAGGAAAGCACTTGTAATCACACCCAAGGAGCCATCTCCAAATAAGTCTTTGAAATCATCACTAACCACAAAAGTCAAAACCAAGTAAAGTACCACATCTAGGACATAAATGGACCTTGAACAAAATGGAAAGGAATAAAATAAAATACAATAGAATAACACAAATTTATCTAAAAAGATTGGGTTGCATCCCGAGAAGCACTAAGTTTAATGTCTTCAGCTAGACATGGTCTCATCCATTAATCATAGTAGATTGGGTCTACTAGATTGATGGATTCAATCAAACCAGACTCAATTTTGCTAGTCACAATAGGTTTCAAACGTTAACCATTGGCAGTACGAATATGACCATCTTGGGGGTCCAAAATTTTGACCACCTGAGAAGGAAACACTTGTTGGACCACAAAAACACCATGCCATCTAGATCTCAACTTCCTAGGAAACAACTTGAGCTTAGAATTAAAAAACCAAACCTTCTGATTAGGTTCAAAAGATTTTCTAGAAATAATCTTGTCATGAAAAGCTTTGGTTTTGACTTTATAAATCTTTGCATTTTCATAGGCTTTATTGCGCAATTCAGCCAATTCATTTAATTGAAGCCTACGATTAGAACCCGCTTGTTTGATATCAAAATTAAAGGCTTTAATAGCCCAAAAAGTGCATTGTTCTAACTTAACTGGCAGGTGATATGGCTTACTACAAAGGAGTTGGAAAGGAGACATCCCTATATGGGCCTTGTAAGCAGTACGATAGGCCCATAGAGCATCATTCAATCTCAAAGACCAATCTTTTCTATTAGGTCGAAACATTTTCTCAAGTATGGACTTAATGTCATGATTAGACACCTCAACTTGACTGCTAGTCTGAGAGTGATAGGGACTAGCTATTTTAAAAGTCACGTAATATTTTCTAAGCAAAGCCTCAAAAGGTCTATGATAAAAATGACTACCCTCATCACTAATAAGAGCTCTAGGGGTTTCATATCAATAGAAGATGTATTCTTTCACGAACTTAACCACAACCTTGTGGTCATTGGTTCTAGTAGCTAGAGCCTCCACCCAGTTTGACACATAATCGACAGCAACAAGTATGTAAAAAAAGCCAAAAGATGGGAGAAAGGGACCCATGAAATCAATGTCCCACACATCAAATATCTCAACAATCAGAATAGGGGAAAGGGACATCATATCACGACGAGGTAGGGCACCTATGAGTTGACAGTGCTCACAAGCAAGACAGAATTGGTGAGAATCTCTGAACAGAGTGGGCTAGAAGAACCCACTTTGTAGGACTTTAGCAACTGTCCTACATCCTTCAAAGTGACCACCACAAGCATAGAAGTGACAAAGGTCAAGATATTATAAATTTCATTCTTAGGGACACATCTACGACCCACTTGGTCTGAAAAATGCTTGAAAAGATAAGGATCTTCCCAATAGTAACATCTTACTTGTAAGAAGAATCTACCTTTCTCTTGTTTGGACTAGTCAGGAGGAATCTTACCGGTAGCAAGGTAGTTCACAATATGAGCAAACTAAGGGAGAGGGGTATGTGACACAACAAATAGTTGCTCATCAGGAAAATGGTTTGAAAATCCTGCTAAGTCATTAGTATACTCAGTGAAGATCCTAGACAAATAGTCTGCAACCAAATCTTTAGAACCCTTCGTATCTTTAATCTCAAGGCCAAATTCCTATAGCAACAGAATCCACCTAATGACAATGGTTTGGTGTCATTCTTAGCCAATAAATGTCTTAATGTAGCATGGTCAGCACTTTTGAATACAAAAAGTATGAACAAAATTTATCAAGTGCAAACACTACAGCTAGCAACTCTTTTTCAGTGGTAGAATAATTCTTTTGAGCATCAGTTAGAGTTCTACTAGCATAGTAAATGACATAAGAAACTTTATTCACCCTTTGACTCAAAAGAGCCCTGACAGCGAAATCAGATGCATTGCACATAATCTCAAAAGGTTGAGAGAAATTAGGGGGCTGCACAATAGGTGTTGACACCTACAAAGATCGAAGCTTTTCAAAAGCCTCCACACAAGACTCATCGAACTCAAAAGGAGTATCTTTAGAAAGGAGGTTAGTAAGTGGGCGAGCCACTTTGCTAAAGTCTGTAATAAATCTCCTATAAAATTCAACATGGCCAAGGAAAGATAGGACCTGCTTCACAGAAGTGGGAACAAGCAAATTAGATATCATATCAGTGTTCGCTTTATCAACCTAAATTCCCTTCTCAGACACTCTATGACCTCAAACAATCCCTTGTTGGAGCATGAAATGACTCTTTTCCAACTCAAGATAGGTTTATTTCTTCACATCTTTTCAACACAGTGGGTAAATTAGCAAGACATTCATCAAACGACAAGCCAAAAGCAGAGTAATCATTCATAAACACCTCCATGAACCTATCAATGTAATCACAAAATATGAATATCATGCATCTTTGGAATGTAGAAGGTGCATTATACAACCCAAAGGGCATCCTTCTATAGGCAAATGTAGTCGATGAGTATGTAAATGTGGTTTTCTCTTGGTCCTCAGGATAGACAAGTATTTGATTATAACCAAAATACCCATCTACAAAATAGTAAAAACTTTGTCCAGCTAATTTTTCTAGAATTTGATCAATGAAGGGGAGGAAAAAATTGTCCTTTCTGGTGACAAAATTCAGCTTTCTACAATTAATGTACACCCTCTAACCCGTGGTCTGTCTAGTAGAAACTAGTTCACCATCATTATTTTGTACCACAGTTATGCCAAATTTCTTATGGACTACTTGGACTAGACTGACCCATTGACTATTAGAAATAGGGTAAATAATGCCTACGTCTAAAAGCTTTACTACCTCTTTCTGGACAACCTCTTTCATATAAGGGTTTAATCTTCGTTGCATTTGCCTAACAGGTTTAGCATCATCTTCTAAGTGAATTCTATGCATGCAAATAGTAGGACTAATCCCTTTTTAATAAGCAACCGACCACCCGATGGCACCCTTATGTCTAGTTGAGACACGAATCAACTCTCTCCCTTGATCACAAGATAAGAGAGAAGAGATGATGACAGGTAGGGTCTCTTTGGGTCCTAAAAACACATACTTGAGTGAGTCAAGGAGAGTTTTCAACTCAAGTTTAGGTGGGGAGACAACAGAAGGTGGTATAGGAGAACTAGGCAAAGGAGGAAGAGGTTCATAATTAGATAACCAAGAGAAAGACTCAAGATGAGGTGTGGAGTCAAGATTAGAATCCAACTCACCTATTGTACTCCGTAAGTTGAATAACCCCAAATCCCCATAGGAAAGACATGTTTTCCAAGGGACCTTTGTTTAGAATAGCAGGTAAGGCCTCTTCAATCACATCAATAAAGAAACATTAAGATTTATCTTCAATCACAGGTTAAGAAGAAGCCTTAAAAATGTTAAGCCTAACCCTCATATTCATAACCAAGACATCCATTATTCCTGACCTACAATTAATGGTGGCATCAACTGTAGCTAGGAAAGGACATCCTAAAATAACAAGGATTTGCTTAGAGGCATGACGAGGGTCCATATCCAACACAACAAAGTCAACAGGAAAAAGACCTTTATAAATTTGACTCAAGACATCAATATTATTCCCCCCCGGAGTCCTTACTAACATATCAAGAAGCTGAAGGGTACAGTTGGATGGTTTTAATTCACCCAATCCTAGCTCTAAGTAAATAGAGTATGGTATCCAATTAGCACTAGAACCTAAATCCAAAATACTCTTTCAACTTTATGATTACTAATAAAGCATGAAATAGTGGGAACACCATGATCTTTCAACTTAGGAGAAGTGTCAAATTTCAAAATAGAGCTCACTTGTTCACTTAGAAAAACCTTTTGAGCCTTCTCATCTTTAGATTTTCTTTTAAAAGTACACATGTCTTTAAGGAATTTCGCATAAGCAGGGATTTGTTCTATTGCTTCCAAAAGGGAAAGATTGACTTTAACTTGCTTAAGGTTTCTAGGATGTCCTCTCTCTACTTAACTTTCCTAGAAAGGAAGGGAGCATCCAAAGCTTGAGAATAAGGGACCCTTAGCTTGTATGTCCTTGGCTGGTATGTTCCAACGAGGTCAGACACATTAAAGGGAGGAGTGAATCACTCTCAATTTCACAATTAGTCTTATTGGTCTTTGGTATGTTCTTTTTATTATTTTTCTTCTCACTCACTTTGTTGTCTACTTCTTTACCTTCCCTAAGAAACATAACAACTTTTAATTGTTCAAATTGTTGGCTTTTAGGATTCTCTATGGGGTAGCTTGGAAGTTTTTCTTCTTCTCTTTTACTTACAGTTATGGCTAGTTGCCCCAGTTGGGTTTCTAACTTAGCTATAGATTATGAGTGGGAATCTACCATTTATTCATTTTAGACTCAAGACAGCAAAAGTGAGGGTATTACGGGCAGAGACTACCTTATCTAATTCTAAGCTCATAGATAGAGTTGGGGAGGTGGTAGATGGGCATACCTTTGGTTCTAAAAACCAGGAGGTGTAGGGTCTACTAGACTAGGTTTGCAGGTTCTCCACATTTTGAGACCTCCAAGAAAAGTTAGGATGATTCTTCCAATCATGATTATAAATGTTCGAGTAAGGATTGTTGGTTGGAGGAAATACTTGGGTAGCATGCACTTATTCATTTACAATATCAGATGGACCAACAGAAGGGCTGATAAGTGCTTAATGTAAACATCATTTTAGGGATATTTTGCTTCATTTTTAGGAGAATTATGTGCTTAATGTTATTATTTATGCTCCTACTCTCAATTTATGCTTGGGTATAATTGTTTGATGTATTTTGCAAGATTTTAAGCCTTTTTACCCAGCATTTAACCCTTAGTAGGTGTATTTTGACCTCCCCCATGGACACTTATGTGCTGCTACGCCGGTGGAGCAAGAATAGAGTAGAAAATTAGTTCCAGCCCAGGCCACGGTTGGACCATGGTGCCTACAACGGACTGTGGTGAGAGGTGAAGCCGTTGTCTCTTCGTTTTCTTTCGGCTGTGTGGCTGAAAATCATCCTAGTTTTCCTATAGAAGGCCTCATTCATGCAATAGCAGAAGAAGGGAGATGCATAACAATTAAGTTTAGCATTAGTTTATCTTTCTCAAATTTTTGTTCTTTTACTTAGATTCTTAGTTTGGTTATTGTATTGGTGAGAAATCTTGAGTGTGAGTGATTGATCTTGAGGAGGTTTGAAGCCCATGGTTGAAGGCTATTCTTAGTCAAGCCCTTCCACTATGATTTTGCAAAACGTTGGTTAGTTGATTAACTCTTAATCATGTGTGAGTAGTTTAATTTTTGTCTAGGGATTTAGTAGTGTATGAAAGTGTTGTTGGATCATATTTTAATTTAAAGGATTGTGCTTATCCTCATGATTGGTTTGATTTCATCCAGTCAAGTGTTATTCATGTTGTTAGTGGATTTTTGGCCAAAATTTGCTTGCACAATTGAAACAATCGGGTGAAAAAATGAAAGGTGACATTTGGTTGTTGTACTACTTGATTAGACCTGAAATAAAGTCATCTCGAAAGAGAGATTTGCATGTTAGGAGGACTAGAAAGTAATCAAAGATAATTAACTTGGATTAAGACAAATTAGTTCGAAAGAACGACTTTTGCTTAGTTTAGGCAAATTTGGTTGAGTTCGAAAGAACAGACTAAATTTTTGGATAGATTGCAATTCCTCGAGATTAACCAATTGGAGAAAAAAAAAGCACATGTTAGTCGTTTTGATCCAATCACTTATCATATCTACATGAATTGCTAGACATATTTTTCTTGGATTGATTTAAAAATTAGCAAATTAGAAGTTGTTAAATCGAACCCTTTGAATTAGAATTTTATTTAGCACATTCTGATAGACAAGACTCGATAGATTACATTAGTCCCTAAGGAGAGATATCTTTTATCTATACTACGAACTACTCATGCGCTTGTGGTAGTGGTTAAGTTTTTGGCGCCATGACCGAAGACTAAATTGAAGACTAAACTGTTAACTATTGAGTTAGTCGTGCAAAAGTGACTAAGTATTTTATTGTCTTTTATTGTTATTTTCTTTTCTTGTTTAATTGCACTGGTAGTGTTGGTGATAGTGCTTGCAGAAATTTTTCCTATTTATGAGAAGTCCGATCTTGTACGAACCCGATCCTGAGATTGGAAGGACTTTCTACTTAAGGAGGAAAAGCAAAGGGTTGAAGAACAAAAACGCAAGGCTAGAAGGAATCCAACAGGCATGGTGGGTGGAGGAGGCGACCAAAGGAGAGCATTCAAGAGGAGCAAGTTTCCCTTCGAGCATTTGCTACTGATGAGAACGCCGCTCTTCGAGACTTTGTCTAAGAGCTCCACGATGAGTTTCGTGGGATGCTTGCTACTCAGGCACAATATTTCCAGGACTATCGAGCATGTCTAGAGATCTAACGGGATTGACATATCTCTTATGGCCAACCACCCCATCCTCCACCACCACCTCCTTTCTGATTGCTTTGTGCTACCCCCTTCCCTTTTTCTATTCTATTCCCACATTGAGGGCGATGTATGATTCAAGCATGGGGGAGTTAGCTAGTCATTATATTTGGCGTCTGATGCCTATTTTCGGTTTGGTGTGTTTGTGCTTTGCATATGTAGTTAGTGGTAGTTTTTGGAGTTTTTGATTTAGGTTTTAGTTTTGTTTAGTAGTGCATTTGTTTTCTTTTCATTCTAGGCTGCATTCTAGTTTTTTTTAAGTTCCATTGCATTTTAGTTTTCATTGTTATTAGATGCATGTAAAAAAAAAAGAAAAAAAAGAAAGAAAAAAAAAATCCTCCAATGGTGATCTTTCTAGATTTGGTAGACTTCTTTGGTTTAGTTTGATCCTTTGACTTGCCCAAATTGTGCACAAAATGTTTGTGAATGAGTTTTTCGAAATGATCTCCATGTTTTGACCACATGTTGGGTGCGAATTGATTTACCCCATGAGTCTTTACATGACTTTTGGCGTATGTTTACTGGTGAGCTAGTTTTGACGCTAGTAGATTTGCAGTGAGATTTTGAGCTTTTAAAGACTATTTATCAATCTAGTCTCATATTTTTTTTCATGTGTGACTCTTGCTTGACGTCAGTTCTCTAAAACTTGCTTTGATTCCCATTCAAGATCACATTTCGCATATGTATTTACGCAATATGATTAAGGAAATTTGTTTTTTTTTCTTTGATTTGTTGAACCCCATGACCTAATAGCCACCTTTGTTGTGTATTGTATCCCTTGCTAGCTCCTTTGAGCTTATATTTGATTTTCTTGATTTGAACCTCCCACTATAGCCCATGGCCAAATACTTGTAATAACCCAACCCTAACTCATATTTATTTATTTAAATCATCTTTACTTATTTTATTAATCATGTTTATTCATTGACTTTATCATGTTTATTTACCTAATCAATCATGGTTATTTGTTTAACGAAATCATATTCATTAAATTCAATTACGCTCCATTTATTTATTTAACGAGTTCCATCATGTTATTTAAAATTTCCACTTTCATTTATCATATTTAATCATCCCGGTTGGGAGATATTTCATTTTGGGTACCACTTTGCAACTCAAGCTTCATTGATTGATTAAATATCGGGTGAATCGATATTAGGCCTCGGTGAGTATAAATTAGTGATTAATTATTTTCTTATCTTCGCTAAAATTTAATTCCGAGCAATACAAATTTTTATTTTTGTTCAACACTCTAAATAATTTTTCAAGCCCCAATTTAGCTTTTTGGGCCCAAAACAAAAGCCCAAAACCTTACTAACTTTTGTTATTTCGCTAATTGCTCATTTTAGCACCTAATTTTAATTAGTAAAAAGCTAATTTTTGGGTGGATAATTTTTAGCCACATGTAGCTATTAAGTGGCACTTTATAAACACAAAATTCAGCAAAAATATCACAAACCCATCCCCCATTTCTCACTCTCTCTCATGCCAGAACAGGGGCAGCAGCTGCTACCCCTTTATGCCACCCATTTTGGCGGTTCCAACCACTTTTCTGGCTACCTCCCAACTGCCCCGAGTTGCCCTTGCTGCTAGCCATCAAGTCCAACCCCTCAAATCACTCAAAACAGCATCCTCCTCTCTCTAATTCAAGCCTAAAGTGAGGTATATCCCAAAACCCTAACTTATTTTATCTTGAGTTTTATGGTTGTTTTCTTTATGGGTTATGTTTGGATGATCAAATTGATAGTTATTGTGCAATTTTTATTGAGTTTGGAGATGTTTGGAGTTATGGGTATTTGATCAAGAGCATGATTTCATGATTTTGTAATTGTTGAACTGGCACTGTTGAAAATTCTGAAAATTATAGGTTTGTCCAAAACTTCTGAAAGTTTTACTGTATATTCTCTATATTATTTGGGATTTTCAGGAAAACTTTCATGAAGTTTGGAGGTGTAATCAGTGAGTTATGGAATTTTGAAGAAAACTACCCTGTTTTGGATACGAATTTAGTATTTATGTATTAATGAAGTTGTTTAGAGTTTGGAAGTATATATGAGGCCTTAAATGATCTTTTGTATCTGATTGTGGTGATTTAAAATGATTTCAAGTGAGTTTTATGTGAAAAAGGAAGAGGAAGTTAAATTAGTGAAGAGCTGAAATTTCAGGAAATTAGGGATAACTTGGGGATTAAACTGGTAATGAATGGTCCAGTCCAAAATTATAATTTTTGGTGGGTAGATATTTTAGTGTGTTATATTTAAAATGCCTCTTGAATCGCCTTAATCCGAGGTCTGTCCAAAACGTTATGGTCGTTTTACCAAAACTGCGCAAAATGATATCAAAACTGATACACTTGTGTTTTAGTCCCATTTTGGGAATCCTATTGTGGGAATCATGTTTTGAGTTGTAAATGAAAGTTTTTGGGGACTTCTTAATATTTTCATATTGAGGTTTTATGTATCCATTTGAGGTCTATAATGAAAGTTATGAATTTTTGAAGTGAACTGACCTACTTGGATGTAAATCAGGTTGTTATTACAATTTCTGTGCAGTGTATACCTGGAGGAAAATTCTGAAAATTTTATTGTAGATTGTTCATATTATTGCTGAATTTTCTGGAAGATCTCATGAATTTTGGTTGAGTATTTTGAGTTTGGTGATTGTTGGATGAGTAACTATATAAAGAGCAATAATAAAGATCAAGTGAGATTTATCATGCACTCATTTTGTGTATTTTGGGCCTAGTCATTTAAGGGGAAAATAAATATTCATGGACTTTCATGGAGATTTTAGCTTGATTAATGAGGAAGAAGAAGACAAATATACAATTGGGAGCTTGTTTTTGAGCTTTGATTTAGTTATGGATTTTACAAAGAAAATACCATGCTTGGTGAGCTTAATAGCTTCTAATGAGTTCAATGACCCATTTGAGGTGGAATTCTTTATCTAATGGATTTATGAATGAAATATGAGAAGTGAGATGTTGTGACTTATCAGACCAAGTTATTGCAGTTTGTGCCATTGAACCAAGATATACCTCTCTTGGCCTCAGACATCTATTACTTACTCAATTCAGATTGTATCAAGCGTATTTATCAAGCCAGTCCAGTGTACTCGCTGTTATCTTGAACCAAGCTATACATCAGCAAGCCTTGAACTTGTCATAGCAACTTATTTTAGAAAAGGCCGTAACCATTCTCTCAATTATCGCCATCAAGGCCTTTTCCTCTGTAATACCATTTATCTCATTGTGGACACTTTCATCAATTCAGTTTCGAAGTTATATTGAAATACACGAGTTATGTATACCATTTAATTACTCAATTTCTGTTACGCATACTTTTACTTACTCAATTGTGCGAGTAAGGATCATTTACTAACTACACATACTTTCAATGACATTTATGAAACAGAGTTGAGGCCTAGTTATCGTTCCCCGTTATGCATAAGTGTTATCAAGTAAGAACATATGTCTCAAGTCACATGACATTTATGAAACAGCTGACTTGTATCAAGTTAGATAACATTTTGTTTTAAAGATTCAAGGTACGTCCATTACCTGTATTTTCAGAAAGCAGATCATGTTTATCAAGTTACAACTCTTAATGAGTTTATTAATGAATCAGTTTATACAGTGATTTGCCATTTAACTTGTGACCCCGTCAGTTATCATCTATAGGGAGTCAGCCCATCATTTACCCGCGCAGCTTCAGGCTAACTCTTCATCGGATTGGCAGGTGTACACCTATGTATAGATCATATCAGTGCAAGGGGTTCACATCCAGATAATAATGCGCAATTCAATTTCATATTACTTTCATTTTCATTGTTATTGCCAACTAAATGAATTGCAAAGTCGGGTACCCGTCAATAATATTTCTATGCTCATTTTACAATACAGGGATGTATGTACTGAGTTTTTGCTCATATTTTCGAATTGTTTTCATGTTTTCCATTTTAGGTAATGAAGTATCACATGTTTCTCCATTTAACAAGCCCCTTTGGAACTCGTCAGATGCTCACAGTGGATTCAACATAGTATGAATATTGTAACCGACCTTAGTGTCAAGTACTTGTGCGGGATGGAATGTGAGTTAGTGCATGGTATGGTTGAACTATTATGGACTTTGGTCTTGAAGTGTTTCAGTTAATAGATTTTGTGATTGTAAGCACGAGTTGCAAGATTAAATGGTTTCAGTAAGCCTTGTCCTTATCAGGACGACGGTAGCGCCTTCGTTTACTGAGTTTTCCGCTGCAATTATCAGTAACCATGTCATTAGTATTTTGGGGGCATTACAATACTTGTCTTACCTTTAGGTCAAGACTAGAGGAGCGTTTCATTCTTTTGCATCACAAGGCACTAGTAAGGTGGTTTGTTATCTTTTGGTGAACTTTGGCTGTTTGGCGAAGGGATGTGTGATCTTGATTGATAAAAAGGAAATCTATTGTACAAAGTTTGGAGAAGAGTTGGAATTTAAACTTCGTTATGGTTCTCCTCTTGGCTATCCTTTTTGAAAAAAAGAAAGAGAGAAAGGATCATGAAAAGAAGAAAAAAAAGGAAACAAAAAAAGAGAAAAGAAGAAAAAACAAAAGAAAGTGTTAGCCTTGTTGGGATGGTAAGTTATTTGAAAATTTCAACCTTTTTTTCTCTCTTCAATAAGGGATGTATTTTGTTGATAAAATGTAATGGTCTAAGAAGGATGTCGTATGATGCATTGGAATTGTTTAGCTTTTAGTCTTTGGCTTCTAGCTCCTTATTTCCAAAATATTTGTTCCTCTCTTACCTCTGCCCATGGCCCCATTACAACTCTATGAAAGTCGTCATGATTGTCTAGTGTGTTTGCATATTAGTAATGGCGAATTTGAAAGTCTTGTCAAGCTTATGGCAGAATTGAGTCTAAGGAATAAGAATTGAGAGAACCTTTGTTATTATTAAACACATGAGTGATGAGAGCCACATAACTAAAGTGAGGTTCTTCTGGCCTTGTTAGCCCTACTTGTTTCATATGCTAGAATGACTGTATTTGACAATTCAGGGAGATTGATTCAAGTTTGACATTGTGGTCTATCAAAAGGGTTTCACAAATTTCATTCTCTAATCTATTTGTGTAAAACCCCATAAATTCGATTTGGGAAATTATGTCCAGTTAGACCTACTTAGACCCAAGTCAATGCCAAATTAGTCATTGTGGAATTTTCTAATTTAAAAAAAAAAATTACATTTTTGGAAGTTTTAAAATCTCCAAAATTTCCCTTTTTGATTTCCTGTCAATAAAATCCATTGTTATTACTATTATTATTTTTATTATTATTGTTGTTAACATTATTTTATTATTATTATTATTATTTGAAAAAAAGAAGGGAACCCTAGCCCTTCAGCCGCCTCCCTCACAAGAAAAAAAAAATTAAAAAAAAAAATTGGAAGTTAAACTTCCTTTTTTTGGTTGTTCACGCCCCCTCTAATATTACTAAACCCAAAAACCCTAACTCTTTTCTTTTCTCACACCTCTCTCTCTCTCCACTCCCTCACAGCCACCAGACCACCACCGCCACCACGCCAGCCTCCCCAATTTGAACGAAGGAGGAATTTCCGTTGATCTAGATTTTTGATCAAAGGTACTTGTAATAATGTTTTAATGTGATTTTCTTTTTAGTATCAATAAATATTTTGGCATGATTGGGTCTGGACAAGGGTCTAAGGATGTCTAACATGTACGGGTATATTTTTGGGTAACCCGAAACAAGCAAAAACCGTGCATAAAAGGGTAATATTTTGGACAGGATTCACACTGTTTTAGCTCGAATTTGAAAATTTGGTATAATTATTCTGGTTGTCCAAAAATTATGCAAATTTTACAGTAGTTATATTAGGATGTGAAAATTAAGTGAGTTTTTGAATTGTATGAATCGGAGTTAAATTGAAATAGTTATGGCCAAAATACCGAGCACTGTCAAAACCAGGGACTGCAGGTATAGGATACGGCTTTTGAAATTTTCGACTTAATTACGTTGCGAATTTGGGGAAGTGCTGAACATGCAAGTTTTATTAGACAAAATTATCTTTCTATGTTGGGCAAGAACGTGATTTTTGGAGGTCTGTATAAAAAGGTATGGATTTTGGAAGTAAGGTTAAAAAAAACCTGGACAGAAACTGAGAAGCTGAAACTGGGACAGTTGCAACCACGGTTTGGAAAACTTCCCTAGGTCATAATTGGTTGCTAAAACTTATGAAACTTATTGGAGGCGAACATCAGGATGTAACAAAAATTTCCGTTTTAGAATCGGACCATTTGTAGTAGCATAGCCCACAATACAATAGATTCTTCAAGGGACTATCATGGGGATACAGTCACTGACCGTTCTGTAACAACTAAGATTTTGACCTAGTTTGGGTCAGAACCGGGCCAAACCTCAAACACAGGAAATTTGGGGGACGACTTAAGGATTTCGGATTGACTTAGAACACTGGAATCGGACATCGGGAACCAAAGTTATAGCTTCTGGAAGTTGAACTCAGAAACTGGCCAGCCTAAACCCTAACCAGGGTTAAGGTTTAGAAGAATTAGAAATCTAGAAATCCTTTTTTAAATTGTGGGAGGGCCAAGGATGCCCTATACTGAATGTGGATTGACTATGGGCTATATGTGGGCCCAGGTGCGGAGCAGTGAACTCCTA
>JACYFF010031957.1:40006638-40023006 GCA_017589665.1 Selenicereus undatus
GTCAGGTTATCGGTAATCACCCATGATGGTGGTAGGCCAAGAAAGTTAAGCGGTAACCGCCCGAGGAGCAGTAGGCTAGGAAAGAGTTAAACGGTTGCGCTATGTTAGGGCGCAGGCCATCAGACCCACTGGGGTTGCTCACCCAAGACTTATCTGGAACTGAAACATTATGAATGGATCTACAGAAGCGTAATTCTGAAAAATGATAAACAAGGAAGGTGGTGATAATGGTCTGCATGCTTTGAAAACATATTGCTGTCCCCTTCCCCTAAAATGTTTTCAAAATGAATTTGTAGGTGTGTTTGACTGTTGGGGGTAAATGTTACTGAGTTTACCTCACTGTTGTAAAATGTTTTGTTTTTAGGTGTTCTAGCTGTATTTGGGAATGGGGACGTGAGAGTAGAGCGAGACACGAATGCTGATCATATTTGAAAGGAACTTTAGAAGTTGTAATAAAATATAGTTGGATTAAATTGTGGTGTTAAGATTTGTGTTTTAGTTTTGGAACCATGTATGGCAAGTTTTTGGTTTGTAAAGACTTTGAATTAGGGGTCAGTTATGATATCCAGCCTGGTATTCCCAAGAAGGGAGTACAACGGTAACACCCCGTTTAGGTTCCCGCTGCATTTTCTATAATAATGGTGTTTAATAATGAATTATAGGTCTAGGGGTGTTACAATTTGTTAATGATTTTTGTATCTTTTTGGGCTACCTTTGGATCAGCTTTGCCTTTTGAAGTTACCTATGTCTATCCTGAGGAGGTTATGTATAGTTTTATTTTTAGCATTGCTTGAGGACAAGCAACAGTTTAAGCATGAGGGAGTTTGATAAGTGTTTAATTTATACATCATTTTAGGCCTATTTTGCTTCATTTTTAAGAGAATTATGTGCTTAATATTATTATTTATACTCTTATTCTCGATTTATGCTTGCGTATAGTTGTTTGATGTGTTTTGTAGGATTTTAAGTCTTTTTACCTAATGTTTGACCCTCAGTAGATGTATTTTGGCCTCCCTCACGGACACCTATGTGCTGCTACGCCCGTGGAGCAACAATAGAGCAGAAAACCGGTTCCAGCCCAGACCACGTTCGGACCGTTGTGCCTGCCACGGACCATGGTGAGAGGTGAAACTATTGCCTCTTCATTTTTCTTTGGCTGTGTGGCTGAAATCATCCTAGTTTTCCTATAAAAGGACTCGTTCAGGCAACAACAGAAGAAGGGAGATGCATAGCAAGCCAGTTTAGTATTAGTTTATCTTTCTCAAATTTTTGTTCTTTTAGTTAGATTCCTAGTTTGGTTATTTTATTAGTGAGAAATCTTGAGTGTGATTGATTGATCTTGAGGCGATTTGAAGCCCTTGGTTGAAGACTATTCTCAGTCAAGCCCTTTCACTCTGATTTCGCAAAATGTTGGCTAGTTGATTAACTCTTAATCATGCGTGAGTAGTTTAATTTTTGTCTTGGGATTTAGTAGTATATGAAAGTGTTGTTGAATCATGTTTTAATTTAAAGGATTGTGCTTATCTTTATGATTGGTTTGATTATGTTTTGTCAAGTGTTATTCATGTTGGTAGTGGATTTTTGCCCAAAATTTGCTTGCACAATTGAAATAATCGGGTGAAAAACTGAAAGGTGACATTTGGTTGTTGGACTGCTTGATTAGACCTGGTATAACGTCGTCTCGAAAGAGAGATTTGCATGTTAGGAGGACTGGAAAGTAATCGAAGATAATTAACTTGGATTAAGACAAATTAGCTCAAAAGAACGACTTTTGCTTAGTTTAGGCAAATTTGGCTGGGTTCGAAAGAATAGACTAAATTTTTAGATAGATTGCAATTTCTCGAGATTAACCAATTAGAGAAAAAAAAAGAGCACATGTTAGTCATTTTGATCCAATCACTTATCATATCTACATGAATTACTAGACATATTTTTCCTTGATTGATTTAAAAGTTAGCAAATTAGAAGTTGTTCCTTTGAATTAGAATTTTACTTATCACATTCTGATAGACAAGACTCGATAGGTTACATTAGCCCCTAAGGAACAATATCTTTTATCTATACTACAAACTACCCATACGCTTGTGGTAGTGCTCAAGGGCACTCAAAAGAAGCATGCGTGGGACTAGCACAAATTAAACACACATCTTGCATAGAAGAAGAATTATCTATTTTGTTCATACATAATAACTGATCAAATTTCTTAGATAAAGCCTCAACTTTAGTAGAAAGATCAATCGAATGTGAAACCTCATAAATCCTCCCTTCACTTCCCAATTATGTAGCTAGGTCAGAATGTGAGGAAGTGGCATGCAAATGTGAATTCTCAATCAAACGCTCAAATAATTCCTAGACCTCTTCAGGGGTTTTATACAAAAAATTAGAATTACTGACATGCAGGTCTCTAAGTTCAAGGGTAACTATTTTTAGGTCCCTACCTTTTCAAAACTAATTTTGGGATACCCTAAGTTTTCAAGAAACTAATTTTTAGGTCCTTTTTTCTTACTATTTTGTCATTGATCTTTTAGAAATTGTAGAATAGTCACTGAAATAGGAAAAACGTATAAGTAAGGTATTTTTAGGGGTTTTTTTCCAGAAAATAAGCTTGTTTTAACCGATTTAACTTTTTATAATGACTTTACTGGTACTAGTTATCACAATCTACTACTTATATCTTATATATTATAATTTCTGTGGCTATAGGCCCACCATGCTTAGAAAAAATAAAATTTAATTAGAGAGTTTTGACCATTACCTGAGCTTGGTCGGCGTTGGACTCCGGTGTTCTTCTAACTTTCGGTTTACAGATATTGTTAATCTCAACCCCACCTTCCTTAGATCCGGCACAACACAGATCTGTTTTGTTTCCTACCTCAGACCGTATCACTAATCAAGTTTTTAATATTTTTCAAGGATAGAGGAACTTTAATTAAGAAATTATAATATTTAAGACATAAAGTTCAATTGGATAACGTTCCCTACTGGGAAATTTCTATTATTAAAGACTTGAAAGTAGAAATATTACAATGGAAAGTTTTGAACAGGAACTTAAGATAATATCATTAGAGACGCTTGCTCACAGAGAAATGGAAAATCTCCAATTCCCTTTTGCTCAAGAATGCTAAAATGACCGTATCTTTTCTCAACACTCGACCTCTCTATTTATAGAGGGAATGTGGGGTATATAGGATGCCCTAGTGGCTACAGTACATAAAGATTTTTTCACATGGTTACAGTACATACTGACTCTACAGTACACACTTTATTTTACAGACTGGACACTTGTCACAATAATACACTAATGGGAACGCTATTTTTCAGAACTTTTAATGATGATAAAACTAGTCATTATTATTGAGATTCTGCATGCCTTCATCTCCAATTATTTCTTCCAGACCATCATTATCTGGGGAATCATCAAAATCTTCATCAATTTGTTTAAAATACTCTAGATCCCATTCTTCAAATAATTTAAGGAGATCTTTTTTCCCATTTTCTGATAAGAATTTCCCAGCTCCAATATCAAAGAGATAATCAAAGATATCTTCTGACATTGCGTCTTCCACCTTCATGTAGTCTTTGAATTCATTATCATAGGCGAAAGTAATGTTTCCACAATGCATTAAGGTTTTTCCGCGCTCGATTAATGCCCAACATTGATGATAAATATTGAAAAATCCAACAGCCCTTGATAAAGCAGGATTAGTAACTAGATGTACCAGATTTCCATGAACCCAACTCTGTCGTTGATCATTGAGATCGTCGCAATCAACGATTTGGACAAGATAATGTGCTGGTTTGGCTTTTCCATTTTCATATTCAATTAGGGCGCTATAAACCTCTAAAGTTAGGTATCTGCGAATTGAAGTTTTTGTTGGACCTTCAGGAGATGTAAGAATTCAATGGGTGTTTTTAAACATGCATTGCTGGAATTTAGTTAAGGTTGAGAAAAATGAAAATTTTGGATCTGGAATTTCTGTGAAGTAAAGTACCATCCCGTATTTCCAGGCTTTAAAAATTGGATCATTTGGAGACAATGAATTTGCTGGGAAACAAATACCACCAACTCCAGATCTATCGGGAAAAAAGATTGTTGTACTCCAAGGCTCCCAAATATCATAGGAATAATGATGATAAAAGTCGATGCAGACTGCATACCACTCATTGAACCATTTTTCTTGAACATGAGAACTTACTTTTTTCTTGGATTTCATAAGGACACTGATGGTAACTAATTTGTAACTCTAGAAGGGAAAATCTTTGGGCTATTAGGTAGGCAGTTGATAGTAGACCAAAACGTGATCTACTTTTTGTATGAAATTCTAGGTTATCGATGAGGACTTTACTAGAAGGCGTAACCCGTTCCAGTAGGGATGACATTTCATTAAGGATCTCCTCCTTTTCTAGCAGGAGGTCGACTTTGATGATCACCATTGGCGAGTTCTCGAGTTAGACTGTTTGTCGGAGAGTTCTTTGATCCCTGTATATGTTCAATAGAGAAGGAAAACTGGTTAAGCCATAATTGCCAACGCAGGAGTCTCTCTTGCGCTTGCATATTTGATAAATTCTTTTTCACAAAACCAAGTATTCCTTTGCAATCAGTTCGAATAAGAAAAGGTTTTGGGGCTAAAAAGATTAAGAATTTTTCAATTCCTCTTACAACTGCGAGGATTTCTTTTTCCAGTATAGGATAGTTGCATTCCGCCTTATTAAAACTTCCATTGCAATACTTGCAGAGTTTTTCTCCTTCTTTGATTTTGAGTACCGCACTCTAGTGCTCATTACTGGCATCTGTTTCAAGAACTAAATCGTCTCCTTTGTTGGGCAAATTAAGAACATCAATATTTTTACACATCTTTTTGAAGTTTTGAACAATCTTAGTATCATTAGTGGTCCATTTCAGAGGCATTAACCATTCTATTATCCATTTTAGAAGCATCACACTTTCCATTATCCATTTCAGAAATATCAGAAACCCATATTTCATTTATATCAATTAAAATCTTTTCATTATCACCTCAATTTTTTCATTTGGTCTATTTTGCTCCAATTTGTTATATTTCAAGTTCAATAACCCTAACTGATTTATTATTCTGATAATTTTGGTTTAACTTGTCTTATATTGAATTAAAATCAGTTCATTTTGGTTTAACTTGTCTTATATTGAATTAAAATCAGTTCATTTTGGTTTAACTTGTCTTATATTGAATTATTGGAATTGTAGAAGTCTTTTTAAATAAATCAATTTCCATTAAAGCTACAAATTATGTCAATGAATATGGTTTACTCAGTGATTATGGTTTACTAACTAAGTTTACCTATAATTACATTTCTTTAGCAGAATCGAGGCCTAGTCTATCGCTTCCACTGTGCATAAGTATTATCAAGTGAAATATCATTTTAAAGACTTCAGGTACGCCCATTGCCTGTATCTTTATAAATCAAAGTGTATTTATCAACGTTATCATGTTTTGGTAAGTACATCAATGAATCAGTTTACATAGTAATTTATCAGTTAATTAGTGACCCCATCAGTTATCATCTATAGGGCATTTTCCCTTCAGTTACCCGCGCGACTTCAAGCTAGGTCCCCGATCAACTTGGCAGGTGTACAACTATCCATAGATCGTAACAGTATCAAGGGGTTCACTATCAGATAATAACTAGCAATGCAATTTTACATAATCTCATTCACTGTTTTAACTTAAAATGAATTGTAAATTGGGCTCAATCAGTGTTTCAATGATCATTTAACAATTCAAGAATGCATGTGCAGGGCTTCGGCTCATGGTTCGAAATGTTTTTCATGTTTTGTTTTAGGCAAATGCTCAAAGAATTGCCCCCATGCTAGCAAAGTAGCGGAAGAGAATAAGTTGAGCCAGGAAATTTGCATGAATTAGCAATGATACAGTATATGCATACTTTAAAGCTGGTTTTTTTAATTCTTCAGTGTATGAGGATGTAGATTACGTGGTGAATTATCTTACTATGGTTTATAAACATTACATCGGTTAACACTTGATTGTGAATGGATGATCATGTGTAAATATGTATGGTTGAGGTTATGCTTAACTATGTTATTCCAGGACACATACTTCAAGCCTTGTCCTTTGGGACAGCAGTAACGCCCCTATCATTGGATTTATCATATTACAATTGAGTGATTTATTAAAGAGAATATAAACAATGAAACACGTTTAATTTGGGGCATTACAGGTAAGACATCCAAGAAACCTTTCTAATTGCTTTTTGTCTTCAATTTTTTCAGGAAATTTTACTATTTTTTTCAGAATATGCTTTTGTAGGATGATTTGTCCAACTTTTATCTATAGACCTAAAAACTCAATTTCCTTTTCAGCATAAATGCATTTGTTCTTACCAAGTATAATGCCATGATCAATGCATCTCTGGGTGGCAGCTAAGACATCATCTCTGTGCTGTTCTATGGTTTTAGAAAAGACAAGAATATCATCAATGTAAACTAAACAACAATGATTAAGGTCTTTGAAGATGCTATCCATTCTTCTATGGAATATTTGGGGTGCATTTCTAAGACCAAAGGGCATTACTATCCATTCATAATGTCCTCATGGGGCACTAAAAGCAGTTAAGGGAATACTCTCCTCATCCATTTTTATATGCTAATAACCACTTTTTGCAATCCATTTTCGAGAACCAAGAGGCTCCTTGAATTCTGTTGAAAAGGGCTATTTTGTTAGGAATATAGTAACTATCAAAGACAGTATTATCATTAAGATTTTTGTAATTGATTACCATTCTAGCTTTTCCTCTTTTTTCTTCAGCATGATTTCTTACCATAAAAACAGGACTAATGTGAGGGCTCTTACTGTTTCTAATCAATCCTTTGTCCAGAAGTTGTTTGATTTGTTTATTGAGCTCTTGAATGTCCTGGTGGGTATACACCCTTTGTTTAACTCGGATGATAGTGTTAGGATTTAATAAAGTGATTTTAGCAAATGTTTTGTCTTTATCCCAAAATTTTAGAGGATTGTTAGAGTAGAGTTTCTTGCGTAATTTTTCTTATTGTTAAACCATCTGCTCTTTAATAGATAACTCAAGTAATGAGATTGTTAGTGCTACTTCTCGTTATACAGGCATTACCTTCTCACCAAGTTGGCTGCGTGTGAATTCAATTTTTTGATGAGTGTAAGTCTTACTTAATTTTTCAACAGGGACTAAGTGACCATTAATTGTAAATATTATTTGGTTTATGGTCTGGGTGCATGGAGAATATAATATTTGAAAATTATTTTCAATAATCATATCATGAGAGGGTTAGTCAGTAGCCCATAAAACTGGTATAATGCATTGGACTCCTCCTAATTCTATGGATAATCCTTCTATGGCTTCATTGTGGCTCATAACACTATTACCAGCTATCCTTACCTGTAAAAGGTTTTTAGCTCTTTTCTACATAAATTCAGGAAATAATGATATTTTTCCAAAGCATACAGTACAACCACTGTCTATGTAAGCACACAATTCATATATGTTATATCCATCTAAACATACTTTTATTGGGATATAGATGCTATTAGGATTTTTATTGGTAGCTTCATAGCATATTTTCATAGTCATATTTTTGACTAATTCATCCTCATAGATGGGTTCACTAACAATTCTAGTTTTGTACCCAATGATTTTTCTATCTAGACTCATAATTCGATTTACACTGGGTCTTGCAGCCTCAAAACTCATTCTACTCATTTCACTACTTATGCTAATTGTATCATCTTCCTTAAGTTCTTCTTTGGCATATGAAGATCCTTCTTCCCAATCTGACCTTGTATTCATACTTCTTAATAATTGGGGTTTAATGGTGATTTTACCTTCTTCACCAATCTTTGTTATATTTTTCTTATTGATCTTTGTAGGATTGGCAAAGCTAGAAATCCATGAACGGTCAATTTTCATCTCTTGAGGATTGGATTTAATCCTCTGGATCTTTTGCATGGGAGTGGGACTTTCGAATTTCTCTGCTTCTATCATTGTTACCTTTGTCTTAGGATCTATTGTATTATCTAATTTGTAGATAATTTTCCAAAATATCCTTAAAGGATATCACCCTCTTTTCATATCCATCCCAACTGTTTTTATCTTAAGGGATATGAAGGTTTTGGCAAATTCATCTTTTAGACTCACATAATATTCAGGTTGACAATTGAATCCTACCGACCCATTACATGAATTGGTTTTTATCCCTGTGATTGTCCGATTATTAAATTTGGTGTGCCTAATATAACAGAGTAGAGCGTAAATATCAATATCTTTATCATAATATTGTAATAGAGTGATTTGAATTTGTTGGCTTCCGACACGGATATACCTATACTTTCTATCTTTGTCACGCTTAAGGATATTCTCCCAATTAATCAGATTAACTTCCCCAAAATCATACTCACAATCCTTTATCTCAAGATCTCCTTCCATCATTTCACATACGTATTTACTTTTTAATTGAAAAATGGATTTTTTTTATAGATCATGTCTTTGTGGATTATAGGAAGAACCCAATCCCCTTTGACTTCTTCATGATCATTGTCTACAACAAACTCTTCTCCTTGAAGATCACCAAGACTAACTGAGTTACTTTCCATCATATGACTTATTTCTTCATAATCGCTTTCTTCATATTCATTGTCCAATATAATTTCAACAATTCGTTTGTTGTTACTTAGGGCAAGGTCTAATGCCTCATCTTCACCAAGCTCAACCTAATCTAGGCTTTCCAAAGTTTCAATGAGTTTGTTATTCTTCCCGTTTTTACATTCATTACCATAATGACCTACTTCTCCACATACCCAACATTTGAAGTTGTTTTTTCCTGCAAGGCAATAAGCAGCTTTCCTAAAAAATCTTCGTTTTTTAAGACTTAGTTTGTTATAGTACTTTCTTCTATATTTTTCTCCTTTCTGCTTGTTAAAGCTCTTTTTCTTATAAAATTTTCGTTTTCGTCTTTTCTCAGGTTTCTTTCCCCATTGTTGAGGTGAATCCCACCAAGTGAAGAGCTGCTTCTTAATCATCTTTTGCTTTTGAAGATCAAGGTATTGTTCATTGATCCATTTTCGTAAATACAAAATTCTTGAACCAAGGGTATCAACAACATCTGTTCATTCAAGCCATGACATGTATTTTTCATTAATTATATAGTTTACAAGATATGGCAATTTGTCATAGAACATACCAAGGTTTGTTTCATTATGCCCAATTTTGTAGTAATATTGACTGAATTCAGCAATATAATTTTCTAGATATCTCATATCCCATAGTTCTATGTTGTTGATCTTTCTTTGCCATTCTCTTGCTTTTTCTTCAGAATCAAGTTTAGCTCTGATGAATTCAGTTTTAATTTCTTTACACAAACTTTTGAACATAGCAACTGGTGTTTCCATTGCTCTTAATGTATTTTTACCATCTTCACTTAACGGATCATACCAGTCAGCTACAGTGCAAGAGAAACTATGCTCGATATAATTTAAAAAGTTTGCCGCAGTCCATATAGTATTTAGATTTAAGACACGATTCATTCCTCTTTTTCAATGCTCAAATATTTCTTCTCTATTACGGGCTCCATCAATGTTTAAGATATATCCAATTTGACTAATTGGCTTAAGGCCAATTTCTTCATAGGTTGTGGTTTTCCTTTGGATAAACTCGAAGGAAAAATTACTTGTACATCCTACTAGGACGTACCTAGGTCTTAGAAAATGAGTATTTCTTCTAGATGGTTCACCAAATTCTTCAGGTTTAGGAACGACATTCTTAACTAGATTAGTTTCTGTTTCACATAGGTCAATTTCTTCTCTGATCTCATTGATTTCATTTGAGTAGATGTTTTTTCATATTTTTTTTATCAAGTTTTCTCCTAATTTCTTCTAGTGGTAATACATTGAGATCCTCTAATTTAATAAGATTCATCTACTGATATATTTCTTCTTCTAATTGGACATTATTGGTCTTTTCATTATCATCAGACAACACGTCATGTTTATCACTAATTGCGTTCGTGATTTTGTTTAATTCTTCCAAATTTTGTTCCTTGTCGAACATTTTTTGTAGCTCCTCAAGAGTATACTGTTCATAATTCTTCGTCTTTTTCTTTCTTTTCAGTCGATTTTTCACCGGATTGTTCTCTGACTTCTTTTTCGATTTTTATCTCATGCAAGGGAAAAGGAATCTTATGTTTCGGGTTTTGGAAAGGATATTTATGCTGAAAAGGAGTACTAATACTAGGGGTAGCTTTTTCGCTATGTTGGACTTCGTTAATAACAGAAAGATGTACTACAGTTAACTGACTCTTAAACTCTTTTAGTTCTGTTTTTATTTTTGCTAATTCGACTTTTAATTCTAAAACTATATCAGTGATATAGTTTAATTGGGATGCTAATGAAGTATTACCTTTAGGAGGGTGGATAATATGTGAATAATTAGGTCCAGGACAAACAGGTGATGATTCAAGCATTAATCGCAGTTAGTTAGCTTAATTAGTAATTAATTAGCTTAATAATCTTAATGATTTTTGTGCACGTGACTTTGATACCAGATGAAAGAGAATGTCAAGATTTATTAGTGAGCAAAAAACCACAAACAAAATTTTAAATTTTTCGAAAGTAAGTTTTTAAGGATTGAGGGTAGATTTGCAAATATGAAAAGTTTTTGGGCGTGCCTTGCAAACTAGAATAGTGCCCGGCTCTAGAAAATAGCTCAAATAAGAATTTGAGGGTCCTTTCTGTGAGCTAACTCAAAAGACAAGGTACCTTATTGTTCGTGCCAAAAATGAGCTATTTTTAAAGTACCTTTGCACCTATTTTATGCTCGTTTTAATCGTATTTTTAAGGTTTTTAACTAATTTTATTTTATTTTGCAGATTTTTAATAAATGTGAATAAATGGCCAAAAAGGCGAAGAAAATGGCAAAAAAAGGTCAAGAATAGAGAACCGGCCCAAAATTGTCAAAAACCGGTCCAAGTTACCCTGAACCGGCCCAAAAACAAAGTTGAACCGGTTCAGAGGAAAAAACTGGTCCAAAGCAAGTGAACTCGGTCTAGCCTCTCCAGCCCGCCATGTGCGATTCACATGACCTCGCCATACCCCCCCTTCCTTCTTCTTCCCCTTCACTTTCTCTCTCCTCACTCGACCCCCAGACCCCGAAACCCAGACCTCGACCCTCATCTCTTTCTTCCTTATCTCTTCTCTCTCCTCCAAACCCAGCCCACCGAAACCCCAGCCCACAGAAGCTTCCAATCCCAAACCTCCTCACTCCAAAACCATCCCAACCCACAGAATTCGAAACCCACCTTCGTCCTCTTCATCCTCATCTCCCCATCTCATCCACTCGTGAATCACGCAGCAAACGCCACGACATCACCTTCACTGGCTTTTATCTCCATCACCAACGCTGGCAAGCAGATCGACGACTGAGGTTGAAGAGAGTTTGGGAATAAAGGGTTTAAGAAGACGCCATTGAAGGTAATTAGGAAGTAGGTAATTTAGAGTAGGTAATTTAAGGTTAGGCTAGGTTTACATTCTGCTTTAGGTTTAGATTTTAGTTTTAATTCCAGTTTTATTTCGATTTTCAAATTAGGGTTGTTTCGATTTAGGGTTTTGATTTTAGGTTCGTTTTTAGCATTCAATTCCATGTAATCAAGCTTTGGTTTCAAATCCTCGTTCAGGAATTACAAGAAATTTTTGGGTTTATTTGGTTGAATTGCAGTCGATTCCCCCTCCCCTGCTTTTGGTTTGATCGGTTCATCTGGGTTCGAGGAGTTGCTTTTGGATTCGTGAAGCTGGCTAAAATCTTCGTGAGTATGCATTTGCTTTAGTTCTTCTAGTCCCCTGCTGTTGTTTTTTATTGTTATATTTCAATTCGTTCCCCCCTATTGCTTCATTTTGATTAGGTTGAAGTCGATTCTGTTGAATGTCGCTGAGTTTGGTTGAATGTAGCTGAGAATTAGATTAGTTGCCGGATTTGCTTTGTTCAGGACAATCCTGGTTGATGATGCTGTTTTACGTTCTGGTTTATGTTCTGATTTAGATTTTTAGTTGTTAATGCTAGTTTGATGTTCAAGGGTGGTTAGAGTTCCCCATTAGCTATTTTGATGATCATGTTCTGAATCTCATTAGCTATTTTCAATGGTGGTTAGTCATTGGTGTTGGTATTGAATAAGTTAGTCACTGAATGTGGTTTAGTTAGTCACTGATTCTGAAGAGGGGTTTAGTTAATTTTGTTTTGGTTGAAGGAATGCTCAAGTTTGATTTAGTTGTTTTAGTTTGGTTTAGTTATTTTGATTGATGTTGCTTAGTCTAGTGTAGTAAATTAGTTAAATCGTTTTGTTTTAAATGACCATAATTTTAACGTCATCCTTGTGGATCGACCCTCAAAGTACTACGATGATATCGTATGCTTGAGGTTTTTCTTTCAGTTTATCATCCTTCAAAAAAATCACCATCAATTTTAGCACCGTTGTCGGGGATGACGGCATGAGATTTGGTCATCGTTTTTTTTTTTTTTGAAAAAATTCAAAAAATCCAAAAACATTTGAAAATTTCTAAAAAACCAAAAAAATTGAAAAATTCTTAAAAAGTTCCAAAAAAAACCCCTCGAGTTTCGAGCATGCCAGTATTTTATTTCCCGCAATTTGAGCATGAACCTTTTTGAAGCTATTTATCGCAACTCAATGATTATCGTGCTCAATTGCATCAAACTTTTCAAAAATAGAAAATCTGTGAGGTCATTGTTGTGGGTCTGAATTCTAAATCTTGGAGTCATGTTGAGTCCATTTATCCTGGAGGTGTATTCGGATTGTTATCTAAAACTCAAGATGGAGTTTGGGATTTCTTTGAAAAATTAGCTTGGGATACTTACGAGTTTGAACAAGCTAAAAATAATTTTGGATACCCAACTTCCGATGAGTATGTTTTTCCTGCTAATCCTTCCCCCAAAGATCATTTTCTAAACTCATATGACTCATCTTATTCTTATATGTCTCCTGTGTTGTGCGATTCTTGTGAATCTTCTAGTCATGATGTTTGTTCTTGCCCGTATCGTGATGCTACGTGTGCAAGTATGGAAAAGAGAATTAATGAATTGACTGATAAGATGTTAGAGATTATGCAAGTGAGAATTACTGAATATTCTCACTGTTTCAGTCAGAATAGGGAGAAATATAATGAGTTTGACTCTAGTTTAGGATCTCCTAAACCTAAAGTTAGTCTTTTTAATGATTTTGAGCCCTCTTGTCTTCCTAAGCCTAGCTTGAATGATGCCTAGCCTTTGCCTAGTTTAGAACAAGAGGATGACCTCCCCATGTCTCTATCTGTCGACCTTGCACCACGCATTAACTCACAAAAGGATGTCACTGAAAACATCCTAGTTTATGCCGACCCACCCACCATTTTTTATGAATCTTCTGAGTCTGAGGAGGGTCAGGAGTCTGAGCATACTGGTGAATTAGACATGAGCATCCCATCTGTAGTTGAACTTCATGATTTAGATGACTCGAATGATATTACACAGGAGTCACGTGAAAAGGACATTGAACCTACCATTTTGGACTTTGATGATGATATTCTGTCTGTGGAATATGAATCTTTTTCATGTGGGTTTGATATTACTGCAAGTCTTGATAAGGGCTTTTGTGTTGAATATGAATCATTCTCTTTTAACCCTCTAATACCTTCTGAGTCATTCCTTGTTGAATATGACTCATCTTGTTTTGATGTCAATGTGGGTTTGGATGTGGATTTGTGTGCTAAATATGAATATTTTCTTTTGATCCTGTCCAAACTGACCTCCTTTTTGGACACTGCAAGTCTGACTTTGTTGAGTCTGAGAGTATTGCCAATAAGAATTTTGCTTTAGACCATACTCATGTGAGACCCAAAGTTTCGTCGTATTCGGTTAATGAGTATCACGCCTGTTGGGTTAGAAAAGTACATTAGAAGTAGTTCGATGTTATTAAATCGAACCTGGATAGATTTGGAAATGAATAGTTGATGAATGATTATATTATGGATTTGGGTTTAGGAATCGGTTTACGAATTAGACTAGCAGTGTTATGTTAAGTTTGGACTGTCGCATAAATGATAGAGATAGAGAGAAGGGAAGGGCAAAACGGTAAATTCGCTGGGCCTTATTTCTTCCCCTCCCTTGCCGTGACCCCCCCCCCCCGACATCCCTCCTCCTCCTTCTACCTTCTGCTTATGCTTCACGCCCCCTGTTCTTCCCCCCCGTTGCTTCGCTTCTCCTCCCCTCACGCCTGGCCGCCGCCGCCCTCTAGCCACCGGACCCCAGGCGACGCCAGCTTCTCCGGCGTCCTCCCTCGTGCGCGGCCGAGCCCATCTTAGCGCAAAACAGAGCCAACCCCCGGTGAATTCGGTGCATGCAAGGTGAATTCGAACCCCTCATTCATCTATAAGTGTATTCTTGACCTAGATTCTTCCTAATTGTGGTTGATTTCTCCAGAAATTACAAGTTAGGGTTTCGGTTTGGAGGAATCCGAAGCCCCACGCGAAAGCAAACAGGATTTCTTGGGTGTGTGGAGTCCGAATTCAGCTTCAACCTAGCCATTGCACGCAAATTGTTTGAATTCATGTGGGTAATCCTTTAATCCCACTTATTTTAAGAATTTCGAATGATAATCATATGAGTAAGTTTATGGATTTGCTAGTTATAAGTATTTATGCCTAAAGAGTATGAATTATGCTAGAGATATGTATTTGAAGTGAATTATAAGCGTTTAGTTTTGATTCGAATCAATTTGGGTGAATTATGCGTAATATGTTAATTCGAAGTGAATTATATGTGGTTAGTTTCGATTCGAATCAATTTGGGTGAATTAAGCATAAGATGTTATGTCGAGGTGAATTATTTATGTTTAGTTTCGAATCGAATCAATTTGTGTGAAATTCGAAGTAAGTTAAATGTGTTTAGCTTCGATACGAATCATTTTGGGTGAATTATGCGTAATATGTTAAGTCGAATCAATTTGGGTGATTTATGCTAACGAGGTTAATCCGAAGTGAGTTATAGCTTCGATTCAAATCAAATTAAGAGAATTATGCTTGAGGTATCAATTCGAAGTGAGTTGTAAACGTTTAGTTTCGATTCGAATCGATTTGGGTGAATTCGAAGTGAATTATATACGTTTAGCCTCGATGCGATTCAATTTGGGTAAATTATGCTTGAGGTGATAATTCGAAATGAGTCCTATGTGTTGAGCATAGATTTAAATCAACCTTGGTGAGTTAAGCTCGAGATGCAACTTCGAAGTTGTATGAATTCGATTGTATGTGTGGATAAGCAAAGGGATTAGGCTTACTATGTTTATAAGCAACCTTATTATGTTTGTGAGCAAAAGAAGTCGTTTGTTGATTTAGCAAACCTTTCAAGTTAGAGGCAAAGTCGTTTATGGTTAGGCAACCTTAACGTGTTTATAAAGAGCCTTTTAGTTGCAAACTGTGTCGAAAGCATGACATACCTTATAAGAAGTTTTTAGGACAAAAGTAAGGTCGTTTCACAAGTTAATAAACGCATTGCGTGTTCAAAAGGGCTTTTAAGTTACAAATGAAGTCGTTTTACAAACTAGCAAATGTTTTACGTTTATAAGAAAGTTTCTTAACTTTAAAACGAAGTCATTTTGCGAGTTAGTAGCCGTATTACGTTTATATGAAACTTTTAAATTGAAAACGAAGTCGTTTTACGACTTAACAAGCTTATTACGCTTTTAAGAAGCTTTGAAGTTTCAAAGGGAGTCGATTTGTGGAATAACAAACTTATAACTTTTATATAAGTTTCGAACTTAGTTTGACTTAAGTTTGAATTAAGCATTAACTAAACCCGTTATGTTTCAACGAGTATCGTTTTACGATTTAGCAAACTAATTACATTTTTATGAAGCTTTTAAGTTAGGAACAAGTATCGCTTTACGATTTAGCAAACCGATTACGTTTTTACGAAGTTTTTAAGTTAGAAGCGAGTATCGCTTTACGACTGAACAAACGAATTACGTTTTTACGACGCTTTTAAGTCAGAAACAAACTCCTTTTACGATTTAGCAAACTAAGTACGTCTTTATTAAACTTTTAAGTTAGAAATGAACTTGTAAACGTATTCCATAAAGTAGTTTACATGGTATTGCAATTGTCCGATTATGGAAAGTTTTTAAACCTTTGGCAAAATCGATTTATGAGTAGTAACTAAAGCTTTCACTAGCTTTTAAACACGTTATCTCTTGCGGATATTATGATTTAAACTTACGTAACTTGCATAAACAAATCGTTTTTGCATCAATTTCATTCTTTTGCGTTTAAAAGAGTTGAAACGGTCTTAAAAGGGCAACTGGAGTTG
>JACYFF010031957.1:40023406-40067154 GCA_017589665.1 Selenicereus undatus
AGATTCACAGGTATGTGACAGCTGCGTGGAGCGCCCAGGGTGGAATTGCTTGGTCTATGTTGCCATATTTATGATTTTGATGTGTATTGTCGAATGTGGTTGCAAGGTTATGTAATTAGTCTGTTTCTTGTAAAGTTTATGGAAAATAGAAAACTTTGTGTACTCCGGGCATGTGGCCCGTAGAGTTGGGACTCCGGCGTGTAGCCGTTGAGCTGTTGTTGGTTGTTGACTTGTATTGCAGGGTTATAATGTAAGGCTTTAAGCCTGGGAAACGGTCAGTTTTTAGGGGAAACTCTGCCCGTTTCGTCCCAGAATTTAGGTAAGAAAGTTAAGAACACGTGACGTCTTCGGCCATAGGGGCTGGGGGTGTTACAACTCATATGCATATTGAACTTAAAGGACTTGTGAATTTAAGACCCCTTAATTTGCCTAGACCATTCATGCATGATGATATATTTTCTAGGCCGATGACTCACCTACTGGCTACAATTAGGTATGTCTGCCTATTTTCTTATTGGGCCCAACAGTTTGCTAAGTTGAAACGGGCCCTTACTTGTGCTGAATTGACATGGTGGATGTACTCTTTATGGTTCCAACTCTTTGCTTCTTTCTGTTTCCATCTTCTTGAGAGTTGGTCTTCGTTATATGATAAGCTGCTACGTGCTTTAATGGGTTTTGATTTGAATAACAGTTTATGATTTGTAATAGAGTGGCTGATGCTCCATGGACATCATCTGAGTGAGGCATAGCTTAGGTGTACTTCAACACCTGACCTGGTATGATCGTTCCACTCTATTCTCTTTCCTTTTCTTTTCCATTTCTTTTCTTTTTTGTACTTAGATGTAAATATTTAGGATTGTGAATATGTGTATTTGCTTTGGTTTCAGTTTCGATTTTGGCTTTCTTCTGTGATTTCGTTTTTCTTTGCTTTTGTAAATATGTGATATTTTGTTTTGTTTTGTTTTTGATTTTTGGTTGCGTCTTAGTTGTATATATTTTAGGTTTTACGGTTGTTTAGTTTATGAGCTTGGTTTTTAGTGTCTTAGTTCCCACAATGAGAACATTGTGAAGTTTTGGTGTGGGGGTGAGGTGCCATTTTTTGAAAATTTTTGAAGATTTTTGTTGTTTTTGGGGATGTGTGTACTCTTTTCTGATTAGTTTGAATCCCCTATACTTTGGTTATTAGCTTGTATATAAATAGGATGTGCATGATAAGTCTCCGACTTCAAATTTGATATTCTAAACCCTGATTCTAACTCCAGTTGTTAATTATGGGTTGTGTAATCCAGTCCTTGTTTATTTCTTCATCATAATCTTTAAGTCTTAGGTTTCCATGAATGATTCTCCCACTAGCCTGTGACATAATACTTTGAAAAAAATTGAAAAAAAGTGTATTATGAATAAAGAAAAAAAAAGAAGAAAGAATAAAATTTGGAATGACAAGTATCCCTTTGAGGCATGAGCTACCGGGCGTTACCCTTTGAGGCATGTGCTACTGGGTGTTACCCTTTGAGGGAATATTGCTACTTGGAAAGCTTGCTTCCAAAGTTAGTACGATAATAATGTAGTTGTGTCATCCAAGTGGGATTGAGTCTAATTCTGGTAAATCTGAGCCTTGGGATGATGATACACTTGCACATGAGCACCGGGATGGATTCAAAATCTTGATGTTCAATGGGGTGAAAAATTAGTGTTTTGATGTCATTTAGGAGGTAGAGGGCTTTGAAGTACATTCTATGTATATGCAGGTTAATAATTGAGTATATGGGTGATTTAGCTTATTAGAATGTGTGCATATGTTTCCCAAGTTTTGTACATATCAGTTTTGAAAAAACCCAAAAAGATTTTCTTTTATTTTTGGAATAATTTTGTGGGTATTTTCACTTTGAAACACTCACGAGACCTCACTCGTCCACTTGGGAGTCCAAGGGGTTTAAGGAGCTTGTTGCATACGCTAAATGCAATCGTGATTCCTACGACAGTGAGTTAGGATTTTCTTTTCCTTGTTTTTCATTTTTAGTTAGCTAATTTTATTTTACTCGAGGACGAGCAAAATCTTGGTGTGGGAGTATTTGTTCGTGCCAAAAATGAGCTATTTTTAAGGTACATTTACACTTGGTTTATGCTCGTTTTAATCGTATTTTTAAGGGTTTTAACTGATTTTATTTTATTTTGTAGATTTTTAATAAATGTGAAAAAATGGCCAAAACGGCAAAGAAAATGGCAAAAAAAGGTCAAGAATAGAGAACCGGCCCAAAATTGTCAAAAACCGGTCCAAGTTACCCTGAACCGGCCCAAAAACAGAGTTGAACCGGTTTAGAGGAAAAAACTGGTCCAAAGCAAGTGAACCCGGTCTAGCCTCTCCAGCCCGCCATGTGCGATTCACATGACCTCGCCATACGCCCCCTTCCTTCTTCTTCTCGTTCACTTTCTCTCTCCTCACTTGACCCCAGACCCCGAAACCTAGAAATCGACCCTCATCTCTCTCTTCCTTATATCTTCTCTCTCCTCCAAAACCAGCCCACCGAAACCCCATCCCACAAAAGCTTCCAATCCCAAACCTCCTCACTCCAAAACCATCCCAACCCACAGAATTCGAAACCCACCTTCGTCCTCTTCATCCTCATCTCCCCATCTCATCCACCCGTGAATCACACAGCAAACGCCACGACATCACCTTCACTGGCTTTCGTCTCCATCATCAACGCTGGCAAGCAGATCGACGACTGAGGTTGAAGAGAGTTTGGGTATAAAGGGTTCAAGAAGACGCCATTGAAGGTGTAATAGCCCCGACACTAACCCATCTTTAATTAAATCATCTTTATTTATTTCAGTAAGCATATTTATTCATTTACTTTATCATGTTTATTGACCAAAATACTCATGGTTATTTGTTTAACCAAATCATGTTTATTAAGTCAATTACACTCAATTTATATATTTATTGAATTACCTTATGTCATTTAAATTTTCCTCTTTCATTTATCGTATTTAATCACTTCGGTTGAAGGATATTTCATTTGGGTTCCATTCTACAATTCACATTTCATTGATTGTAAATTCAAGTTTCGTTGATTAGTAAGTATTGGATGAATCGATAGTAGGTCTCCAGAATCATGGTTTAAGAAATTATTCTAACTATCATTATTTATGATTTATGGATTAAAGGATTCAATTATAATTATTTTTTTTTATGACGCTATGAACATTTAATCTCGAGCTTAAAAAAAAAAAATGTCAAACGCACTCAGTTTAAGCTATTTTGGAAACCCAAGCCCGTTTAAGGTCAATTTCGGCCCACCAAGACTTTACCCCATTTGTTTATCTAATTACCTTCAATTTCGCCTAATTTAGACTTAATAAAAGTGGCTTTTTTTAAGTGGAATTCTCAGCCAAGTATTTTTGGTATGTATATATTCACCAAGTATTTTTATACCAAGCATTCATCTAGTAAAAACACAAGACTTCTCTCTCTCCTTTCTCTCTCTACATGGCTGCTCTTGAAGTTTTTGCTACTGTTTTGGCCACCAAACCACCGTAAAAACAGCCCTTTAGCCACCCTAGCCACCACCTACATCCTCACAAACATCAAACCTCTCTAAGATCATCTTTTCTTCAATACAAGTAAGTAAACCCTAGCTTGTTTTTGTTCATATGGATTGTATTTTGATTTTGATTCTATGATTGTTTTATTAATGAGCTATGCTTGGATGATCAAATTGATAGTTATTGTGCCATTTGTATTGAGCTTGGAGATGTTTGGAGTCATAGGTATTGGATCAAGAGCATGATTTTCATGATTTTGCATTTGTTTAAATGCAACTGTTGAAACTTCTGGCAATGATGGGATTGTCCAAAAATTCTAAAAGTTTTACTGTATATTCTCTACATTATTTGGGAGTTTCGGGCAAAATTTCATGAATTTTGGAGGTGTAATCAGCGAGTTATGGAATTTTGAAGAAAACTGCTCTGTTTTGGATACGAATTTAGTAATTATGTATTAATGAAGTTGTTTAGAGTTGGGATGTATATGTGAGGCCTTAAATGATATTTTGTATCTGATTGTGATGATTTGAAATGATTTCAAGTAAGTTTTATGTGAAAAACAAAGAGAAAGTGAAATCAGTCAGGGGCTGGAATTTCAAGAAATTAGGGCTGATTTTGGGATTAAACTGGTAATGAATGGTCCAGCCAAAAATTATGATTTTTGGTGTTTAGATATCTCAGTGTGTTAGCTTTAAAATGCCTCTTGAATCGTCTCAATCCGAGGTCTGTGAAAAACGTTATGATTGTTTCACCGAGACTGTGCAGGATGGATCAAAAAACTGACACACTTGTGTTCAAGCTCCATTTGGGGAAACCTATTGTGGGAATCATGTTTTGTGCCCTTAATGAAAGTTTTATAAGACTTCTTAATATTTACATATTGTGGTTTTAGGTCTCCATTTGAGGTCTAGGATGAAAGTTATGAATTTTCGAAGTGCACTAACCTGCTTTGGTGCAATTGGGCAGTTATTGTAATTTCTGTGCAACGTATACTTGGAGGAAAATTCTGAAATTTTTTTTTGTAGATTTTTCATATTATTTTTGAATTTTCTATAAGATTTCATGAATTTTGGCTGAGTATTTGGAATTTGGTGCTTTTTGAAAGCATTTTGAATAAATGTGTAAAGAGCAATAATAATGATTGAGGGAGATTGATCATGCACTCATTTTGTATATTTTGGGCCAAGCAAGATCATTTAGGGGGGACATGAATATTCATGGCCTTTCATGGAGTTTGTAGCTTGATTAATGAGAAAGAAGAAGACAAATATACAAATTGAGAGTTTGTTTATGAGCTCTGAATCATTTATGGATTTTACAAAAGAAAATACCAAGTTTAGTGAGTTTAATAGCTTTTATTGAGTTCAATGATGGATTTATGATTGAATTATGAGAAGTGGGAGAGTTATTGCAGTTTATGCTTTTTGAACAAAGATATATATCTCTCTTGGCCTCAAACCTTTATCATTTACTCAAGTCAGAATGTATACAATATTCATATCAAGCCAAGCTAGTGTATTAACTGTTATCTTGAACCAAACTGTACCTCAGTGAGCCTTAAATCCGTATCAGCAACCTTTGTTATCAAAGGCCACAACCACTCTCTCAATTGTCACCATCAAGGCTTTTCCCTTTGTAATCTCTTTGATCTCATTGTGAACTATCTCACTTTCATTTACTTTATATCGGATTTAAGTACTTTTATGAATTTAGTTTTGAAGTTATATTGAAATACCCACGTTATGTATGCCATTTAATTTCTCAATTTCTATTACACATACGTTTACTTACTCAATTATGTGAGCGAGGATCATTTACTGACTATACATACCTGTAATAACATTTATGAAACAGAGTTGATGCCTAGTTATCATTCACCGTTATGCATAAGTGTTATCAAGTCAGAATATATTTATCAAGTCAAATGACATTTTTTTTTTAAAGACTCAAGGTATGTCCATTATCTGTATCTTCAAAAAGCAGAACATGTTTATCAAGTTACAACTCTTAATGAGTTTATCAATGAATCAGTTTATTCAGTGATTTTCCATTTAACTTGTGACCCCGTCAGTTATCATCTATAAGGCGTCAGCCCATCATCTACCCGCGCGGCTTCAAGTCAACTCTTGATCGGATTGGCAGGTGTACACCTATGTATAGATCATATCATTACAAGGAGTTCACATCCAGATAATAATGAGCAACTCAATTTCATATTACCTTCATTTTCATTGTTATTGCCAACTAAATGAATTGCAAAGTCGGGTACCCATCAACAGTGTTTCTATGCTCATTTTACAATACAGGGATGTATGTACTGAGTTTTTGCTCATATTTTCGAATTATTTTCATGCTTTCCATTTTAGGTGATGAAGTGTCCCATATTCCTCCTTTTAGCAAGCCATTTTGAAGTTCCTCAAATGCTCACAGTGGATTCAGCATAGCATGAATATTGGAACCGACCTTACGGTCAAGTACTTGTGTGGTATGGAATGTGAGTTAGTACATGGTATGGTGAACTATTATGGACTTCGGTGATTTTGTGATTGTAAGCAGCAAGTTGCAAGATTAAATGGTTTCAGTCAGCCTTGTCCTTATCAGGATGGCGGTAGCGCCTTCGTTTACTGAGTCTTCCGCTGCAATTATCAACAATCATGTCATTAGTATTTTGGGGGCGTTACAGAAGGTAATTAGGAAGTAGGTAATTTAGAGTAGGTAATTTAGGGTTAGGCTAGGTTTACATTCTGCTTTAGGTTTAAATTTTAGTTTTAATTCCAGTTTATTTCGATTTTCAAATTAGGGTTGTTTCGATTTAGGGTTTCGATTTTAGGTTCGTTTTCAGCATTCAATTCCATGTAATCAAGCTTTGATTTCAAATCCTCGTTCATGAATTGCAAGAAATTTTTGGGTTTATTTGGTTGAATTGCAGTCGATTCCCCCCTCCCTTGCTTTTGGTTTGATCGGTTCATCTGGGTTCGATGAGTTGCTTTTGGATTCGTGAAGCTGGCTGAAATCTTCATGAGTATGCATTTGCTTTAGTTCTTCTGGTCCCCTGCTGCTGTTTTTTGTTGTTCTGTTTCAATTCGTTCCCCTCCCCTGTTGCTTCATTTTGATTAGGTTGAAGTCGATTCTGTTGATTGTTGCTGAGTTTGATTGAATGTAGCTGAGTATTGGATTAGTTGCCTGATTTGCTTTGTTCAGGACAATCGTAGTTGATGATGTTGTTTTACGTTCTGGTTTATGTTCTGATTTAGATTTTTAGTTGTTAATGCTGGTTTGATGTTCAAGGGTGGTTAGAGTTCCCCATTAGCTATTTTGATGATCATGTTCTGAATCTCATTAGCTATTTTCAATGGTGGTTAGTCATTGGTATTGGTATTGAATAAGTTAGTCATTGAATGTGGTTTAGTTAGTCACTGATTCTGAAGAGGGGTTTAGTAAGTTAATTTTGTTTTGGTTGAGGGAATGCTCAAGTTTGATTCAGTTGTTTTAGTTTGGTTTAGTTATTTTGATTGATGTTGCTTAGCCTAGTGTAGTAAATTAGTTAAATCGTTTTGTTTTAAATGACCATAATTTCAACGTCGTCCATATGGATCGACCCTCAAAGTACTATGATGATATCGTATGCTTGAGGTTTTTCTTTCAGTTTTTCTTCCCTCAAAAAAATCACCATCACTTATATTTAGTTTTAAAACCGAGGGTCTTTAAAATAGTTTACACAAAACTGACAGTACTTCTGTGTAGTTTATTGAAAAAATTACCACCACAGGATGCATCTACCATCTCCCTATTGTGCTCATCTAGACCAAAGTAGAAACTCTGAACGGGCTGCCAATTAGGAACCTCATGGTGAGGGCACCTTCGTAACAATTCTTTAAATCTTTCCCAACTTTCATGCAATTGTTCATTTTTATTCTGTAACAAAGTGGTTATTGCACGTCTTAAAGCAGACAGTTCACCAATTGAGATTTTTTTTTCAAGAATTCCTTTTGTATTTGGTCCCAAGTTGTGATATTTGACTTAGTATCGAACCAAACCTTAGCTTTATCTTTTAAAAAGAAAGGAAAAGGTCGTATTCGAAAAGCATTGTTAGAAACATTATTTAAGAAGACAGTGGAACATATTTTCAAAAATGCATCAATGTGCTAAAAAGGATTTTCGAACTCTAGCTTATAAAAGGACAAGAGCATTTGGATTAGGGAATGTTTAATCTTAAGCGACCCCGCAATAGTGGGCATACAGGTATTCGTAGATGAATAATAAGTGTCGGGAGTAAAATACTCCTTAAGTTGTTTAGGTGGTGGGGTTTGTTCTTCAGTCATCTTTTTCTTATAGTCGCGTTTGTTTGGTCTTATCTTACTAAAGGTATGTTCAATTTCAGGATCGTATTCCTCAAGATCCAAAAACATAGAGTGTCTACCAAGCATATAAAACCACAAACAGTCACAAAAGTACTATGAAACACCACGACGATAACCACCAAACAAAGTAAAAAGGAAAAAAGGGCAGAAAGAGGGGAAAAAATAAGTCACTAAAAATGAATAATAAAATAAAATGAAATAAAGGAAAGAACAAGGGGAAAACATGAACAAAAAGAAAAATAGAATAAAATAAAAGACAATAATAAATGAAATAAAGGGGAAGGGGTCGAATGGTACTAAACGAAAATAATTAGAATAAGCAAAAAAAAATAGAAATAAAAGAGTCGGATTAGATTAGAAGGGAACGGGGAAAACGAAAGTAAAATAGTTAGATTAAAAGGGAATAGGGAATAAAATCAAATAAAAGACAATAAAAATAAATAAATAAATAAAAGGGATGCGGAGAAAAGAAATAACTATTTAGCGAGTTAGATTAAATGTAAAGGAGAAGGGAAAAAAATAAAAAATAAATAAAAAGAATAAAAGGAAAAGAAAATTCAAAATCACTATCCATTCCCCTACAATGACGCCACAAACTTGGTGTGGATTTTTGTAGTTTTAAAAACCTAACTTACCTGCAAGTGCACAAGGTAATTGTATCAAAGCAAGTACTCAAGGGTCGTGTCGCACGGAGAATGATAGCAATGTTTAATTTTACTTTTCTCAATTAGTTAACAGAATAGAATTAGATGAGGAGAGTAACAACAATAACAGAAAGAAAAGAATGAGAATAAGGGAGAAATAAATGTTAATCAATGAGTAAAGGGAGATTAATCTGGAGAGATATTAGGATTTCGATTTCACCAAAACTCTTAATATTGACTTACAAAATTGAATTGGGGTTTAATTAGTCTCTACAAAACTCTTAAGCTACAAGCTCAAGGCTAATAGAAAAAAAAATGAATTGTAGTTATTAATAAACAAACTCAACTAGTAGTTAGCATGAATTATTGAATGTAGACATAATTCATCTAATTTCTTAGTTTTGTTTAATCAATCAATAACTAAAATTTTAAACATGATTGCATAATTATTCTATTAGCCAATAAGGTCTAATATGAATAAATGAGATAGCAAGTTAATCAATTGTAAAACATGTATAGACAATCGAAATAAATTGCATAATAAATTAAAAGCAATTAAACAACTCAAAATTAGGCAATAAAAAGAGACAATGCTATTTACCACAATTGAAATTAGAAAAATCAACAAAGTGAGTCAATGATCTATCTCAATCATAGATAAACAACCTAGCAGATCATAGGCAAAGAAAATTTCATTGAAATTAGAATAGTCATATTTCAACTAATGGTATATTTCAATTGAATTCTTCTTTATCTTGCTCTTTGCCTTCAAAGATAAAATATGCATTATTTTTACTTGAAATATGACTCAAAGACTCAAAAAGGGTATAAAATAGAGGCAAAAAATTACTCATAAAAATATGAGTTATCAATCACCCTGCTTGGGAGTATTATGAAAAATTAGATAAATTGTGATCATTCTTAATGAGGGCTTTTCACCTATGACCACTACTCTTAGAGCCAAGTAGAATTACCTAAATGAAAATTTTGGTCATTTTAATTGTAAGCTTCTCTTTTATCCATATTCAAGGTGAATTCGACAAAAATTAATTTTGATGGATTGAAACCTAGCGGATTGAGCATAGGTTTTGCTTTGGTCGAAAAGCCAACTTCATAATAATAGGATCCATGAATAGTAATAGGGAGCATAGCTATGCATGATGAGACTAAAGTTGTTCTTGAAATCAGATTCAACCGTATCACAGTTGAAGGCAATAATAAGATAGTCATTTAAGCTATATCAAGTGAAGGTGAAGTGCCAAGATTAATAAAATCCATCATTCAAGATGTTAAACTATTCATGCAGCATTGTCTTTAGAAAAAATTTCACAATATGTTTCGAAAGAGCAACATGGTTGCTAATTGGACGGCAAAATGTTCATGTTCTTCAAATTCAACTTCTTTTCTTTACTTTCCATGTTTGTGGGAAATTTCTCTTCATACTTACTGTGATAACGTGGGTAGAACTTTCAAGGGTTTTCTAATATTCTTATGGATTTCCCAACCATTGAAAAAAAAAAGATTTCACCCATGTGATCCTTAAAAAAATTTAATCATACACTCGATCTTGTGCATCATATAACAAAAGAGGTATATTTATATACCCCTTAACACAAGAGGTAAATGTTATTTTTGCCCTTTAGCTTTTGAAATTATTATTTAACCATTCTCACCATGACTATGTTCTTATACATAAGAACAATATTATTATTTAGCCCTTGTCACCTACATATTCTCAATTGAAAAATGAGGTTATATAAAAATAACATTCAAGGTTAGAAATGTCATAAAAAGTTAAATGATAAAATTAACATTTATTTTTATGTTAAGGGATTATATGAAATGTTTTTTATAGCCACGTAAAATAAGATTGCTATAGGAGCCAATATGAGAAGTTGGTGAGAATTTGGGTGAATATCCTGGGAAAAAAAAAGTTGTATGAGGGGGTGATGTTTGCACAGATTGTTTGGTTTGTGCACAAGGAGGAGGTTTTTAACCTAAAAACAAATCCTCATTTCCTTCTTTTGGAACACATGGAGAGACATATCATTGACATTGAATCCCATCTAAAGAATGATTGGCATATACAAGGGAGGTAGAGATCAAATGGTGCTTGTGCTCCCTCCCAGTGATATGTTTAAGACTTAATAATTAAGACAAGGTAGACTTCCCATGTTGCATAGTGTAAGATAGCTTTCTTTCATTTGCATTTGGCACATACGTTTAATTTTCATAGTATTATTTTAAAAGCAAAGTGTTGGTCAGTTATTTATCATTTCATGTTTTTAGTGCCTTTCCATAATGACTTAAACTTTATTTAAGTGTTTTTTTTTCTCTATAGTTATTCGATTTGTATTTGTGATCGCATGTTAAGAGTGATGGAAATGCGAGAGTTAGTGATAGAAATGCGAAAGTTCAGTGTCTCCATAGGGTTAATTCAGACCTAAGAAAAAGAGTTAATTGGTCGTTGTGTGCTTCCAACTAATTTAATTATAAACTAGGATGGTTCCAGTATGCTGAGGGAGATTATATGACGAGTAATCCCAAGGAACCATGTGAAATCAGCAACTTGAATTACCATTGCGCCTATGGCATGGTTTTATCATCACTTTGATAAGCATCAATATTGATTTTGAAGGTTGGTTGAACTAGAGGTTTCCAATAAAGGATCCTCTACTCTATATTGAACAAGTGGGCATTAGATATTTCACCAATAATGCGTTGCCAAACCTTTCTAGTAATTTGACGTACCATGTCATATACACATCGATTTTTATAACATCAAATATGCCAAACAATTATTGTAATTTTAACTAACCAACAAGGGTCAAGACAAGATGACATATTAAAGCATAACCAATACATCCAGTGTAATCCAAAAAATAACAGGCACCTATGATCCGATGAGTACACTAAAAACTGGGACCACGCTGCACTTGCAAAGGGGAAATCTCTAAATAAATGTAAGTGGTAGTAAGGATCCACCTCCCCGAAAGTGTGATCCGCCACGAATGGTCGGGCTCATTTGCTAGGTACTTTATTTTTATTTATTTTTAAAAGAGAAACAAAATTGGGTTACACGATCATGGGGAACCGAGCCTTGGCCCTAACCAGAGACCGGGTTCCCTGGTCAGAGCCAGCTCCAGTTCCCTATCCTGGTCTATGTCAGCAACTCAGTCTGGCTCAGATCTAGGCATAGGACTGATCCAAGAATTGAACCGGGTTTCTAGGCCAGTTCCAGCCCTGAATTCTGGTTCAAACATGCCCTAATGTCAAGATCCGAATCCCTTAACCCAATTCAAAAAGTGCAGAAAAGAGAAAATATGTAAAATAATAAAAAGGTATTAAACTTTAGCTGATAGAGTTGCTAGTGAGTTTTAGGAAAACCTTGTAAACCAATTTTACTTTTTGAAGCTAACCACAAACCGATAGGGACAATCAAAAGGGACATCGAAAGAGACTGTTGATTCACTTCAAAAAGGTTTTCCACAGGCCTTGATTAATCTTTAGTGTGCGGACTATTTTGACTAAATTGAGGATCCAGATTCGGTGGTGTTGGTGTGATGACATGGCAGAGTGCATCATATCACTGCCTGTCATCACTGACGGCCTCTACTAATTAACAAGGGAAATCAAAACTTAATCATACTAACACACACTCATGCAATATATTGTTATAAATCATATTAAATCATGTAAAAGGTACAAACTTTAGTCCAACAATAACCCAAAAAATAGAATAACAGTCATAGTGGACGGGGAACTACCTAAAGATTACATATTTGATTATTTAGAATCAAAAATCATAAAAGAGAAATCGAGTAGAAGAGTAGGGGCAAATAGAGTTTTTGACGTCAAGATAACACACCTGATTTACTTGGGAGCCCGACAGAGTAATTCCTTTTTAATAGGTGACCCCATTCTCTCTCTCTCTCTCTGTCTCTCTCTCTGTCTCTCTCTCTCTCTCTCTCTCTCTCAATACCTCCAGTGTGGAGTATTTCTCTCCTAAATTTTGATGCACTCCTCTCTTTAGTTTTTGGATGTGTCTCGATGCCAATTTGATCGGATCCTCTAATTGGTGCTAATGGACTAATGAAATTTTTTTGGATGCCAATTGACTGATGCATGTAACCCCTAGGGTTAGACCCCTATTTATACTAGTTAAAGAGATAGTCTGAATTAATTTAGAGAAAGGAGACCTAATCCTAGTTCTATTAAGGTTAATCTAAATAGGTATACTAATTTGGCTACGATTTGACTAATTAGTCTCGGTAAACTAAGTAGCACAGAATTCTAGTTAATTAATCCTATTTAGGTAGAAAAGGACTCAGAAAGAGGGAGTAAATTACAGAGCTTGGCCAAGTTCCTAACCAGAGGATCGACCCTACTCTTGGTCTGGTCAAGTCATATCAAGTAGAACCCGATTTGTTTTAGCCATAACTTTCACGTTCGACCTTCGTTTTGAGTGATTCTTTTTATTCCTTGAAAGATTATTGAGCCTAGTTTCTAGTAAAACTAAATTCATAATTTTTAGATAAGTGTGGAATAAGACGTTAGCAAATTAGTGAACATGTGCCATTTTCAGCACAAGCCATAATATTCAACTTGTATCTTTTATGTTGCTTATCGGGTTTTGATGCACAATCTGTAATTGTAAAGTTTATTCAATAAATAATATTGATACATAAACTCAATACTTTTATGCTTCCTAGAATGTATCTCAACTAGATCCCGAACATTGTTAATTTGGTATATTTAGGCGTTTTTTAGCATTTTTTTTTTAGAATCGAATTCAAAGATTACTCTACTAGGGCCCCAAACACGCAGGTTAGGGCATAATTTCTTCATTGGGTTTTTAAGATAATATATCGTTTTTAGGCATCTACAGTTAGCAGGCCTAGATGAGGCAAATGTCAAAGTAATGGTGTTCACTTGTAGTTGCCTGTCTAGATGTGATGATGTAGAATCCAGGCCTGGCCTTAGGATCCTAGGACTTGGTGCCTACCAACTTTCATCGTGATAGTAGCCGATGATATAGAATCCAAGCGTTGTCGCTGAGGGTTCTCAAATTTGGCGTCGTCTGCCAAATTTCGTTGTGACAGTGGCTTGATGATGTCCCATTGTCTGAGGAGCCAACAAGTTCTTTTCCTTTCGCCGAATTAGCGGGCCTTTCACTAGTCTAATGGGTTTCTTAGTCGTCGGAAGAGCGAATTTTTAGCCGGTCAAGCAAATTTTCTTGTTGCCGAAGGAGTGGACCTTAGCTGGTTTAGCAAATTTCCTGTTCGCTAGAGTAGCAGACCTTTTGTTGGTTTAGTAGATTTTGATGGTGAAATGTCTCATTGTGCCAGGCCAGCGGTGTTAAAATGTCCCATTGTGACGGGAGCCAATGGTGAACCTTAGTAGCGTGGATGCCCAAAGATCTGTGGTCAGATCTCTATGAACTTGGTGGCGTATGAGCCTAAAGACCTGTAGTAAGATCCTCGTGAACTTAAAGAGCTATAGCTAGGTCCCTGTGAACTTGTTGGCGTTTCAGCCTGAAGGTTGATCATTGAGGATCTTATGGCATGAGATATTAAGATGTTGCATCTTTAAGTTTAACCTTTTTGTTGCTTCGGCATTGAAGTCATCTCCTTCTTATGGGAGACTACTGAATGCTAAAATGTCCTCGGCATTAGCGTCCTTATTTGTTAAGATAAAGAGGATGAGATGTCCTCTATGACTAGATCCTCTTAAACTTGAGTACTTGATTGGACATGGATGCTTGTGTAAAGCTCATTTTGAGGTTGGAGTCCCCACTTTGAACAAGCCTGATTAAACCGAGGGTCAAAGTATAAATGTCTTATACGATAGTTGTTGATGCTGCCTTGAGAACATTTGATGTAGATTTATGACTAACCAAGGTTGTGTGCCCTCTCTCTAGGGTCACTGTGAAGGTTGACTGCATCTTTCTTCAATTCATGGTTCCTAAATGATTCAGGCAGAGGAAGGTATAGTAAATAGGTTAAAGACTCATGTATTGATGAGTATGTAATTGCTTATACTATGCATGTATGCTGACTATACATACTTATCTGAGCTAGTTGTGCTAACTATGTGACACGTGGTGACCTAACCTTGTATGCAAGTAGGTTAAGGTCTCATGCTAACTTTGGGGTCCATTGGATAAGGCCCGATTAAAGTATAGGCAACTGATGGCTAGGCCGAGTGATGCTCTTTGGCTTAAGATGAGGGGTAAAAGGTTAAGTGACTGATGTGTTAGGTCATATCATGGGATAGGAAATTGTTCTTTAATATAGGAGTTCCTTTTAATTTTGCATGAAAGTGCCTATGTTCTAAAGAAGGCCCCATAATTTTTGCTTATTGCAACAGAAGCCCTAGGCATGTAAGGATAGAAATAGCCGAAGATGCTTCTGCTAGTTTTCATTGGACTAGACAGAGTAAATGTGATCTTTCCCATGTTGGAAAATATTTACTAGTTGGTAAACCCTAGTTGCGTAGGGATGTGACAGATAAACATGCCTTTGTCGTTACTGTCCAGAGTTGCCTCTATCTTGGTATAAAGAATACGGTTATCTCCTTAGCGTAAAATGTTTACCATGGTGGAAGCCCTATTTTTCTAGGAAAATGTAGGGGAGCCCCCTGTCTTATATAATGGGTGAGTGCCCACTTAGAAAGACTGAGAATATGGAATGAGTATTCACTCTTGAATTTATGGTCATAGTTGAGACCAAGAGTCCTGCATTTTGGAATAGATGTGAGATTAGAGGCTATGATAATTGAGAAGTGGTGGTAAGGTGGGTGAAATGTTTGTCCAAATTTGATTCCATGAGAGTAGTTAATGAAATGCTTCTTTGTCCCCCCAAAAACTAAGGCTTTATTTTCTACTATCCTTTTGCCTAGCCCGCCTTTTTAGGCTTTCGGATCAGCCACTCCTTTCTCTCTTTTTTTTTATATAGACTAAATAACTCAAATGAGATTTTCTTTGTGGAAAAACCCTTCTTGACCAAGCCTCAAAGGGGTTACCGACGTATCCAATATGGAATCAGGTTAGTTGTAGTTCAAGAATAAGACTATACGGCTTAAAGGAGGGATGATTCCATGAGGCCTTTATAAGGTAGGCTTTTGGGTTAGGATGCCAAAGGAAGAGAATCGGTGAAAAAACTCAAATAACCCCTATGAAATCCCCAAGTGTGCGTGGGTGACGAAGTTAGTGTGAATCAACGACTTCTTTCGTTCTTTATTCTTTTTGTTTTTAAACTCTTTTTTTCTTCTTTTTTTTTCTTTTTTTTACAACTTTTCTCTTTGGCAGGACTGCTTGGTATGAGCTTTTCTTTTTTTTGATTGTTAATTTTAATATTGATGCCATCTAGGGCACACTCCCACTCCCTAGTTGGGTTAGATGTGGTTATGAAAGACACAAGTTCATCTGAAGGCTCAAAACAGTTCCAAGTAAACATTTCTCAGGTTTAACAAATGTATTAATATAGGTTGCGAAAGGAGGGCACACTCTCACTCCCCAGTTGGGTTAGATGTGGTTATAAAAGACATAGGTTCATCTGAAGGCTCAAAACAGTTCAAAGTGAAAATTTATCCTATTTAACAAATGTATTAATATAGATTGCGAAAGGAGGCCTCCAATCCTAAACATGTCCTTAAAGCTACATGACTTATTGGAATGAAATTTCTAAGTTCTTTTCCTTTTTCATCTGATGGATTAAAATCCTTAGTTCTTTTCTATTTCTCTCCCTCACTTTTCGCCTAGCTTGCCTTGTTATGTTTTCAAGCTAGCCCCTCTTTTTTTCAACCTTGGATTCGTCATAGGATAGAAGCATTCTAGAAAAGGGAGTGTATGGAAGAAGATATTTTGTTAACTGTTTTAGGAATTTATGTGGTTGCTGAAGATGACGTGGGATGAGAGTGGACTTATGTGATGGCGCGTGCGCAACGTCTATTGGTCTTCTCCTCGAACGCTGAACCTGCAATAAAGGCACCCCCGGGTTGTGATCCAGGGAACGCCTCTCCGACGGTCAAGTCAATGGAGGGTCACAGCAAAAGACAAAGCAGTAAAGAGATAATGTACGAGGAATAAGAAAATATACCAGAGAGCCCATCCTCCTTTTGAGACAAGTAGGTGGGTATTTATAGCTTCTGTAGTAAGGGTAAAATAGTAATTTCACTGTGGTGGTTCCTCTAATGGGCTGCCAAACAGTTTGCTCCATGGGGCTCTTGAGTAGGGCCCCAAGGATCCCGCTCGGGCCTGCTACGCCTAACTAGGCCTAACCCACGATCTGGTATGCGGAGGTCCACCTAGGAAATCATATTTTTCAGATCATTAACAATCAAGGTTACATCAAAAGTAGACTTTGGATTAAAAAAGAAAAATAGATTTCAAGACTCAAGACCTAGCGACAAACTAAGTATCAACCTATTCCCTTGAATTCAGCTGGTTTCTGATCCTCTTTTGTGGAGACTCTTCTTCCACAAGTATGCCAACATTCCCTAATGTCATAAAGTTTTCGAACAACATGAAGCTTAGATGTTGCCTGTATGTGGCATGTAGATTCTTGATAAACAACCTTACTTGATCAACCTCTGAGGGTCGGTTGCCATATGAGCGACCTTTGCCCTCCATCGAGCAATAGAGTAAGAAAATGTTTCCTTTTCCTCCTGCTTTGTTGACTCTAGGTCTTTAAGTGAAGTTGATAGGTCAACATTGTATGAATACTTACATAAAATTTTTTTATGAAGATCATCCCAGTTTGGGTTCTTTCATGGGTCCATGGTACTATACCACCTCCTTACATCCTTGTTGAGCATCCAAGGAAATATGATGTAGAAGATATTCTTGCTAATTCCTTTTAAAGTTTTAAACTAAGAAAATTCCTCACATAATAGTGAGGATTTTTAGTTCCTTGGAACTTGATAATTGGCAGAGTGAATTTTGGGGGTAATTTTCGTTTTGGGATTGAAGTGAATCCCTCATAGTTATTAAAGTAATTGCTAAACATGGAAGATACCTTAAGCAACTGTTTTGTTCGATCTACTAGTGGATTGATTTGAGGAGTGCTCTTTCCCCCCCTTTTCTTTCTTCTTCTTATCATCTTCCCTTCCTCTGTTGCGAGGTTTCTCAACTTTATCCTGTGGGTCACTCTTGATAAGAGTTTGGAGTGTAGTGGTCATTGATTTTATCTTCTTGCCAGTCTCATCCAGTCTAGTTTTCATTTTTGCATCATCTTTACGAGTTGAGCCAGCTTGTTACCTCCTGCAATTGGGATTGATGAATTATTGGACTTTGACTTAGTTTTTGACTTTCACCGAACTAGTGGAGTTCCCTTGGACTCTTCTCGAGATAGAAGTCTGTAGACTATGCTCATATATTTTCTTAGTCTTACCTATCTTGAGCATACAGTGACGGTTTATAGAGGTGGAATGTTATAGTTGGTCAACCATGCTGGATATGGATTGAAAGAAATGGTTCATAACTTGTAATTTGAAGAGAAAAAGACAATGGCGTGATGGCCTTAAAGGTTTAAGCTAAAATGGGGTTAAGATGTGAGGTTTTGGCTGAAATGGGACCATATCTTGGATTAGGTTAAGCTAGGCTTAAAAAGCTGACTTATGAGCCTAAGTTGGGTTCAAGCCGTTCTTGGGTGAATCACAGGCCTATACTGACCTAAGTATGACTCTGGTTTAGTTTTCCTAGAATGGGTTAATTTCGGCTCATGGGGATCTAGGTGGACTTGTGCATGGCTTTTAGACCTAGGGAGTGGACATATGATGCATGTACCATGGACTAATGCATGGATCAAGTAGAAAATGCATGATTGGATGTGATCTAGAATGAACTAGGACACTAAAGGTCTAATAGGCTATATTATAGACTTTGGGCCTAGATGGACTCATGGATTATGCATGATGAGACCAAATGATACATAACTTTTAAACTAAAACCTAACATTTAGAGCTTAGAATATGCATTTCATGCCATGAATGCAGACCCGTGATAGACTTAAGGACATGAACTGGACTAGACCACTCGACCAGGATCCCAGCCAGGTTTTAGCATGCTTGAAGACTGACAGCCTGACTTCTTGATTCTTCCTTTTTTTAAGCTTGATAGGTGCATGTGGACTTGGCGAATGCCGACTGGGATCTAATGCACTTAAAATGGATGCAATCTTGCCTATTTTCTTTAACATAGATTGACATGTTAACAACATATCCCCCTTTTTTTTATAGGAACCCAACCAAATTTATCTCCCTTTTTTGGACTGAAATTGTCATGGCTTAAACTGGGACTAGAATCTATTCGGATTGCGTTCAAGGTTCTTTTTAGGACTCAATTAGCCCAAAAGCTACTTTGGTTCCTAATCCAATTTCTAGACTCTACCTTCTCTAGTTTGAGCTCCTAGACTCAATGATCACTTTGTGAACCCTAAAGCATCAATACATGGGTCTTGAAGCAAAGGTCAGTTCAAACTGTTAATTAGAGTTCTAAACATTCACAGAATCACACATGCATATGAGTTCCAACCTAAGCAAGAATTTTATGTTATAAGGGGTTGGTACGATTTAGAACAGTCCTTTTCACGACCCAAATGCTTTGTACTTCATTCGTGGCATGTATGGCATGATTGGAACGTTTTGATTGCTTTCCTATATCGTGTGGATTAGGAAAGTGTGTCATGAATGGGTGAAGTAATTGTTTGCCCAGCTAAAAGTTGAGTGGACCCACTGAGTGATCAATTACTTTTGCGAGGGGTAACAGTAGGGTTTAACCTAGAGGCGTTGTTCATCCCCAACAGGCAGCATCTTACAATGCAAGTATACCTTATGCAAGTACAATTAAGATAATTTTCTGTATTAAAGTTTAAATCTCGCCCTCTTTAAAAAATGTCCCCAGTGGACTCACCATTATAAGGACCCACCTCCCTGAGTGTGAGATTCCCCATGAATGGGTGGACTTTTTTGCAAGATACTTTATTTTTTAGAAGTAGATTTAATTTGTTGAATTTATTTTTAAAATAGAAACAGAATTGGATTATGTGATCATGGGGAACCGAGCCTTGGCCTTGACCAAGGAATCATCCGAGTTCCCTGGTCAGAGCCAGTCCAGTTCCCTAGCCTGATCTCTACCAGTGGCTCAGTTTGACCCAAAATCTGGACACAAGACTGATTTGGGTTCCTAGGGTCAGTTCCAGCCTTGAATTCTAGTCCATACATGCCTGCTGTCAAGATCTGAATGTGTTAACCCAATTCCAAAAGTGCATAAAAGAGGAAATAGGTGAAATAACTAAAAAAGACACTAAACTTTAACTAATAGAGTTGCCAATGAGTTTTAGGAAAAACTTACAAACCAATTTTACTTTTCAAAGCGAACAATAAACCAATAGAGACAATTGAAAGGGAATTTTGACTCGCTTTAAAAAGGTTTTCGAAAGGCTCTCAATTAATCCCTAATGTGAGGGCTATTATCACTGATTTAGGGGCAATGGTGAATTATCTTTGGTTAGTAAAGGTTCCCGGGGCGATGGTACAGCGAACAATAAACCAATAGAGACAATCCAGATTTAGGGGCGATGGTACGGTAACATGACGGGGTGCATCATATCATCGCCTATTATCACTGACAACCTTTACTAATCAACACGGGAAATAAAAGTTTGATCATACTAAGACACACTCATGCAACATATTAGTATAAATCATATTAAATCATGCAAAAGGTACAAACATTAAACCAACAAAAACCCAAAAATAGAATAACAGTTATAGTAGACGAGGAACTAACTAAAGATTACATCTTTGGTTATTTAGAATAAAAAATTATAAAAGATAAATAGAGTAGAAGAGTAAGAGAAAATAGAGTTTTTGCCCTCAAGACAACCCACCTGATTTATGTCAGAACCCAATAAAGTGATGTCTTTTTAACGGGTGAGTTAGGTGAACCGATTCTCCCTCTCTCAATGCCTCCAATGTGTGGAATATTTCTCTCCTAAATTCTGATGCTCTCCTCTCTCTACTTTTAATGTGCCTTAATGCTAATTTAATTTGGTTCTCTAATTGGTGCCAATTGACTGATGGAAATTTTTTTGACGCTAATTGATTAATTCCTATAACCTCTAGGGGTAGCTCCCTTTTTATAGTGTTCAAGGGAGAGTCCGAATTGGTTTAGAGAAAGGAGACCTAATCTTGGTCCCATTAAGATTAATCTAAACCTGTAGACTATAGGATTCTGACTAATTAGTCTCAGTAAACTAATCAGTCTACAATTCTAGTTAATCAATCCTGTTTAGGTAGAAAAAGACTGGAAAAGAGAGACAAAATTAAGGATCCGGGTTCCTAGCCGAAGGAGCTAGCTCGACTCTTGGCCTGGTCAAGTCATATCAAGCAGGCACCCGATCGGGTTTTGGGTTGCACCGTACACAACCCATTTTATTTTAGCCATAACTTTCACATCCAACATCATTTTACGTGATTATATTTTTCCTTGAAAGCTTATCGGGTCTAGTTTCTAATACAACTAATTTCATAACTTTTAGATAAGGTTGGGACAAGATATAACCAAAAATAGTGAAAGGGTGTCATTTTCAACACAAATCCAAATATTCGACTTATATATTTTCCTTTGCTTATCAAACTTTTGTGCATAATATGTCATCAGGAAGCTTATTTAATAAAAAATATTGATGTATAAGATCAATAATTTTATGTTGCCTAGAATGGATCTCAACAGGATGGCGAAGACTATCAATGTTGGCATATTTGGGCTCCTTTAGCATTTCTTTCAGACTCGAATCTAAGTATTAGTCTATTGGACCCCCAACTATATAGGTTGGGAAATAATTTCGTCATCGAACATTTAAAAATAATATTAGGCGCCTACGGTGTCCTTCTACAACATGCCAAAAACAATACAATAAGCATCCATGTGAGGAATGAACATAGCCAAGTTTGCAGCCACTAGGAGTGACTTGTGGATTGATCTCCATAAATGAAATTTCATTTTAGAGGGCACCTTGGGTGCCTAAGTAACCTTCTTTATCTGAAGGAGGGAGGGTGGTAGTAGTGGGTTAAGAGCCTTATAAGCGCCTACAATAGAGAAAACGGCATGATTACAAGCATGCCATACCATCGTCAACGGATCAGTGGAAATTAGACATTGAAGAATTTGAGTAGAAAGCTTAGGAGGGACCCATCACTACAATTTTTCAAACCAGAAGGACGTATTATGGCCATATCCACTTTTAATACACAAGTTCTAAACAAATTCTCCTTTTAAAAAAAGTAAGCCTCTCCAAAAAGGGGAATGATGGGCCTTTAACTCTGCAAATTTAAGCTTAGATTTATACAAGTATTTTTGCCCAACAAAGTAAACCCAGGGAATATTCTATTTTTAATAACAAACCCAAAGTAATTTCGAAAGAAAAACTCTATTTCATTTGGCCAAGTTTTTAATACCCAGACCCCCTTTCTCAAGGGGGAGACATATGGTTTTCCAACCAACTTGAGCCAACTATTTACCATGTGTGGGATTTATTCCAAAGGATGTGACTCATAGATTGTTCCACGCCTTTAATAATTTTACGGGAAGAAAAGTAGCTTGCATATAATAAACAAGCAAAGACAGGATTATAGATTTAAGAGGATGGTTCTACCCTCAAAATTATAAATTTAGTATGCCATTCAGCAAGTTGTTTGTTAACATTCAATAATAAGTACCTGTAATTAATGGCGGAGCAACGTTGGGGCAAGGGGTCAATTGACCCCCCAACTTTTTGGGATAAAAAAATTAAATGTGGGATATTTTTGTAGATAAGTAAAATAGATATATATTAATAAGTTCATAAATGCATAACATAAGTGTGGATAGCAGGGTGGTGGTTGTCTCTTCCTCCGTGCAGGAGGTTCCTACTTTGACTCTTCATTCCATCCTTTTTGTATTTTTTTTTTTTGAAAGTGTCCTTTAATTTTTCCAATTTTTGTTTCAACATTTTCGGAGGTAACTCCCAAAAATTCTCAATTTTTGTTTTTAGTTTTGTTATTTTATAAATAATTATATTTATTTAACTGATTTTAGTTAGATTCATTTTAAATAATTGATTAACTTAATGAATTACTCATGATTCATAAATTAAAAAATGAGAATTTTTACCTAATTCTCTTCTTAGTTGAAGATTTTAAGTTGGGCTAATTTTGTTTGCAATTGCTTGCGTGTTTATGTTTAGTTTATTAATTGTTATTGAATTTGTGTTGAATAAGTGGTTAATTTAGAGATTTACCCATCAATGAAAAAATTTATGTTGTGTATTATTAGTCTCGCTCTTCCTTATTTTGAATCTTGGCTCCACTCCTGCCTGTAGTCTACAACTTTATGCATATGAGTGACAAGGAGAACGCCCAAGTATTTACAAAAGGATGTTGAGGCAGGGATGTGAACAAAGTGAGACAGTATCCTACAAAGGCGATGATGAAGAGCCTTGGAGAAAATAAGGCATGGCTAAAGGACATTAATCTCAAGGCCTGAGGATTGTCCAAACTATTTAAGAATTGCAATCATATTTATCAAGTTATCCAAAGTGGCAGGACCGAAAAGTATGCATCATCAACGTAAAAGAAGTTCCACGTTTCGACGTTACGAAGAGGGGATCTATATTTTTTGATCAATTTTATATTGGATAAGACCATATAGTCGCTTCATACAAAGAGAAAGGATATACAAAGACAAAGGGTCATCCTGCTGACTTATCAATGAGGTTGGCACTAATTGGCATTGTCAATGAAGCTTGACACTTTTAATACTCCTTAAAAAAAAGACAAGGGAAAAAAGTGTAAGTTTTAGACAAGAATGCAAACACAAGTAAACATTACACCCAAAGGGATAAAGATGACCATTTCTTACATGCTCCTAAGAGCATATGTTCTTATTGTCATCGTGTATATATATTTTTATATATGTAATTGTCATATATTAATTTTTTAATATATAGTTTCTAACGTGACTCTATATGTTTCGATGAGTATAAAAGGCAGTTCGATGCACAAACATCTTGCATTCATACGTGATACATAGAAAGCCCCCATCATAAAGGTGTATTGTAGGTCAGTCTATTCTAACTTTGTCAATAACTAATTTTAAAACTCAAACTTATAATTTTTTTGACTATATAAAGACAATTTTACTATTGCTCTAAGGAGTTTTGTATGCTTCGACGGGGTATGATATACATCTTACATAACTATAAGGGCAAGCATCTCGGGCACTGCGTCACTCCAAACTCTTCTTGTACCAGCTCCCGGTCCTCCTCTCAATTGTCTCTCTCTTCTCGGCTTCCGTGGCCTTTCTCAAAGCAGTACTGCTCTCACCTCTCAATTTTCTCTCAGCCGAGCATCATCAGCTACAGCATCGATAGCCCTCAGCCCGTTTGGTTGGATTATTGTTACGCTTAGCCAGTAACCATAATCCTCGTTTTACTGCTTGCCCTTTCAGTCTACCTTGCTCTACATTTCAACCTTTGGGCAGCTTGTCAACCGACAACGAACCGCTCGTAATAGGGCTTTCGATTGTGTGTATCATCAGAAAGAGGTAACCCCTACTCCCCCCCCCCCCCCTCATTTGCAATGCGTTCTTGTTATGGATTCGTTCCGATCTTTGATGAATTGGTTCGTCTTTATGTACACATTTGGTGTTGTGAAAGTCTCGTCCTAGTACTGAAACTATTACCTCAAACTTTTATTGTGAGCAATGGATTCTCGACTTCTGGTTGTTGAATTGTGAGACAGTTGCTACTGAATTTACATGCACTTTGCTCAAAATTTGGATGCTTTTAAAGCATGAATCTTGTTCCGATAAGAGTTCAGTTGACATTATGCTGAACTGATCGTAGAGTCATATGCATTGAAGGCTGTGGAGAATCATGCTGGTTGTTCTTCATGGTCGAATCATGGCTATTGTACTTTGTCTATCTTCTCAACGTGTTTATGGTATGGAATATGGATGATGTATTTAGGAGAAAGGCCCATTCGTTCTGGCCTGGTGGAAATTCACATGGCACTATGGCAGAATAGTTCCAGATTTTCAGTAATGCAATAATTAGCTTATTCTATGGATGTTGAACTTGTTATTAAACTTAGAGCTCATTGATTTCGGTCTAGGTTCTATGAATCTACTCTTTTCCATTTTTTAATTATTTTTTTGGAGCAAGGCAAGCGAGGGTTGTTATTGCATTTTTTAAAGTCCATTACAATCTAAACCTGGGCATTCCTACGTGGAGGAGGATGCAGCAGCCCTTCAAACTGCTCGCAGAAAATCCTGAAAGTCAACATCTGAATCCTATAACATTTACTATTTTAGTGCTCCTAGCTGCACGCAATACATTCCTCTGCTTTTGCTGAAACTTCCTGAAGCTTCACTGCCTCCTTAACTTGTAAATTGTGAAAACAGAATGCACTGTAATTGCACGATCAACTTGAGTATCAACTTGTCACCTTGTTCTGGTAGCCACTTGATTTCATGAGCAATGCTTCATTTCCTCTCTGCTCATTCCTAGCCATTTTTAAAAGTTCACCCTAAACTTCATTAGAGAAGTTGCAGTCAAAGAATAAGTGAACACGGTCTTCATCATGCTGCTCACACAAATAGCCCTATATCTTCTGCGCTTGGTGACTTAGCCACTCTGTCACCTGTTAACAACCTCTGCCTTGCTGCAAAGCCAAGCTGCAGAAAGAGTCCTGAGGCAACACAGCTCTATCCCAAATTATTCCAGCCCACCCAATCATATATCCTCTAGTTCTCAATTTGTCAGGAGCTGACTTGATGTTAAATCTCTCTGCTAGACAGCAATTTGTAATAAACTTCACACTGCTCTGACTGCTGCCAGTATATCTACCCAGCAACTCCCTCACGTGCTTGATCTGTCTCCAACCTCTGGAGGACTTAGCTTTAGTACTGCAGTTCCATAAATCTTTCCCTGCAATTAACCACTGCATGCGCAAGGAAGACTTAGTATTTATCAATATCCGGAGAAGTTTAATTAGAGATGCCTGTCCCAACCCAACACCTCTTTGAAGTTTAAGCCCCCGTACTCATTCCCAAAGACACATATTAGCCCAACTTACGAAAGGCAGCGCTTTCTTGAAAGCATCAGTGGTCCATAAGAAACTCTGGTATTTCATGTTATTTTTAACAAATGAAAATACGGTAGTAAAATAATTAAGTAAACAATGAAATCAAATATGAAGGAAAGTGAGGGTGTGCCACTGGTATTTCAAGTTACGGAACCCCTCGCTGTGAGAAAATTGGCAGAAAGCCCTACACGTTTGAGATGGAGACTTGGAAATCTTTCCCTCTTTTTAATGTGTTTTTTAAACTCTCCACTTCAATCGCAGCCCACTTCTTACATAGCTAAAAAGTAACTTTTGGGCAATTTTCCGGCTTGAAGTTATGGTACACTCTAGCAAAATGCTTTATTGAACTTCTCGCTATGTTTCTTGCTATGGAGTAAGGACTAGTGGGCAGACAATCTCACAAACGCATGATACCTTTTAAATTTAGGTTTCAATGGAATAGCCTTTCTGCTTTCAAAATACCTACCTTTTGTTGAGATTGGGGGGTGGGATTCTGGCAATTGGTTTTCTCTTTCAAATTTGAAATACTCTCCCCTCCCCATCCTCCCTCTTGTGAGCTAGATATTCCTTGACATAAACAAAAGATGCCCCTTAATGTGGACAAAATAGAAGAGGGTGGGTTTGACTAGAGTTGGGAAAAGTTGACTCGACACGATTACCGATTCGAAACCGATAAGAAGTTAAGTAGGTTTGGGTATAAATTTTCGACCCATTTAATTAAATAGGTCAACATGTTCAACCCGTTTAATTAAACAGGTTAGGTTCAGGTCAAGATTCTCGATATGAAAAAATACCTATTTAACCCGTTTAATTAAATGAATTAAATAAATCAACTCATTTTTTCATTTGTCATTTATCCATTTACTTTTTATTAAATAATTAAGAATATAATTTTTTTTTAAAATGGTGAATTATGACGAATTAGGGGAATTTAAAGAGTAATTATTTAATGTGATATGTACACTTAATTTTTAACACTGTAATTAGGTATTAGTTGAAGATATTAAATGCATAAATAGTTATTTAGGTGACTAAACTTGACCTGTTTATCTTAAATGGGTTAAGTGGGTCAACCCGTTTAAAAATTAAATGGGTACAGGTCAAGGTTTTTCAACCCGTTTAATAAACGGGGTTAGGTTCAGGTTGAGGAATTTTCAACCCATTTAAGTTCGACACGAACATGCACCCGACCCAACCCGACCTATTACCCAGCTCTAGGTTTGACTGGGACTTCGTTTTTTTTTTTTGGTTTTTATGATAACTTAAATGAAGAATTATCTAGCTCCGTAGATGATAAATAATTGGAAACATCAGGAATTCAGGACATTATGAATGCCATCAGTTATTTGTTATTGCACTCAGGCTGAGCCTCTCTCTCTCTCTCTCTCTCTCTCTCTCTCTCTCTCTCTCTCTCTCTCTCTATATATATATATATATATATATATATCTATATTAACGTGTATAGTTATATTGTATGTGACCTCTTCTGTAATATTTTGCTTCAGGAATGCTGACCTCAGAGTCTAGTCATTGACAAAGGATTTTGGATAGGGAGAGATTCAGTGCAGCTCCTGGGATAGTGAGTTAAGTGACACTTTCTGTGTCTCTAATGAACTTATAATGGTGCTTGGGTCAAAGCAATGCATGAATGGAAGTTAGCGGTTCATGTCTAAAGTCGATCTCCATTGTGGATGAGCATAGTTCCTTAAACCGGTGACAAATATACTATATTTGCGATTAGTACTCTTCTGATAATTGTGTACTATTGTGTCTCTGCGAGTGCATGTCTTTGGTGTTGATATGGTTTCTACTTTGACAACCTCTATATAGAGTAGCTCTAGATCTTAAAATGGAGCTTGGAGAATTTATGCGAGATTGAACGTTGAAAAGATGAAAGGAAAGAGAAGGAGGAAGGATGATCAGCGCAATGGAGAAGCAGTTCATATTAGTTTTCTTGAAGCATTGTAAAAGCTTCTTGCAGCTCCACCAAGTTCACGCCTACGTCATCACCACCGGTGTATTGAATGAGCATCCCTGGTTTATTCTTCCAAACATTCTATGTACAATCACCAACCTTGCTGCCGCTAACCACATAACTGTTTCCTCTTCTAGTCACCGTAAGTTGATGAATTATGCGGTTTCAGTATTTGACTGTGTTAAATGTCCAAGCACTTTCTGCTACAACACCATGATTCGAGTCCAGACCCTCTTGTCGTCTCCTGCATCAGCCCTTCATCTCTTCGCCCACATGCGCCGTGTTTCTGTTCCCCCTGATTTTCACACTTTTCCTTTCGCCATCAAGGCATCTGGTTATCTCCGTATGCCTGTGATTGCTGCCGCACTCCATTCCCAAGCCTTGAAATTTGGGTTTATCACTGATTCGTTTGTTCTCAATTCGCTGGTTCATGTGTATGCTATATTTGAACACCTGAATGATGCATGCTTGATTTTTGAAGAGAGCAAAAATAAGGATATTGTATCATACAATGCACTGATTCATGGCTTTGTCAAGGCTGGAGACACCAAAAAAGCACATGCACTCTTTGATGAAATGAGTGTCCGTGATTGTGTCTCATGGGGGACTCTCATGGCTGGCTATGCCCGTATGAACCAGTTTCAGGAAGCCATTGACCTCTTTACTAGCATGCTTCATTCTAATTGTGGAATATGTCCTGACAATGTTGCATTGGTGTCTGTTCTTTCTGCTTGTGCACAACTCGGGGATCTGGAGCAAGGCAGAGTAGTCCATAATTACATTGTTCAGAATAAAATCCGAGTAGATTCCTTCTTATCAACTGGTTTGGTGGATTTGTATGCAAAGTGTGGCTGCATTAAGACTGCTATACAGATATTTGAAACTAGTGCTGAGAAGAATTTGTTTACATGGAATGCTATCTTAGTGGGGCTAGCTGTTCATGGTCATGGAAAAGCATGCTTGGATTACTTCTACAGGATGTTAAAGGTTGGGGTTCAACAAGATGGAGTCAGCTTCTTAGGCGTCTTGGTTGGGTGCAGCCATGCAGGTCTAGTTTGTGAAGCACGTAAACTGTTTGAAAGCATGGAAGCTGTTTATGGGGTTCCTCAAGAGCTAAAGCACTATGGTTGCATGGCTGATTTGCTTGGACGTGCTGGTCTGATCAGAGAGGCATTTGAGATGATGGCAAAAATGCCAATTGAGGGTGATGTCTATGTCTGGGGTGGGTTGCTCGCCGGCTGCAGAAAACACGGGCTGGTTGAAATTGCAGAGGAAGTAGCCAAGCGTGTAAAGAACTCAAGCCCTGAAGATGGTGGTGTTTACTCAGTGATGGTCGACGTTTATGCCAATTCAGATATGTGGGATGACGTCGTCAAGACACGGACTTTAATGAAGGCTAGAAAAGTCAAGAAAAATGCTGGGTGCAGTTTGATTAAATTGAACGGCATTACTCATGAGTTCATTGCTGGGGATGCTTTGCATCCTCAAACCGATGAGATATACATGGTCCTGAGTACACTGGGAAATCATCAATTTGAAGCTTGACAAACCACGTTTCAGTCTTGGGATATTGTATAGTTTTTGACCGCTGATCATGTTCCCTTTCCTAGTCTTGGCCTTGGATATCGCATATACTAGTTATTTGCACACGAACCCCCCCCCCCCCCCCCCCAAAAAAAAAGAAGTGAAATTGGAACGATGCAATTGCTGTTTACCGCAAACTGTGTAGATCACGGGTTGGCAAGGGCCGGTTGTCTGGACCGACTGGTGAAATATGTGAGCTGATTACGACGCTGCAAAAACTTGGAAGTGATGGCTAAATTTGTTTTAAATATTTGTTAGAAGGAAAATTCACAATTCAAGTGGAATGGACCAAACTGGGAAGCCGTGTCAAAAAATGCAATGGAGTGGCAGTGAACTGAAAGTGCAGATGCTATACCATACAACCGGGTGGATACTTGTGGTTCTATGCATGCCTACGCTCGGCACTATGTGTATGTTAAAATGTAGATGTTGCACCAGCAAGCGATATTCATGTTAAAATGTAGTTGCACTAACAAAAATGTGCCGGAGTGGTAGGACACTTGTGGTTCTATGCATGCCTACGCTCGGCACTATGTGTATGTTAAAATGTAGATGTTGTACCAGCAAACGATATTCATGTTAAAATGTAGTTGCACTAACAAAAATGTGCCGGAGTGGTAGGACGGGAGGTGGATAAGCTAATTGTTCTACGTTCGAAAAATGGCCTAGGCATATGGTAGTTATGGATTTGCTTTCTTTTTTCCTTATTCTTGGCCCACTAATTACTCTCTCCTTTCTTTTAGAGATAATACTAGTCTTTGTTATTTATTTAGTGAGTTATAACAGATACTAGTCTCATGCCCTGCGACACAGGGGTTGATATGCTTGTTTAGTATTTGCATTTTTGCTAGATTATTAATTCATCATTCGTCTATTTGAACCTATACTTAGAAAAACGAATAGTCTTTATTGATAATTCTTGTTTTTAAATTAAAAACTCTTAGCTCTTAAATCCAAATCCAATACAATCCAATACCAAGAAATCATGCCACCAGTCGGCGTGTGGGGAAGGGTTTGATGTAGCAGGTTTACCCTTGAATTGCAAAATCACAGAGATACTGATTCCGATTGAGCCTAAATTTTAAATTGTAAACTATCTTCTACTCCACAGAAACGGAGTAGGGGATGTTTATAAAGACATTTTTCTTTTCATTTTTAGTGCTTTTACCTTTTGGGATTGAAATCTAAAGGGGTAATAACACTAAAATGAAAAAAAGATGAGATTGAGATTACCAAGTAATGATAGAGATGATAAAGGCTAATATGGACATTATCCAATTTTAATGTGCGATAATATTTGATTATATCTCAAATGTCATATTAATTCTAGTCATGCAAATAATATGATTGAGTGGCATGCATCTTAACAATTTCACATAAAATTTATAAAAATGCATCTATATACTTCAAAATAACACCAATAATGACATAAACAACATGAAAATTTAGACAAATATATACTACATTTTTTTTATTATATAGAACGAGAGAACGTGATGACAGTAGAATAAGAGTGAAGTTTTGAGATAGTTTATCTTATAATAGACTGTGTATTTTTCTAATAAAAGAAATACCTCCATCACAGTTGTTGAAATTTGATCCTCCGAATACTTTGGATTTAAGCAAATTAAAAGGGATTCTAATATAAAAACTTAGCTTGCACAATACTCATAGTAATGTACGGATAATTGTTTTTTAAAAATATCATAAAGGAATTAGGCCAATAATATCCACTTCGTGCAGAGCACCCAACTTTATTAAAACAATATGCTCAGAGATTTGAGAAAATTTAAGCAACTTGTTATCAATATTTTTGAAAGTAACAACGGGCATGAGGAGTTCAATGGGTAAGAAGACATACTCTTGGTTTGAAAACAGTTGGAATATAAAAATAACTGTTCTTTTAACAAGGTAGTAAATTGCATTCATAGTTTTAGGTTGATAATGTGTTTAAGTTACAATCAACGCTCAATTAGCCATTAATCTTATTACTGACAAAGAAACTTCTAAAATGCCACTTAACTGATTAATATTCAATATTAAAGACATAAGTTTTCCATTGATCCTGCCATGTATTGCTTAGTCAGCATGCCACATGGCACTTTAATATGAGTTCATTCATTTTTAAATATAGTTATATAGATTTAGTGAGTTGTGAGATACATTTGGTGATCAATATGATTTACGCATCAATAGCAACTATTCATAGTAAGAAACTAGGGATCGAATAGTACAATACATAATTTTAGTAAGGACATTCATATTTTTGTTAATGTTTAAGGTATGATATTTTTAGTGAGATGTACTATAATTTTTGGTAAGGTATATTATATATTTAGTGAGGGATATTATATATTTATCTTCTAATGTATTATGATATGTCTGTTGGTGTCCTCGTCTGATGGGCAAGGACTTCACCTTCCATATCTTCGACCCAGATTTGATAGGGAAAACATATGTTGCCTCCTTATGAGGATTTCTGTGTATTGTGTGGATTGTGGGCCTAGGTAACTGGCTTTTGACAATTCCCCCTCTTTAGCCCATTGTGACCCATTAGTAACCCATAAGAGGGTCCAATACACAAGCATGTTTACCCATGTAAAAAAAAAAATGATACATCTTTTGATTAAGGTTTCAACCACTTGTACTTTGACTTTTTAGGAAGCTATTTGTATTATCTTTTGGTGAGCTAAAATATAGAATTAATGAGCGAATACTTGAAAATTTTATATTTCACTAATTAAACTGTCTTTAGGTGAGCTATGACATATATATTGAGTGAGCAGGACTATATTGTGTGAGGTGGACTACATTTGTATTGTACTCACTAAATATAATACAAATGCTCTTATGTCATAATAAAAATTGAGAAAGCTATGATATAACTAAAATACTTGAACAAAATATTTTTCAGTGATTTGTACTGTTTATTTTAGTGAGCTATGCTATTTATTTAGTGGGTTGTGACAAATATTTAGTGAGCTAATACCAAAAATCATTTCATATACTTTAGTGAGCTTATGGAAACTTGTAGTGAGTTGTGATGCATTTTTGATGAGCAATATGACTAACAGTTTAGTGAGCTGACATATAATTTTATTGAGTAGATTAGACTTAAACCAACGCATGACACGCTTGCTGAACATTAGTTATGTAATTAACAGATGACGTTATTTGGAAATAAAAATAGTTCAGGTATCTTAATTAGCTATTAAGACCTAATCCTAATGATTTGTCATGCATTTATAATGAAAAGGATCATTAACATAAAAAAATATTTCGTATATTTTAGTAAGCTGATAGATACTTCTAATGATTCAAGATACATTTTTGGTGAGTAACATAACTAACACTTTAGTGAGCACAAAGATGCTTTTAGTGAACTAACAATCTGGACCAATGCGTGACATGCCGGGTGGACATACCTCTTGTCCACCTGGTTGTCCTATATGATTTCTGGTGAAAGTAGCGTGAAACACATGGAACTAGAAATAATGAAATATTATCCAATTTGTGAATCTTGGGAAGTTTGTCTTACTCGGTAGAATGAATAAGTATTTAATTATTCCTTTTTTTTGGACATTAGAGGTGAAAATGAAGGTGAGACATGGGAATAGGTTGATTTGTTCTCTTAAATATAGCCAGTTGATGAGAAGGAAGAGATTTATAACTCTTTATGTAATGTGTTATTTTTTCGGGGTGAGCATAAGGGGCTTACCTGAGAACATGCTTAGTATATCTCAAAATCGTCTGATTTGATGAAAAAAATTTTGCGTGTAGCTTTCCGCAACAAGCTCCTTGTTCTACTTATTTGAGGAACACCACGTTTGCAGGAATGGATTCGCTAATGTCATATGTTCGATTGAAGTTATCATGTTTGAGAGTTTCATTCTTGAATTCTTTTGTGTTTTGTTGTTTACTCTCCATTCTCAATTTTGTTGTGATCTCAATTATCATGTTCGATTGAAGTGATCTCAATTTTGTTGTTTACTCTCCATTCTCGCGCTGTCTGGCCATCTCGGACCGTGGCACCGGCGTCCGCCCCTCGACCGTCGTCTCTGCAACTAAAACCGCAAGGTTGGAGGTCCGCCGTGACTCCCAACCAGTTCGCGTGTTGTCAGTGGCCGTGGGATTTGTCATCTCTCCAAATTTTGGGTCTGCCGGTGTTACAGTGCGTACCTAATCTCAATCTTTCTCATATATGTCGATCTGCCGGTGCTACAGTGCGTCTATCGTGGGTCTTGCGCGCAACCAGCCATCTCTGTCCATCTACGGCTGCTGCTTACTGGGGCTGGCTACTGCTGTCGCGGTCTCGGTGTCGGTCTCGATTCTCGCCCATTCAGATTTGAGTTTGCCTCAGACTCTCAGTCACGAACATAGTGAGCACTGAGCACACTCTCACTTTGGCAACTCCCCCTCGTGGAGAAGATCTCTGTGGGAAGATTAGTGCCCCGGAAGCTAATTGGGTGATTTCGACGATTTGATCCAGGTATCCCCTTTGTCTGTCCGACTCAAATTTCACTTTTAAATTGCAATTTTACCCTTCATTCTGTTGAATTGCTGTTCGAATTTCGCGAGTTCATATAGTTTTCAAGTTCTATTCTGGGTTTTGTTTCTGGGTGCTTTTATTTTCGATAATTCCTGTGTTCGAATCATATTTTGGCAATTTACATATCTGGTTAGTTGTACCCAGTTTATTCTAGCTTTTTTTAACCATTGCACATAATTATCCTATTTGTTTATCTTACCTTTGGCTTTTTAATATTATTACTTATTGTGCTTAGAGGGCCACGGTTGGTGGTGGTTAGTATCGTGGTTAAATTTTCTGAGTACCCGTGTCGGTGGTCTTTTAGTGTTTTAGTTTTGGGTGTTTCTTTGTGGTTGTTAGTCAGTAGTTAGTTGTTTGTGGTCGAGGTGGTTTAGTCAGTAGTTCTTTAGGGTGTCTGTGGGCCTTGTAGACGTCTGTGTCTGTGGCGGGACATGTAGCGGTTTCAGCCTGTCCTCCGGGGAGTTTAAGGGTTAGGAGGGGGTTAGGGCTGCGGAAGGTTCGCCTAGCGTCCTTGAATATTGGGACCCTCACGGGTAAGTCGATAGAATTAGTTAAGGTTCTGCGTAGGCGTAAGATTAGTACAGCGTGTGTCCAGGAGACGAAGTGGGTTGGGGCGAAAGCTAGAGAGATCGATGGGTACAAGCTGTGGTACTCGGGGTCAACCAAGGCGAAGAATGGAGTTGACATCCTGGTTGTGAAGGATTTGGCGGACCAAGTGGTCGAAGTAAAGCGTAAGAGCGACCGGATTATGGCCATTAAAGTTTTGGTGGGTTCGGTTTTCGTGAACGTGCTGAGCGTGTATGCGCCCCAGGTAGGCCTGCCGGAGGAAACTAAGAAGCTCTTCTGGAAGGACCTAGACGAGGTCGCTCAGGAGGTACCCCAGAGTGAGAAACTGTTCATAGGAGGAGACTTTAACGGTCATATCGGTGCGGAGGCAGCAGGTTATGATGGGGTCCACGGGGGTTTCGGTTTCGGTGAGAGGAATGCGGGAGGGGTCTCTGTGCTGGACTTTGCAGTGGCCTTTGATTTGTGGGTTGCCAACTCCTTCTTCAAGAAGAAGGAGGACCACATAGTGACCTTCAAGAGTATTTACTGCAAGATCCAGATTGACTACTTCCTAACGAGAAAGGAGACTCGGAGATCGTGTAAGGACTGTAAAGTGATCCCCAGTGAGCTACTGGGTACTCAACACAGGCTGCTGGTTTTAGATGCAGAGTTCATGTATCCTAAGAGGTCGAAGAGGAGAGCTGAAGAACCTAGAATTAAATGGTGGACTCTCACAAAGGAGAAGGCGGGGTTAATAGCAGAAAGAATAGTTGAGGAGAGAGCTTGGAGGAGGGCTGAAGACGCTGACTCGATGTGGGATGTTATGGCGGATTGCATCCGTAGGGCGGCTAAGGAAACCTTAGGTATGTCAAGGGGAGGCGGTAAAAGGATGGAGGGCGCCTGGTGGTGGAACGAAGAGGTAAAGGAGAAAGTTAAGGCAAAAAAAGAGGCTTACGCGGAGCTCATGAACAGCAGCTCGGAGGACGAGAGGGCGCATAAGAAGATTGGATACAAGGCGGCCAAGAAGGTGGCCAGAAGGGCAGTGGCAGTAGCTAAGAGTCAGGCGTTTGATAGACTGTACCATAGATTGGGGACGAAGGAAGGGGAGAAGGAGGTTTTTAAACTGGCGAGGGCAAGGGAGAGGAAGACTAGGGATTTGGGGGTGGTAAGGTGTATCAAGGACGAAGAGGGTAAGGTGTTGGCGGAGGATGCTGAAATTAAGGAGAGATGGCAAAGGTTCTTTGCTAAACTTCTCTTTGGGGAAGGGGGGGAGACGTCAGTAGTCGGGGCAGAGAGTGTAGCGATCAGCGTGCGGCCGATGTGATCTCAAAGGAGGAGATTAGGGAGACCTTGAAGAAGATGGCGAAGGGGAAGACAGTGGGTCCGGACCAGATTCCAGTGGAAGTTTGGAAGTTTCTGGGGGAAGTGGGTCTAGAATGGCTCACGGAGCTTTTCAATGTCATTTTTCGAACCGCCAAGATGCCCAGAGAGTGGAGGGTCAGTACAATCATCCCACTGTACAAAAACAAAGGGGATATCCAAGATTGTAATAACTTTAGGGGCATCAAGCTGCTCAGCCACACTATGAAACTGTGGGAGAGGGTGATTGAGAGAAGGCTACGAGGGGAAGTAGAGATTTCAGAAAACCAATTTGGTTTCATGCCAGGCAGAGCGACCATTGAAGCGATCTACCTCCTCAGAGGGCTCATGGGCGCGTTCAGGGACAGAAAGGTGGATCTCCATATGGTGTTCATTGACCTGGAGAAGGCCTATGATAGTGTGTCAAGGGAGGTATTGTGGAGGTGTTTGGAAGAGAAAAGGGTGTCGCACGAGTATATTCGTGTTATCAAGGACATGTACAAGGGAGGGCGGACGAGGGTTAGGACCCTGTGCGGGGTCTCCAATGACTTCGCTGTTACTCTGGGCCTGCACCAGGGATCCGCCTTAAGCCCGTTTCTTTTCACTTTAGTTTTGGACAAACTCACTAGAGGTATACAGGACGAGGTGCCTTGGTGCATGTTATTTGCAGATGACATTGTTCTTATCGATGTCACCAGGCAGGGGGTGAATGACAGGTTGGAGAGTTGGAGGCGTACGCTGGAGGCTAGGGGTTTTCGGTTGAGTAGGTCGAAAACGGAATACCTTCACTGTTGTTTCAGCGGGAGGATAGTAGAGGGGGGAGATGTCGTTCTGGATGGGAGGGCAATACCAAAGGTTGACAAATTTAAGTATCTGGGCTCGATCATCCAGCAAAATGGAGACATTGACGAGAACATTAGCCAGCGGATTAGAGTGGGATGGCAAAAGTGGAAGGCAGCGTCAGGGGTGCTGTGCGACAAGAGAGTGCCCATGGGTTTGAAAGGCAAAGTCTATCGAACGGTAGTCAGACCGGCTGTGCTCTATGGATCGGAGTGTTGGCCTGTAAAAAAGACGCAGATCCAAAGGTTGATGGTAGCTGAGATGAGAATGGTCAGATGGATGTGTGGCTCAACGAGATTGGACAGGATCAGGAATGAAGTGTTTAGGGGCTTAGCTGAAGTGGCCCCGATAGAGGAGAAGATGAGGGAATCAAGGCTCAGATGGTTCGGTCACGTCAAAAGGAGAAGTGCGACCGTCCCAGTGAAAAGGTGTGAGAGAATCAACCCCCCCGGTGGTAAGAGAGGGAGGGGTAGACCGAAGAAGAGTCTAGAACAAGTGGTTAGAGAGGACCTGAGAGTTGTCGGACTCACTGAGGACATGGCTCAGGATAGGAGGCTGTGGCGGGACAGGATTAAGGTTTCTGATTGTAGGGGTCAGGCTGTAGCTTAGGCGGTGTGGGGTGGGTAGGGTTTCGGTTTGCTTGTCTGCAGGTCGTGCTTTTCGGGGATGTGACGGCACCAAGCGCTCCTGGTTTTGCTGAGGTATGTCTCCGCTCCGCTCCGTTTCTTATTTATTTGCTATGTATTCACTCTCTCTTTATTTGCCTTTCGGAACCTTTTCTCATCCTCTCTATCTTTCTCTTACTCGGTAAATGGTTTCTACAATCGTTTTTCCCTTCAAACCTTTTTCACAAATCTATTTTGTGGGTCTTTTGGAATCAACCTCTCTATGGGTAGGAATACCGGTAGAGGTAAGGTTGCCTACAGCTGGATCTCCCCAGACCCCGCGAAAGCGGGACCCACATTGGGAGTTTGTTGTTGTTGTTGTTGTTGTATTCTTGAATTCTTTTGTGTAATATGGATGTACGTACTAGAGACTGCCTGAGTGCTTGAAAGAACTTGTCCAACCCAATCAAACCAAAACCTAATCCTAGGCATGATGTGAAAGGAAGGGATGTATGTAACCTTACCCTTGAGTTATAAAGGTGGTCCAAGTCTCGAACTTAGGGGTGAGGTTTCTTTTGGATTGTGAATTATATATAACAAAAACCTAATGTAGGATCTCATCTTCATATGTACACTACAGGTTTACTTATTTACCTATGTAGCTTTCTATATTATAAATGACAATCTAGAGAGATAATGGAGGGAGAGAGGAGAGGCAAACGAAAAGGATGGAAAAACAAGAGACTTCAAGCAATTCATATTGTTTGTAGACAACTTTCCTCCCAATCTAGACAAATATAGTTTGTGAGGCATTGTCATGAGTAGGAGTGGTTAGAGACATAAATAACGAGCAAGAGAATAAGAAGTTCAAGAAAAAGATTTAGATTTGTCTAATTTTGAACACAGAAGTCAACATAAAAAGTATCTTGATGTTCCACTGTCTACTATGAGGGGAAGCATAATTAAATTCTCTAAGGCTAGATAGGGATGGATAGAAGTTAGAGTGAAGAAACATTTGTTCATGAAACAACAGGTAAGTCAAAAGAGAAGAAGATTTGGGCAAGAAAGGTAAATGGAGGCACTGTTTGAAAGATTAGAATCCGCTAACAGCCACAGATGATAGGGATACAAGGAAAAGTCAATGAAGAAAATATAGAATGGCTATAGAGCAGTATTATTTGTGCATATAAAACTCATAGGGACCTGGCAGTTGTTGTAACAAATGTGAAATCAGAACTTCCCACCCACACTAAAGCTTGGGCTTTGAGCAGAACCAAATTTATCTTAGAATTCTAGCCAATGCAAGAAATGGTGAAAAATTTTCAAAGTAAATCAAAACTACAGCAATGGTTATCCACTTTTAAAAAATGGGTTATCTAACACACAAAGAACAATCATTCAGCTCATCGACATTCACCTATATCCATGGTACATAGAGAATTTCCAGAATATTGCTGAATTTGTGGAAGATAATATGCTTAGAAAGGGGATGGGAGAACAACAAGTCCTTTGAGTCCGCAAAATAACTAATTGATATTGACCAGTTTCATAAAATAGAAGTAAAACTCATTCTAACTAGTTAAGATGATAGAAATAGAATAGTTGTTAGAGAGGTTGAACCAGGAAGCCAAAGCAGCATTAGAGATACCTGTGATTGGAAGAAGGGTGTTCATGGCATCAAGATCGTGTATATAAGTTGGAAGGTGAGAATGAGGTGGTTACAAAGTTGAAAACTCATGTGGTATCATTGGAGAATGCAGAGGTAGTTAAAGAGACTCGTTTTAAATTTAAACCTTAGTACAGAGGAGTATAACATTCCAACATAAGGCTTAATGGTCATTTTAACTCCCCTACACGAGCAAGAACTACTTATCTCTTTAAGAGTCCCCAAAATCATGGGAAGACAAAACAAAAAACTTTCATCATTGGAAGAGAATTAAGCCTAAAATAATATTAATAAAGCAAGAAATGAAGAGAGTGATGAGGGACCCAAACAACCACCATGCTTTCAACTGGTGAATATTCCGCTACAGTTGAAAGGAAATACATAGCAATAGGCAGGGTTTTAAAACTCGGTCGTTCCGTCCCAGAACGACCGTTGTAAAACGGAAATCAACTTGAATGAACCGAAAAACACCGCAAAATCAGTGTGACAAGTGAATCACCCGGGAACAGCCACATTGGTCGTGACGGAACATGAAACGGACGAATAACTCGGCCTAAATTCAACAAAGCACATGCAAGGTGACCGAAAATTGCACTCAAGCATTTCTAAAGTCAAGCCAAGAATAACCAGTCAAACACAGTTGAATCAATTGTCTTGGTCAACTTAGCCCATCCACAATTGGACTAGCTTTTCCCAAGTTACAACTCACAAATATATGCAAGGCCCAACTAGGTGAATGCAAAGGTTTGCTTGGAGGCATTTATATAGGGTTCTTAGAATGCCAATAGAGTGATCACAGGCAATGTGGGACTTCAAGAAATTAGGACCCAAGGCTCCTTGCTCGGCACATTTGAAATTATTTTTGCAAACTTTCATCTCTCCTGTCCCACATCATTTCTGAAGGCATGGTTTATTGCCATATAAACATAATTTTGAGATGTGATCTTGGTAGAGTTATGGCTGCAAGCAATTTATAAATGTAGAAGTAGCTGATTAAATATTTCAAGATCTTTTTTGTTAATTATGATATTTTTATGTTACTTATGTTAATAATGTGAGTTTTTTTGTTATGCTTATATTAATTATTATGTTAATTATATGAGTTTTTTATTATGTTGTCGATGTTAAATATGTTATCGTTATCATATTTTATGTTAATTATGTTATCTTTATATTATTTATGATTATATTACCTTTCTGTTAATTAGGAAAGTTGTGTGTCACTATATGTTAATTATGGCGTTTTTTTGTTAAGTTTAAAATCAATTTATGATATTTATATTAAATATGTTATTATTTTGATAATTGACAATTTGTGTCAAAACTTTTCTTACTTATTTTGTTTGAATATTGTCAAAATTGACCCAATCTCTTAAATAGGAACTATATTACAAAACAACATTACTTAGCGAATTGTGGTACTAAAATACAAATACAGATGACAAATTCAACTATGTGAACCTTCTCACGCCGCGATGGACACGATCCGTTTCGCGACCAGCACATCCAAAAGATCCCGTGCCAACGCGACCGAAACCGCAAACGCGCCCGCATCCGCGTTTTAAATCCTTGGCAATAGGTGACGAAACCAAGGCAAGGAGAGTAGCACAAAGCTAGAAGGCAATGAAAATCGACTGCCCCACAAAGTCATAAGGGAGTGAAACAAATTTCATCCGTAACTAGATTGACTTTGTATCTTCAAGAGCTTTATTGGCCAAGGAATCCCATCAATTAAGCAATCTTCTAGGAGTAGAAGTCACTGATGGATGTGTTTATGATAGAAAAATTCAAAGAAGCCTTAGAAGATCCAACAAAAAGGCCAAGGAATAGAGGAATAATGACAATTTGAGATACGAGAAAAAGGAAAGAAGAAAAGAAGGAACAAAATGAGACTGGCTACATGGAAAATCATAGGAATAGAGGGGCTTAGAAAAAGAGTTTTATGAAACAATTGGTGAAAGACCACACATTCAATCTTGCGAGGATAGTTGAATATAATCACATTAACCTTACACGATAGGATGCATAGAAGATGCGAGGGTCTCCAACTGTGCAATGGAGAGATGTAGAAGCAAAGGAAGACTCTAGAGGAGTATTTGTTGTTTGGGATGCAGGTTCATTTGAAGTACATTATGAGACATGTCATTCTGGAAAGAAGGGTAATGTATGATAGGGGTCTTTAAATAAGAGTATTTTGAATATACTATAAGTGTGGGGGTATACACCTAATAATAATTTAGAAAGACTTCAAATTTGAAATCAACTAAGAACCTTAAAGTCTAATTTTTATTCCTCATTACTTTTAATGGGCGATTTCAAGAGGTTTTGAAACCTAAACAGAGAAGAAATTTAATAAAGGAGAAAATTTTGGGAGCTAGTGTAGGACCTACAACTTGTGGGTCTTGATATTGATCAACTGTTGACTTGGATGCGGAAAAATGCAGCTAGTAGGATTGATACGATCTTAGTGGAGAAGGAAGTGTAGAAACGTTTTGCAATCTCAAAGCATTATGTGTATTAAAAAAGTTGCATTGTTAATTCAATAAAGGAAGCTCGGTGCACAAGCATCCTGCGTTTACGCAGGGCCGGAGGAGGGCCGCACCCCAAGGGGTGAATTGTAGGCAGCCTAACCTGACTTTGTCAGTGGCTGATTCCACGGCTCGAACCCGTGGCCTTTTGGTCACACGGAGATAGCCTTACCGTTGCATTGTTAGTTCAATGAATTAGGATTTTTAAGTATGCTCGAGAAAAAAGTGGGTGCAAGAACCACATATCCCAGGGGATGGAAAATTAAGGACAATAACAAAGCCCCATATGAAGTGGAGTAGAGAATTTTTTTTGACATATTGACTACGAAGCATTGAACCAAGATGTCGATGATGTTGAATGGCACATAAGGTAGGCATTTGGGGGCACAACTTTGGCTTTGGTCAGCAAGAAAGGAGAGGTATTGCAAGCAACTTTCAAGATGCGAAATCCTCAATAATGGATAGAAACATAAAAAAATTATCATATGTTAGCCACAATAACAAGGAGGAGAAAATTGATTGACAAAGTGCATGTGGATGGAATGGAGGTGACAAGGATAATTGAAAACTAAAGGGCATTATTATAGTACTTCGAAGCCTTTATAGACAAAACAAACTTATGATATCTCTAAAATTGATAAAATTGACAGAAAACATAAGACAACATTAGAAGCTGCAGCTTTACATGAAGAGATTATGGAGTGTTAAGCGGTGACATATGCGATATATGTGCTGATTCTATGTAATATTGTTAATATTGTTTCCATATTTTGTGGCTTCGTTTTTAGGAAGTTTAGGTCATTGTTTTAGGAACTCAGTCTTGCATATATGTTTGGCCTTAGGATGAATGAACGACAGACAAGTTTTCCCTTGCCTCACTCTTGAACATAAGAATGGATTATTTATTCTATCATGTTGACTAATTCCACATCATATGCATTGGGTTTCCAGGCTATCCAAATAGGGCCTTTTGTATTAAGAGAGAAGTTGTGGAGCCAATTCCATACTGGAAAAGTTCTTGTTGCTGTAGTATTTACATTCTTCTCATTTACCTTTGTCTCTAGGAGACATACCAAACCAACATTGTAGGACTGCAAGAAAGATTTGAAATCCTCTTACTTATTAGTCCAGTTAAGGCCTCTGATGTTCCAGCTTACAATGCTAGTCTTTTGGACTCCCCCCTTGTTTGCCTCTATTCTTCCTTGTTCAGCTTGTATCCCTAGTGATGCCTAGAAGGGGTTTTCTTGATTGGAGATCATAGAGTGTGAGGACTGGGTACCTTGTTTAGCTATGGCTTTTTTAGGGACAGAAGTGAAACCATCATTTAGTGGGTCTGATGCAGAGTTTAGCTGCAAATTTGGTTGTTGCTTATGAGGTCTACTAGGCAAAGTTTCTTTGTGTACTGCCCTCAATTCCTGTCTTATGACTCCTTTTTTCTTGCATGCTATGACATCATGTCCAAGCATATGACAATGAGAGCATTGAATCGGTTTCCATTTGAATTTCACTTGTTGTCGAACAAGCACATCATTATCATTAATGAATTCAATGAATTCTGGGACAGTACCATCTAGTGGCATTTCAATAAGAAGTCGAGCATATTGAAGCATTGTTTTCTCCATTGTTCATGTAACTCAGCCCATGCCATCCTCAATTAGCCCTAATCTTTTTGAAGCATTTCTAGTTTCAGGTTGATTCGTCAACTTAAACTTAATTTAACTTTGATTTCTTTGATAAGAGAGTTTATTAACATCCTAATAAACTTAATTATACAATTAAATTAGCTTTAAATTAAGTATTTTTGTCCAAACCTTCAAGGATTCAAGACAGAAGGTACTGGGTTTAGGCCAGCAGGATATCCAGTTTTTGTGAGCCTACTTACTTAGGCCTCTTCGAGGTTTAAGTCAAATATTTTATCATGGATTTGAATTTCAAGAATTTAGCTTTTTAGCAAAATAAGTTTCAGCTCATTTGAACTTCATTTGATACTTCAAATCAGTTCTTGAACTCAAACTATCCAGGCTGCAGTTTTGGGACAGTTTGTACCCAGTTTTGTTTTTATTATTTCATAGTTCAAATGACATCCAAATTATGTAATTCGGTTTTTGTTAGTTCATTTAGGATGTCTAGTTTATTTGTTATGCCAAGCACAAAGCCCGAAGAGCAGGTTAAGGGGTCCAGCTTAGCTGATTTCGTCAAACTGCCCAGTAGGCATATGAAACTGCGCGACTGAAAAGATCGGGCTTATTAAGGTACTTAATGATGTCTAAATCGTGATTTTCAAAAAGGGGGGGGGGGTTCTAGACATCTTGAGGTTTCCCCCTATTGAAGAAAACGACAAGTTAGTCATCAAAATGCAGTGGCCCAATAGCATGAAACTTCGGCCAGTATGCACCACCTAGCAGCCTGGTTGCTTAC
>JACYFF010031957.1:40086894-40098349 GCA_017589665.1 Selenicereus undatus
TATATATATATATATATATATTGATTTGGGAAAAACACATATATCACCTCTTGGCCCTGGCCCAGGGATATGTGTAATCAATTAGACCCCTATGTGGGTCAAGATTCCTTAGGAATGCCAGCCTATGTTTACCCACGAGGTCACACCCCAAGGGGCCCGAAACGCAACCCTTGGGGCTTTCCTCCAGGCCCAATGGCTACAGGACTGGAGACTCAAGCAAGCAGCTAAGGTAAGATTACTGTTTTACCCCTTTTTACAAACAGGTTATAAATAGTGACTTGTTTTCCTCGAGAAAGGGGAGGCTGACCACGAGGAACTTACTTTCTATAGCATTCACACCTTTTGGAACATCTAATTGATTTGACCGTCGGAGAGGCGTTCCCCGGACCACATCCCGGGGTTGGCCTTTTTTGCAGGTCGGAGGGCAAAGAGACGAGGACGACGTCGTGTTGATCGCCAGCTGTTAGATAAACCCGTTCTTTCGCCCCACGTCATCAACACAATCACGAAACAGATTCCTTGCGGAATCAGTTTGGCGCCGTCTGTGGGGAGAGAGCGGTAGCGATGGTAGTCAGCGATGCGACACGAGCGAGGACGCGCAGAGAAAACGCACCAGCCGTGGGTCCTTCTGCGCCGCCCGCGGTTGAGGATGCCAGCGAGAGTTCTAGGGCAAGTCCTCGGCCAGTGGGGGCCTTGCAGCGAGAACCTCCAACTTACGTCACAGTTGACGCACTCCAAGGTCTCATGTCCACCATGGTGGACGCCATCACGAGACAGGTCACCGAGCAGGTCCAGAGGGCTATGGAGATGAACGGCGTAAGAAACCCTTCCAACCCTCCTGGGCACCTCAGGCCACGGGCCGAGTCCCCCCGGGAGGAATTAGGGTCCCTACGCTCACGGGGCCACGCCCGTGAGGGGAGGTCGTACCAAATACCACATCTCCAAGATGAACGACAGAAAGACCGTGCCACACTTGATGTCACCTGTCGATCGGAGCGCAGACGCACTGTAGCTTCTGCTACCGCCTCAACGCCTTACGCCACTCACTCGCGACAATCCGGTTGGCTTCAGGAGCAGGAACAGACCTCCCGGCTCACACAGGATCAGTCGCGCGGTCGTCGCCGCAGCCCGGAGCGTCGCAGTAATCGAGACCGGGCGCGGAGTCCCCCGGTGAGGGAAGCAGGTGGCTATGAGCTCCGCATGAGGGATCGCTCCCCGCATCGCGAGTTACACCCCATTGGGGACACGAGAAGTCCTTCTGTGGTGGAGGTCGAACGGCGCCACGGTACTCCCATCAAGGTATCGGGAACGACCGCCCGCTTGGCCGCCCCCTCTTTCTCAACCCCTTTCTGCCCAGAGATCGTAAACGCCCCAAGATGCGGAAAAGTAAAGATGCCAATGGTTGATCTGTATGATGGAACCGGGGACCCAGAGGAGAACCTGGGGGTCTACAAAGCTCAAATGTACGTCCAAGATGTGGACGATGCCTCTTATTGCCGTTACTTCCCCGCCACCCTAAAGGGGGTAGCGCAATCCTGGTTCAATGGTCTGCCCCAGGGGAGTGTAGCCTGTTTTCAGGACCTAGCCGACAAATTTGTTGGTCAGTTTATTGCGAGTCGTAAAGAACGGCGAACTAGCATCCACTTGTCAAAAATGAAGCAGGGGCCGCAGGAGTCCCTTGCCGAGTTTGTCAGACGGTTCCATCAGGAGGCGGTCCTAATCCCGGAATTGGAAGATGGTGTAGCGTACACCTCTTTTCTGAACGGTCTCAAGAGTGGACGTTTTAAGTTCTCTTTGGCGGAACAGAAAGAAACCACCTTAGCTGAAGCATTGAGAAAGGCTGCGGACTTCATCCGAGCCACTGAAATTTGCGCCGAGGGATCGGACGCCCCCAAGAAGGGGAAGGCTCCAGGGAATAGGGGTTTCACTCGCGGTGAAAGGAACCCCGTTCCCCGTGACAGAAGGCAGCCAGTGGAAACTCTAGATGCCTGATTCACCACGGATGCGAGGAATATCCTTATGGAGGTACGAGGGCATCCGATGCTGCGTCGGCCGCCTCCGATGACCATGGGCCCCCGGCCGCAAGACGCACAGAAATATTGTGAGTTCCACGAACAGAGTGGCCACACCACAACCGAATGTAGAGAGCTAAAGAAAGCTCTCCATGAGCTCGCAGACAAAGGACAAATCGATTGCTTTCTAAGAAAGGGGCCGCTCCTGCTGCGGAAGGAGCAAAACCCCGAGCCATCCCAGCCACAGGATGATGAGTGCTCGACAGAAATTGTGGCAACCATCGCGGGCGACAACATGACGGATCTGACACGGTCGGCCTGGAAGGCACAGCTGAGGAGCGCACAACAGGTGCTCACCAGGGAACAAAAGTCTGGCCTCACGGCACCCACCATGGTCTTTGGAGGCAAGGATGCCCCCCGGTTAGCTACCCCCCATAACGACCCGCTGGTGGTTGAGATGAAAATTGTAAACGCGGTGGTGTGCCGTATCCTCGTAGACACTGGCAGCTCCGCGGACATCATAACGAAAGACTGCCTCCAAAAACTTTCCCACCCAGGGCGCACGGTCGATCCTATTACAACCCCTGTTTTGGGGTTTGGAGGACAAGAGGTGACTCCTGCTGGGACCGTTCACCTACCGGTGCACTTCGGGGACAGGACCTGTTTCCGAAGTTTGGAAGTTGATTTCTTTGTGGTCGATGTACCCACGGCATACAATGTGATTCTCGGACGGCCTACGCTCCATAAGGTTAAGGCCGTAGTTGCACCCTATCTCCTCCAGCTCCAGTTCGAGACCGACGACGGAGCCATCGGCGAGCTCCGGGGGGATCAGCGGACGGCCCGGGAGTGTTACTTAGTTAGCATAAAGCCCCTCATCGAACGACCCCGAGAGCGGGATGTCGCAGTACCACTCGCAACAGCAAAGAGGGCAAAGGGAAATCCTGCCGCGACGGGTCCTGAGACCTTGGTAATTCATTCCGTCGCCGTCGAACTTTCGCGACGTTGGCCAGACATTAAAGACGAAGTCGAGCATATACAATTGGAAGAGGGGCGGCCAGAGCGCACGGTACAACTTGGGTGCAGTATGGCCGACCCAGAGCGTCAACCCCTCGTCTGTCTTCTGCAAGAATACAAGGACATCTTTGCTTTTGGCCCCAGTGAGATGCCCGACATAGCTGCCACGGTAATGGAGCACCACTTAAATGCCGATCCAAGGCACAAACCGGTCGTCCAGAATAAGCGCCGCATGGGCCCTGAGCGCGCGGCCGCAGCGAGCTAGGAAGTCCAGAAGCTGCTAGAAGCCGGCTTTATCAGAGAATGCCAGTACCCAGAATGGGTTTCAAATGTGGTGTTGGTAAAAAAGCCCAGCGGCGCATAGAGGATGTGCGTGGATTTTACGGACCTGAACAAGGCCTGCCCGAAGGATAGTTACCCCCTGCCAAAGATCGACAAACTGGTGGATGCCACTGCTGGCCATGCCCTGCTTAGCTTTATGGATGCCTTCTCAGGGTACCACCAGATACCCTTTGTCCCGAAGGCCAGGAAAGGACGGCGTTCATAACCGACCGCGGACTCCACTGCTACAAAGTCATGCCTTTCGGCCTAAAGAATGCAGGGGCCACTTACCAACGCCTCGTCAACAAGTTGTTCGAGCCGCTAATCGGGCGGACCATGGAAGTGTATGTGGACGATATGATCGTCAAGAGCAAGCTCCAGAGCGACCACCCCACCGATTTGCGGAAAACATTCGAGATCCTCCGAGCGTTCAACATGAAGCTCAACCCCAAAAAGTGTGTCTTCGGGGTGCGATCAGGAAAGTTTCTTGGCTTCATGACCAGTCATCGCGGCATAGAAGCAAATCCAGACAAGGTTCAGGCCATCCTGGACATGCAACCCCCCAAAACTATACGGGAAGTTCAGCGCTTGACAGGCTGCATAGCTGCCCTCAACCGTTTCATGTCTCGATCAGCCGACCGGTGCAAGCCTTTCTTCCGCGTTCTACGTCAGCCGGGTAATTTCCAATGGGATGAAATGGCAGATGAGGCCTTTCAAGCGCTAAAGTCGTACTTAGCTCGACTGCCGCAGATTGCTAGTCCCACAGAGGGGGAAGTGTTGACTTTGTATTTGGCCGTTTCAGAACACGCGGTCAGTGCGGTCTTGGTGGCCGAGCGAGTAGGGGAGCAGGTACCGGTGTATTACGTAAGTCATGCCTTAGCAGGCGCAGAAGTAAACTACCCCCTCATTGAAAAGTTCGCCTACGCCTTGGTGATGGCCAGTCGGAAGCTGCGGCCCTACTTCGAGGCTCATAAGATCTTGGTCTTAACCGACCAACCCCTCAGAAGCGTCCTTCAGAAGTTGGATGCATCAGGTCGCCTCTTGAAATGGGCTGCGGAGCTCTCGCGCTACGATATGGCCTTCGAGCCCCGGCGAGCCATCAAAGCACAGGCGTTGGCTGACTTCTTCGCCGAATGTAAGGCACTTGTGGGGCAACACTCCCAACCGCGCCCTTGGAACTTATACGTCGATGGCTCCTCCACCAAGGAGGGTAGTGGGGCCGGTCTCATTGTGGAAAGCCCATCTGGAGCACGTTACGAGCACGCCCTCAAGTTCATGTTCAAGGCATCCAACAACGAGGCATAATATGAAGCCCTCATTGCGAGAATAGAGCTCTGTCACACTGCAGGGGCCGAGCACGTCCAGGCGTTTTCTAACTCGCAACTCGTCGTTAGTCAGCTCAACGGAGACTATGAAACAAAGGACGAAGTTATGGCTGCATACGTCAGGAGGGTTCGCGAAGCCACCGAGCTGCTTAAGCACTTTCCCATCACGCACATCCCTCGCTCAGAAAACCGGCAGGCAGATGCCTTGTCCAAACTCGCAAGCTCCTCTGATGATGGCCGACCGAAGAACATTGAGTGGGAAACCTTGATGGATAGAAGTATCGGCTTACATGACGTCGCATGGCTTGACCGGAGTCCCACGTGGATGGAACCTATCCCTGCATATCTCGCTGATGGCACGTTGCCCACTGACGCCAAAGAAGCAGAGAAGATCAAGAAGCGGTCAAATTGGTTCGTATTGCACGAAGGAATCCTCTACAAGCGTTCCTTTGCCCGACCCCTTCTGAGGTGCATACCTCCAGCGGAGGGAAAGCAGGTTCTGGACGAGTTGCACCAGGGCATCTGTAGCTCGCACCTCGGCGGGCAGGCGCTCGCCGTAACGGCCCTCCGCACTGGCTACTACTGGCCCAGTCTACGGGAAGATGCAATGACACTAGTCCAGACTTGTGACAAATGCCAACGGTTCGGGCCCGTTCAACGCGTTCCCTCAACCCTGATGACACCGATTGTTTGCCCCCTACCATTCGCCACCTGGGGCATGGACATCCTTGGACCCTTTCCCAGGGCCACCGGCCAGCGCAAATACATATTTGTGGCTGTAGACTACTTCACTAAGTGGATCGAAGCTGAGGTCGTCGCCTCCATTACCACCGCAGAAGTGCGCAAATTTATCTGGCGAAACATTGTCACCAGATTCGGCGTCCCCCGCACCATGATCTTCGACAATGGCCGACAATTCGATACCAGCAAACTCACCGATTACCTAAGTAGCTTGGGATGTCAGGCTCGCTTCACGGCTGTGGCGCATCCCCAGACTAATGGACAGGCCGAGGCAGCCAACAAATCCATCCTCCATGGTATTCAGAAAAAACTTGATGATGCCAAGGGCAACTGGGCAGACGAGCTGCATGGCGTCCTGTGGAACCTCCGCACCACTGAGAAGACTGCCACCGGAGAGACACCGTTTATGCTCACCTACGGCTCTGAAGCCGTTCTTCCTGTGGAGGTGGCCCTTCATACTCATCGTCTAACTACATTTCAAGAAGCAGCAAACAACGCGGCCCTACGAGAGGCCCTGGATCTCCTCCCCTCGATCCGCGGTGATTCCATGTTCTGAGAGGCCCTCTATAAACTCCGAATCGCACGAATGCACAATCGAACAGTCCGGATGTCACCCATCCGAGTTGCTGATTTGGTGCTCAGACGCAAGGAGAGCGTTGTCCGCGCAACGGAACACGGCAAATTAACAGCCAATTGGGAAGGGCCTTACAAGGTGGCCTCGCAAATTCGTCCCGGCACATTTCGATTAGAAAATCTTAACGGCACCCCTGTTCCCCGGGCATGGCACAACAGCAATCTGAGGAAATATCACGTTTAAGTTGTAATGTACTCCTTAATGGTTGGGAATGACTACTCTTGCCATTTTCTTTGTATTCGGTACCAGAAGCACGACTTCATGGCTGGTCGCTACGCTCTTAGCTTCTCCAGGGGCTAGGGCCCTCGAGCACGGCCTCACGGTCGGTCGCTATGCTCTTAGCCCCTCCAGGGGCTAAGGCCTTCAAGCACGGCCTCACGGCCGGTCGCTACGCTCTTAGCCCCTCCAGGGGCTAAGGGCCCTCAAGCACGACCTTATGGTCGGTCGCTACGCTCTTAGCCCCTTCAGGGCTAGAGCCCTCGAGAACGACCTCACGACTGGTCGCTATGCTCTTAGCCCCTCCAGTGGCTAAGGACCCTTGAGCATGGCCTCAGGGCCGGTCACTACGCTTTTAGCTCCTCTAGGGGCTAAGGGCCCTCAAGCACGGCCTCACGGCCGGTCGCTACGCTCTTAGTCCCTCCAAGGGCTAGGGCCCTCGATTACGGCCTCAAGGCCGGTCGCTACGCTCTTAGCTCATCAAGCTGCCAAGGGTCCTCGAGCACGGCCTCACGGCCGGTCGCTACGCTCTTAGCTCCTCCAGGTGCCAAGGGCCCTCAAGCACGGGCTCATGGCCGGTCGCTACGCTCTTAGCTCCTCCAGGGGCTAGGGCCCTCGAGCACGGCCTCACGGTCGGTCGCTACGCTCTTAGCCCCTCCAGGTGCTAAGGCCCTCAAGTACGGCCTCACGGCCGGTCGCTACGCTCCTAGACCCTCCAGGGGCTAAGGGCCCTCAAGCACGGCCTTATGGTCAGTCGCTACGCTCTTAGCCCCTTCAGGGGTAGAGCCCTCGAGCACGGCCTCACAACTGGTCGCTACGCTCTTAGCCCCTCCAGGGGCTAAGGACCCTTGAGCACGGCCTCACGACCGGTCGCTATGCTCTTAGCTCCTCCAGGGGCTAAGGGCCCTCAAGCACGGCCTCACGGCCGGTCGCTACGCTCTTAGCCCGTCCAAGGGCTAGGGCCCTCAAGCACGGCCTCAAGGCCGGTCGCTATGCTCTTAGCTCCTCAAGGTGCCAAGGGCCCTCGAGCACGGGCTCACGCCCGGTCGCTACGCTCTTAGCCCCTCCAGGGGCTAGGGCTAGCCCTCGAGCACGGCGTCACGGCCGGCCGCTACGCTCTTAGCCCCTCTAGGGGCTAAGGCCCTCGAGCACGGCCTCACGGCCGGTCGCTACGCTCTTAGCTCCTCCAGGTGCCAAGGGCCCTCAAGCACGGCCTTATGGTCGGTCGCTATGCTCTTAGCCCCTCCAGGGGCTAAGACCCTCAAGCACGGCCTCACGGCCGGTCGCTACGCTCTTAGCTCCTCCAGGTGCTAAGGGTCCTCAAGCACGGCCTTATGGTCCATCGCTACGCTCTGAGCCCCTTTAGGGGCTAGAGCCCTCGAGCACGGCCTCACGGCCGGTCGTCCCGGGGCTAGTGCCCTCGAGCACGGCCTTATGGCCGGTCGCTACGCTCTTAGCCCCTCCAGGGGCTAAGGCCCTCGACCGCGGCCTCACGGCCGGTCGCTACGCTCTTAGCCCTTCCAGGGGCTACGACCCTCTAGCACGGCCTCACAGCCGGTCGCTACGCTCTTAGCCCCTCCAGGGGTCAAGGGCTCCTGGGCATGGTCCTACTGCCGGTCGTTGCACTACGGGTCCCTTTGAAGGCTAGAGGCCTTTCGCGCGTCTTGCCCTTCTGTTTCGAGGCCACCCTCATATGAATAAGAGAAGAAATTAGACATAAACAGAAGGCTAAGAGAAGCATCCCCTTTTCATTAAAACAAACATTGTTTACATGCCAGAATAAAAGGCAAAATTAAAAAATTACAAGGGACAAGATAGACAAAGTAGCGCCGGCTATGTATCAGGCTCATTGTCATCAGCTGGCTCCTCTTCCGAAAGACCGGCAACCTCCAGAGGGTGTGTGGTCTCATCAGCAGTGGCCTCACCCTTAGATGGAGCGACGAACTCCACTTCGTCTGGGTCGCGGCCCTCAGCAACGGCCTGCTCACGCTCGTCAACATATTTCAGATATGCCTCGAAGTACTGGTCGTCATCAAATTCCCCTGCAAGTGTTAGCAGGACCTTGCGGAGATATGCGAAGGTATCGGAATGGCTCTGCTGGTCACCTCGCTCTTGGGCCTTTGCCGTGTCAGCTACGGCCTGTTCCAACTTCTGCTGCACCTCCTTTTTGGTGGCCTCGCAGGCCGCGAGGTCCGATTGAAGCCGTTTGCACCGACGCTGATACCTGTTTACCACCCCCTCTAGGCGTCGGCACTCGGCCACGACCTTGACACCTCGGGCAAAAGCCTCCGCCATGCCAATCTCTTCCGCGGATACAGGCGGTGGATCTGAGACATCGGCGGCTGATAAATCCCACGATTTAACTATGTCTTGAACAAGGGCGAGGCGAATAGGGGGGTCGGCCTTGATGAAGCTCCCTGAGGGACGAGAGGAATGGGCGACACCAGTCGGAGCAACGGGGGAAGTGCCAGTACCTCGAGGGGGTGTACGGCGTCTCTGCTCGGCAGCCGCCCGCTCTCCAGAAGACCGGCTCGCAGTCTGAGCATTGACTTCGTAACTAGTTTCCCTGGTCACCTCGTTAGTTCTCGGCTTCTTGCGGGGCGGAGGCAGACTCATGGTAGGTCTCTTGCCGCGAGGTCCAAGAGAAAGCGCCTGCAAAAGATTAAGTTAATCTCTTGTGAACGTGAGGACAACCAACTAAAGGGGTCATATTGTACCTTTCTAGCCTGTTGGACGAAGGCAAGTTGCCTCTCCTCCTCCCTCATGCGGTCGGCGGCAGTAGCCACTTGTTCGAGTCCCATCCCCGGTCTCAAAGACCGTCAGTCTCGCCCTCGCTTGATCTACACAAAGATGAACAGGTCAGGTCAGTACAAAACGCGAAACTAAAACACGCCTGGACAACTGAGTACCCTTTGTAAAATTTTTAAGGATCAGAAGACCGGCCGCGGCGAGAAAGAAGTCATTAGCAAAAAATTTCAGTTTTGGTAGCCAGTTCAATGGCTCCCGGTCACTAGACTTGGTCCTTCTGTTCTCTGGACCTCTCACGGCCTCAATGGCCTGACTCATGAATCTGGGGATGGGCCGAGGGTGATCGTGTTCACGGATATAGAACATAAAGTACTTGGCGGTTCGCCGTTCCTCGGCCGTGGGCTCCCCAAAAGGATTTCGGACCGGTTTTCCCTCGTTCCAATCAGGGACGTCGCCCTAACCCGACGCCTGGCGCAGAAACAAGAAGTCGTATTTCCAGTATCTAACTTTGGATTTCTTTTCGATTGTTGTCATATAGCCCGGACGGTTATTGAAACAGTACCATCCCAGGTCCCTGGTCTCTTTAGGGGCCCTTTGGACCGTATGCACCAGACTGAACGTGCGCGCCGAGCAGGTCAGACCCCGCAGTTCACATGTGGCCACAAACGAGCAGATGTTGTGCCAAGACGTCGGCACAATTTGAGCGGGCGCCAATTCATACTTATTGAGAATATCCTTGACTACTGGATGTAAAGGGAACCGAAGGCCATAATCTAGGGCCGCTCGGTACACGGCAATACAGTTGGGGGGCGGCTCATTCACTGTGTCGTCCGGTTCGGGCATTACAAAGCTGTATTCGGCCGGCAGGAGGTACTGCTTGTCGAGCATCGATCTCTTAAGCTTGGAAATTACCCGCGGGTCGGGGAAGTGACTTCCCGATCCGTCCTGAAGGTCCGAACGAGTTGGAGCCCCGGGAAATTCCAACCCCTCGGCTACAGTCTCCGTTACGGGGGCCGCACGATGATGACGCGAGCGCCCCGAATCGCCTGGACCTGAAGACTCGGATGAGGAGCTTGTCGACGCCTCCTCGGATGAAGAGGTGCGCCCTGAGGCCCCACTGGATGAGCCAGGTCGAGAGGACGTACTAGAACTGGAGGAGGCAACTCGGACCTCCGTATTAGATTGAGGAAGAGCTGAACAAACATTACCTATCGAGCCCTCGGCCAAAAGCTCGTATGGAGTCCGGATGCGGGGGGTTGACTTCGTCTTCGGCATGCCGCGGAACAGGAAGTCGGGCACAAAATTAGCAATAGTAACCTCCCATGGATACGTCACAGTCACCTCGGGACTTAAAATACTAGGGGTGGAAGAGTGCTCGCAGCTGGACCACGAGGGAGTGCCAGGTTCAAAAATGGGTACGGCGTAAGGGACCTTTTTTGGCTCCCTTGGTTTATTCTTTCGGGCGAGTCCAGCCACCACACGACCATCAATTAAGGCCGGGAGGTTGGGGAGTTGCGGATGCCGGCCCTCTATGAGAGGACCGACCTGCTCCTCGGAGGCGCCCCCACTAGACGTACAAGATGACATAACATACAAAGAATGCGGCGAAAGGGGCGAGCATGTACTTGTGGATGTCGAAGAAATAAAGATTTGGTTTGAAGCAGGCAGGCAATCTGGGGAGTGGGAGGAAGGAGGATGTCAGAGCCTCTCTCTCTAGAACTTTTTTTCTCTCTCTAAATTGGTCGTAGAAGTATGGCGCAAATGACTAAGGTGGTAAAGACCTCATCCTTATATAGAGCCAAGAGACGGTTCGCATACCCCAACGCTCCTCGATAACCACGCTTCCTCAAAAGGCATGCCACGTGGTCCCTGCGGACTAACCACGTCACCAGTAGGGGGAAATTAAGCTGTGGCCAGGCACTGTCGCTACAGCTTAAGGGCTCTCCGCAGCACGGCCTAGGCCCAAGGTGTCACGGCTACAGTCCCTAAAGGGTGTCTAGGGCATGAAGCACGGCCAAGTGCCATTAGCTACTCCCTTGTCTCCCCTTGGGTCTAAAGGTCTATGAGCACGGCCGAATGCCGTTCGCTGCTCCCTTGGCTGCCCTTGGGGCTGGAGGCCCAGGAGCGCGGCCAAATGACGTGCGCCACGCCCTTGGCTCCTGTTGGGTCTAAGGGTCTATGAGCATGACCAAATGCCGTGCGCCACGCCCCTGGCTCCCTTTGGGTATGAAGGCCCTTAAGCACGACCTTATGGCCGTTCGCTACGCTCTCAGACCCTCTAAGGGCTAGGGCCCTCAAGCACGGCCTCACGGTCGGTCGCTACGCTCTTAGCTCCTCCAGGGGCTAAGAGCCCTCCAGCACGGCCATATGGCCGGTCGCTACGCTCTTAGCCTCTCGAGGGGCTAAGGGCCCTCGAGCACGGCCTTATGGCCGGTCGCTACGCT
>JACYFF010031957.1:40121417-40134579 GCA_017589665.1 Selenicereus undatus
GGTGATGAAGTATCATATATTCCTCCTTTTAGCAAGCCTTGTTGAAGGTCGTCACATGCTCACAGTGGATTCAGCATAGCATGAATATTGGAACCGACCTTAGGGTCAAGTACTTGGGTGGTATGGAATGTGAGTTAGTACATGGTATGGTTAAGCTATTATGAGTTTCGGTCCTGAAGTGTTTCAGTTTACTAGATTTTGTGATTGTAAGCACGAGTTGCGAGATTAAATGGTTTCAGTGAGCCATGTCCTTATCAGGACGGCGATAGCGCCTTCGTTTACTGAGTCTTTCGCTGCAATTATCAGTGATCATGTCATTATTATTTTAGGGGCGTTACAGAATTGGTATCAGAGCTAAGGTTTAAGGGCCACTGTGAGCTATCAAGTGTTTATGAGTTAGCTATCAAGGTGTATATGACTTATGTTGGACCAGTTAAATGAGTTGTTGGCTATAAGTTCATAAGCATGGGCATATATGGAGGAACCATTGTCATTTGGATGACTCAATCATTTGGTAATATCATGGGATTCAAGCATGAGGAAAGTGGACTATGGAACCATTTGGGTCACCTGTTAGAAAGGCATGCTCTCATTTACCTGAGAATTGTATTGTATGTTTCATCTCTCGTATTTGTTTAAATTTTTGTAATTGTGTACTCCGGGTGTGTGACCCGTTGAGTTATGAACTCCGGCGTGTGGCCGTTGAGCTATTAAAGTGTCTCTCTCCATTTCAGGTATCAATTGTAAGGCTTTAAGCCTGGGTTTTAGCCAGTTTTTAGGCGAAACTCTAACCGTTTCGCTCCAGAATTTGAGAGTTTCATTGAGATGATTTAATATACCTGACCTTGAGTACAGTGATGGTTGAAGTCGATGTAGGGGTGCCATTTGCAACTTCTCAAGGGATTTATAGAGTGTTAAGTCAGAGGTGAACCTCTGGATGAGGAAATGCCTGGTGGGGCAATATTTTTTAGTTGAAGTATTATGAGAAGAACACTACAATGAGTGCTTATGTATGGTAATAGCAGTTAGTAGCTTATGGTGTGCTATTTGGCATTATGGGGGTGTTGCAAGTAAGAATAAGCTGCCATGTATCAGAATCATTTGGTCTTAATACTAAGACTTTACATAAGCAATGCTCCCATTACTTCCCGTCATTGACTTATTCCTGCCCTAGTTACCTTGAATCGTTCAGATGCATCATTTCTTTGCTACTAACACTCTCTTGATTTGTAATGGGGTGTTTATGGGAATTCTCATATGTGGTCTGTGGGGACTTTTTCAAACACATCTGATCAACCTTTCTTATAGGTGATTCAAACCCCGATAATCTCAGTCGTTTAATTCTCTCTTTCCATAATGGAGCCTATAATGACTCCCAATGTGCATTACTATGTGATTTGCAGTTCTTCCTAAGCATATTTGACTTATTCTTCTTGCAGCTCAGTCATCACTATGTTCATATTTTTACTGTTATCTACTCGAACTCTTTGCTTCTATTTGGGCACTATTTATTTGTTGCTTGCAAAGCCATTGGTTGCTTCAGATCCAGCCATTGAGTGCCTTTCAGCAATAAATGTATCCATATTGTTCGTGTTGTTATAGCACCGTAACGTCATGCTCGCATACTACTTTATGGCCATGACTGCATGTCGTTATTCAAGTTATTTTGACAATCCTTTCTTTTCTAGTACAACCTACTTTGGTAATGATAAATAACGATTTTGTGTTATTTCTATTTGTCAGCAGTTTTGAAGTTTATATGTCTACCCAAGACTTCCATTTATTGCAAATTGTTCTATTGATGGATGACATCATGTTCAGTCCTAAGAATGACTCCTTCATCTTGACGTATTGTCTTTTCAAACATCAGATGAATAAAATTTTTCTTCTGATAGTGTTGACCCTTATCTTCGTCATTTTACTCACATACGGATACCATATGACTTTTCAAAAGCCGCTTTGGGAATCTGTAACATTTCTTCACCTTTATTACTGAATACGCTCTCTCAACATCATAACATCGTTCATTTACTTTACTATCATGACCATCCTGAATAAACTGCATGTCTTGTATATGCAGGACATTTATATGTCTTACTTCTTTCATTTCGAATCCTCGTCTTTTCATTCATTCAGCTTACATGTCTATCCTTCGTAACCAATAAAAAAATATCTTTGCAAGAGTTCATGGTGTGGTTGCATCTCTCTGCACTTTAGATCGCCCCTTGTCTTATAAATTTACTGAGATCAGTATGCAGTTGAACGTGTTATGTATTGTATTGCTGGAAACATATTCATTGGGCATTCAATCGAGTTTGATTGGTATACCTTGTTATCATTGTGGAGATGAACTGATTGTGTACTTATATAGAAGATGACATGTAAAGATCTTAAGGTTAGTTTGAGAAATGTGGAAAGACTAGACGTGTATTTCCATGGACTGAGAGAAGAAAAATCCTATTTCTGCCCTAATTTCATTGTGCAAGCAAGTGAATTATCATGTCAGTAATGCATTGAATATTAGTGATTTATCAACCACACTCGGTATACCCATATCCATATTTCCAGTTGGTGGATTTAGAGATGTTTCATCTGAGAACTATCAGGATTGTTTCTCCCCAAGAAACATTTGATTTTCAGACCAACCTAGTTCTAGGTACTCAATCCATTTTCAAAACCCCTATCATGTGAACCCCAACAGAGTCCAAAGAATTAAAGATTCAATGGATGAATTATAAGGGATTTGTTTGACCAAGTGTGTCCCCGTGGGGAACCTCAGGTTCATAGGAAGAAGAAAGACAGAGCCTTATGATTGTGTACTATGCACAGAGAGTTGCACAGGATGCCCTATACCTTGAACAAATGATTTCTGGGATTAACTGTCAGCAGTAGATGTCTTGTCTAAGAATGATTTAAGGTCCGAACATCACACCTAAACCATGCAACCATAGTTTATCTTTTGCAAGAATACCCATTTATAGTAATTCTTGTTTGCTTGTCTCATCTTCAAAACTTGATACTATCCAATATTGTTTCATCTCCCTTGCATTTCAACGCGATGTTTCTTATTAGCGTGATCTTCCATGTCTTCGCAAACCCATTGTTAAGTATGCAATACATTTTTATTCGACCTTATATGATTGTCAACATTCCAGTGCTCTCGACCTTCACCATCTTTATTTCATGATCATGAGCTGTAGTTCATTTCGTTGAGAGCTGATTCCCACATCTCCCTTAAATCTCACTTATTCATAATAATACGCTCGTATAACTTATTCTGAATTCATAATGTAATTCAGCTCTCATTGGTGTGGGAGATTGTGATTGTCATAATCCCCTTACTTTCCCAATTTTGAACTTCAACCCCCACACATATATCTTACCTGCTCATAAGTAAATTCTAGCTTTTTTGTTCAATATTATTCCTGGACTTGAATTGATTTTGTATGAGCAAAGGCACGTTTCTCATGTCACTTGTTCAATCTATTCAATCCATTTATTGATCAATCTATTCAATCTATTCACTTATTCATTCTATTGATCTATTTACGGCACTTGCAATTCTCACACCTATATTTTATATCCTCATAAGTGAACTTCAGTAATCCTTATTTAATCTTATTGCCGTACTTAACTTGGCTCCATATGAGCAAATGCATGTTTCGACTATAGCCTATTCAATCCATTTATCTATTCATTAGACCTTCCTTGTTTATCCAATCTATGTATCTATCCATTGCACATTGCTTGTCCCGTCTATCTATTGCACTTATCTTGTTCCTTGTGGCTATAAAGTCATCTAGTTGAAGCTCAGTTGCTTGCCATCTTGTTTCCAATTCATCAGTTAAACCCGAATATAACCATCCCATCTTTCTCCTTGGTGGATTATTTATTGGATCCTTTATGGTCCATATTTATAACCACAATTCTTGTGGCATTATATTTCAGAATTCATGATACACTTATGGTTATCTTTATTCTAACCACCCCATGATAATGTCTTCTTCATTTGCCTTTTCTGGTCTCATTGTTCATTTCTTTTGTATGCAATAGTTCGCTCGGCTAAGAAATTCATCGCTCTTATCCCTAACCATGGTCATTTTTCTTTTGGCCGTTATCAACTTGGAGCAGATCCTTGAGTAGTCTCATGAGGGGAGATCATGTGATGTGTTAGAAAAATCAGCTGGTAATATTTTGAGAAGGGCATAATCTTAAGCACTGTTTAATTGTATTGGAATGAGCCAGAAGACACATTGAGTATAAGGTTAGGGCTACTCCCAGCAGTACGAGGGAAAAATGAAAAATTCAAGTACATGTCGAGGTGATACAAGGTCGACAAAACAGTTGTGCTGGCAAAACAAAGAAATAACCAATGTCTCAGATGCATTGTAAAGTATTCTGAAGGGCTTATCTAGTCAAGGGTGTTACGAGACTGGATATCAGCGATAATTGAGTCCTCGTTATGTAACACCCCCAGCCCCTAGGGCGGAAAGCGTTACGTTTTCCTAACTTCTTACTTAAATTTTGGGACGAAACGGACAGCATTTCCCCTGAAAACTGAACGTTCCCAGGCTAAACGCCTTACAAAAGTCCCTGTAAATCAACGAAAGCGTAAACATTTAAAACCTAACTCAACGGCCATACGCCGGAGTTCATAACTCGACGAGCCACCCGCTCGGAGTATACCAAACAGAATACTTCATTAATACAGAAACAGTAAGAGATACAACTCAACGGCTCACACAACCGGAGTATGGGGTTTACATCCCAAACATAACCAACTTCAATCAAAAGACATCTAACTGACTGGATGGTTGGCTCATATAGCCATACAGAGCGACTCATAACCAAAATGCGTTACATGAACCTCGAATACTGTTTACAAGCGTTTACAAACTAAAAAAATACTTTACATGGCTTCATTAAACACATAAGTTGGCACAAATGACATCTTGCAAGCAATAATCAATTCCAGCTGACTCCACTTCTTCCTGTCATAAAGAAAACCTGGGGGAAAAGGGGAAAGAGTAGTGGGATGAGCAACCACACGCTCAGTGAGTGTCCCCCAACCCCCTTAAAACCAAAACCGTTGCAGGCAAATAATATCTTTACTAGTCACATATCACGTATTCATACTTTAATATCATATTACGCATTCATAAAATTCCTATGATGACATTACTAAACATAACTTCACTTTCAACATGCTTAGGAATCACGTCATAAAGCATTCATTCAATACGTTCTTTCTTTTATTGAAAACATTTCCTTAACCTCCTGAGGCTATTGCCCTTTTTAAAAGAGATTTCATTTCGTATTCATATGATATGCTTAAGACATACACAGATGCCAAGTCTCATTCATAGGTTATGCATAAAATATGCTCATAAGGCCTTCTTTTTCGTAATCGCATCTTACTTAGCATTTCATTATCATTTATAAGAAAAGCATAGAACATACAAAGAAAAATTTCTTTCCTTTCTTTGAAAACATTTCATTTAGCCTCTTGAGGCTCATAAAAACCCTTCTCTTAGCCGCTTGCGGCTCATATTCTTTCATATCGGTCACATATTGACCCTTATACTTTTCACATTTCATTCAACTGGCCTCTTTGGGCCTGTAAAACATTCTTTTTCCTTAAAACATATAAAATGGCATAGGCCAATTGCTTTTCTTATCTTGGTAGGAAAATACTTTTGGCATAAGATCATTACAGGGTGCTGATCGGGTGAGAACTATTCTCGACCCCATAGTGAGACCTAACGCTCACGCTTAAGCTCTTACTCCCGGGATGGCTACATATAACATATCGGACCATTACATCAGCCCTCGTCAGGGCCTCTAGGGTTTATCCGGACTTATCCCCTAGGTTAACATCGTTCATATCATATCATATTGTCCGCAACACATTATCTTAGCCACTTAAAGCGTATCGGCCATAACGGCTATAACTTTGCGTTTCAAATCGTAAAATCATTCAACGTATAACTCACACCTTTATAAAACTCTTTAGGGATTCCCCCGTTCAAGCGAGTTCACTCCCAAAACTATTTTCATTTAATTAAAATAGGCCATCATGCATTAATAGTTATGGCCGCTATCATTTCAAAACAAGAAATCTTTCTTTGAAAAACTCACTCTTATGCACATAATGCAATCTAAGCATTTAAGCACATATACCACATATATCACATATATCACATTTAAGCACTTCATATTAGTCACATCAATTCAACACAATAAGCCACACATGGCCTCGCAATCCACACGATTGCGGTTAATTCACAACCCAGTCTCCCTCCTCACTTTCACCGTACACATAAGACCTCAAACGCTCATGATGTTATCCTCAAACCATCCAACTACTAGCTCGTTTCATCGATTTATTAACCATAATATGCTATCATAAAGATTTATTAAAGAGGGTGAGGTTTAGGCTCTTACCTGTGCAAACAGCACCTTTCAGCCACATATAACCATATTCAGTCATCACTTGACAACACTTTACTAAGTAAATGAACATGATTTAATCTGACACACACGATGTATTTTAAAGGAAACTTTCCTAAGCATGAATGTACTTTGAATGAAACTAAACATATCTCAATAACTTCAAGTTTAATTCGATTATAAGCATTAGTTAGTTTTAACTTGAATCGAAGCTAATCATGTTAAAACAACTTCGTAATTAATCCCTTTTCACATGATCGCTAATTGACTTAAGTCGGAGCTAAACACGTTCATATAACTTCAAAATCAATCCCTTTTCATGCATTAACTTTGTACTTGAATCAAAGCTAAACATGTTAAACTAACATCGTTTTTAATTCTTTTTATACATTAGCTAACTTTAATCGAATTCAAGCTAAACACGTTCTTATAACCTCAAAATTAATCCTTTTTCATGAATCGCTAATTACTCGAATCAAGGCTAAACATATCAAAACAACTTCGTTTTTAATTCTTTTTAAACCTTAACTTACTTTAATCGTAACCAAGCTAACTAAGCCTTTATAACTTCCAAATTAATCCTTTTTCATGAATCGCTAATTACTCGAATCAAGGCTAAACATATCAAAACACCTTCGTTTTTAATTCTTTTTCATGCATCAACTAATTAACTTGAATCGATGCTAAACACGTTAAATTAACTTCGAAACAACATCTCAGGCATCGACTAACTAAATTAACATGTATCGATTCAAGTCATTTTCGGGTTTTAATCAACTAAACTAACATTTAACGATTCGAAGTTGTTTTCAGGCATAAACTAACTAAACTTAGCATGCATCGCAACCTAAAGCTTAAAACGCTTTCGAAATTAATACTAATTTAGGAGGCGAGGAACACCCACCTCGATTCCAAGCTAAGGATTCGTTCGAAGGCTGCTGGGCAGTGCTAGAAAACTCGATTCCTTGGCCTTGGCTTACTAAAGCACGAACCAACCCAATCCATGCTTAACCCTTGCATAAACGGACTCAATTCGACCATATATCCCTCTAAACTCGAACCCAGCTCGGTATTCCCAAAACCCGAAACCCTAGCTTCGACTGGGTGGCAATTGTGGCGGTTCGAGGCTTGATTTTTGGCTCTAACTTATAGAGGGGGCTAGGATGGAGGCGGGTCGCCGGTTTTCGGCACGAGGGTGGCATCTCGAGGACCTGAAACGCGGCAACCCAGCTTTGCTTTGCGGTGAGGAGTGGCGAAAATGGGCTGGTGGTGGTCGGCGTGGCGTTGGGTGGCGCAAGGGGCTGTCGTGGTTGCTCGCTGGTGGCGACGGTCATGGTGGGGGAGGACGACGACAGGCTCGATTCGCCGGGTGTCTGTGAGGGAGGAGGAGAAGTGGAGATGCCGAGGAGAGAGAGGGAGCTCGGGGCTCTCTTCACCGAGAAGGAGGAGAAACCAAAGAAAAGGGTTCGCAAAATTACAAAAATGCCCCTCCCTCATCTATTTCCATCCCAAACTGTTCGATGCTTAATGCCGCCAGTCTATTTCGTATTCGAATTCTAAACCCAAATCATTAAAACGGTCTTCTAATAACTATGTGTTCCCAACTATATAAAAGTTCGATTGCATAAACATCGAAGGTCAACAACCTAATTGTACTCGGGAAACGACTAAATAAATCGAATAACGACTAAATTAAACCATCGACATAATTTAAAGGCATAAATGACACGAATTAACTTTGAAATCAATAATAGAAATAATAATTCCTTTTCATAAAATTATAGTTCTCAAAACCACATCGAAAATCAATTAACTCATACAATTGCTAAAAAACGATTTTATAGCATAAAAAGGATAATACAGGCAACTTAATATAAAAAATAACGAAAGCGGGTCTTACACTCTTCCCCCCTTACAAGAATTTCGCCCTCGAAATTCTAAATCTGAGTTCGGTCTTTCCTAGAATGCATGCACACAACTAAGATCTACGCGATAGGTTTTCAAAAGGTTTCATTTTGCAAACACTTTCTTTTTAAATCAAAAGGAAATGGCTTATGGTATCCAGTCTCCTCCTCGCCAATCCTCTTCAAGCGTCTACTCACTCTATTTAGGCGCCGAGGGCAAATCGCATTGAAGAGGGGCAAATGAGTTGGCATGGACAACCATATTGGAACATGAAACATAGATTTTCGATGGTCTAAGCTCAACTTGCATGACAAGCAATAATGCTAGACATAGGCATCTATAAGTGCGCATCTAAAGGCATGACAATCGGGACAATGACATATTAAGGTCTTACACTAGTAGTATCATACTAACAAATGAATTCAAGTCACTTTGAAATCACAATGATTAACATGGAGACTCTTATAACTCATTTAGAATAACAAAATGTCACATAGCACCACATAGTATCATTTAAGCATAGTAGCATCACATAGAATCATTTACGCATAATAGCATGACATAGTATTGCATAGTATCAGCAATTCAACATTCTCAAGTTTAGGAACTGGAGATAACATGAAACCGATCGATATGCATATAACAAGCAATTCACAAAATGAAAACATGTATGATAGACAGTCCAGGTTCATATGAAAGCAATTATCTTAGTCAAGCTCATTCAAAGGCAGAAAGATATTGGGCCATTCTAAAGTCAAATCGATTGATCAGGAAGCTATCACATCATACCTAAGTAGTAAAACATCATATTACATCACATTGTCAATGAAGGGACTCGGGGTAACGCTTAAATTCACATTGTCATCACGTAAGGGTTAACAACGAAGCACTGAGATCAAAAACCACGAATCACATAAACTAGCGCATCATGTCGGTAAGAATAACTTGAGATGGAAATGCTAAAGCATAATGTAAGTCGATGGTTACATACAAAGATCATATCTATATGTATTCTTATGGTCTTACACAGCACATGACATCATAATAAATTTTTAAGACATGCAGACCCACATGTTGTCACATAAAAGAACACTTAGACATGTAAGTATGCATGTAATCCCCCCTTTTGCAGCCTAGGGTCAATGGCATGCCTTAAACCTCATCCAATTTAGGAAGAATTGGTGTTGAGTGACTAGAATTGTGCGAGTATGGTTGACATCAACGGCCTCATAGGCACACGTTGAGGTCTTACGAGGTACATCTATCTTACAGGTGATCATAGGAGTCGTATTGTACATCGCTTGCCTTAGGAGGGATTGTTTACTATGTATGTAAAGCCTGTCGAGAGCTACAAATTTAACCACTACTTCGGTTATTGTATAATTTTTATAGCGTAGGGAAGTAGGGATCGATCCACGAGGAAAGATTGTTGTAAATCGCTAGCTTAATCCTAAGTGATTTTACTAATCAACTTGTTAAATCTAATTTTAATAATTCTAAAACGATTGAAATCTAATGAATAAAAATCTAGAAAAAGACCTAATAACTCTCCTAAATATTATGAATCATATTCTGGAAATAAAACAGTAAAAATATTTCCTGAATCTTTCAGAAAAATAAAATCAGAATATTAACTGAAATTTTAATAAAAACTCAAAACAGCAACTAATAATCAGAAAAATAAATATTAAAATTATCAAACAGTAACCTAAACTAATATTCTGCAACCTTATAAGCATATATCTTCAGAATAATTTCAGATTTAATTCAGAAAAATTAAATCAGCCAATTACTGCAGAATTAATCAAACAGAATATTAAATCTTAAATTGGAAATAAAATATTCTGCATAAATAAAAATACGAAAATAATAAGAAAAATTACCCTAATACCAGGACACAAATTTCTGGACCTAAAAATACTTAATAATCGTAAATTAAAATTACAAATCGAAATATTCAGAATTAATAACACAAAAAACCTGCACATATCAATTTCGAAAAATAACTCTGAAAAATTATCAAATAATTTCCAAAAATCACGAAACTGAATATGAACAGACTAGGACACTTTATAAACCTTAGGAATTTATTGAAACCGAAAAATAACGAAAATAACTATTTTTAGTCTAAATTCAAACAAACCGGGAATTAAATACGAAAACTCAATATAAAATTATAACTACTCCAAAAATCAAACTCTAAGCTATCTAAAAATACCTAGACACTCCTAAAAGACTATACTTTGGGGGGGGTTGGTTGAAATTATATTTAAGCTAGTAAAAATAAAACAAGAATTAACAAACAAATCAAATTAACTCTAAGTACCAAATAATAATCGAAAGTTATCAAATTTATGAAGGATGCTTAGTATAATCTCAATCCACCATGCATACTAATATTTATCATTAACACACAAGTTAATTTCATTCACGAGTTAAACTGTAGAAGAGATCCACCAGCGGTTCTTCCCCGTTTTTCCTTAGATTTTAGTTTACTTAGGTCCAGCCCTAATATAAACCCTACTAATTTGATAATCTTTACACTAGCGCAAAAATTTAACCAAATTAGAGCATTACGTATTAGAAAAACATCATTTAACACTTTGTAACCAATTTACCAGCAAATCGATTTAACAAAGATCTAAAGCGATTACCTAATTAAAAGAGATGGGTTTGAGCCATCCATGATTAATTAGGGTGATACCTAGGTCTAAAAGACTATAACTTTTACGTATTATAATCTTGTAAACTATCAATCGAAATTGAATTTAATCAACTAGCATGCATTCTAATCGATTTAACACAGATTTCATATACGATAAACACTAATCGCTAAAGAATCATGAATAGAAATCAACTGGGCATTAAAGCACAAAACTTGTTTCAAAATAATTAATTTAGCATGGCTTCAAGAAGATTATACTAAGCATAAAAATTACTCACTCATGTAAAAATTAACATTACAATTATAACTTAAATATTTCATGTCTAATCAATAAACTAAACACAAAATTAAATAAACAAAGTCAAAATAATACTAATAATAATCATAATAATAAAATAAAATAAAAAAATCCTACTTTTGGTGTGTGGGCTGCGTGGGTTTTTGATGGTGATGATTTACGATGGTATGATGATGATGGTCCGTGAGGGGAAAGGATGGGGCTGGAGCTTATACCGTGGAGGAGAAGGAGGAGAATATGTCTGCGTGCGTGAGGAGCCGAGAAGGGGATGCTGATGATGGTGATTAGATGATGATGCTGGGCAAAACGTGATGATGGGGAGGATGGCTGATGAAGATGCGTGGTTCTGCTACGTGAAGGAGAAGCGTGGGTTGTTGATGAGAGGATGGGAAGGTTGCGTGGGGATGAAGAAGATGGATGAGGCTGCTGTGCGTGTGGTGGGAAGGGAGGGCTGATGAAGAAGAAGTGTGGTGGAGGGCTATGCGTGGAGGTGAAGATGAAGGCTGAATGCTGCGTGTGTGTGTGTAGAGAGGAGAGGAGGGTTATAGGTTATATAATAATATGGGTTAGGTTTTAGGGTTTCTTCCTCTTCTTCCTTAGTTTTCTTCCTCTTCAAGTCTTTTAGCTTTTTCATAATTCTTGAATCCTAGCCCAAAATAATAATTATGAAAATAATATTATCTTCATAATTATTCGTGGACCGCCTTGTGGCCATGTGTATAAAATCGAGCTTCTACATCCTTTCTCCTTCTCTTTATTAATTTAACACTGATCCTGAAAAATATATAAAACAAATCAAATTAAACGAAATAAAATATATAATATACTAAAAATAATTACAAAAATGGTGCATGATTTTTGACTTAACAAATTCCCCCACACTTAGACTTTGGACGTCCTCGTGCAAAGAAATCTTAGACTCGACCTAAAACTTACCCTCTTCCTTTCTTACAAATCATGCATAACTATGACGTTGTTACTGGGCTTTGGCTTGCTTAAAAAAAGTTTTACTAAATTAATTAGTTTTTCCTTCAATAAGTGAACACATGCTAAACATCCAACTATCCTTAGAGAGTTTATTCATCAGCTCACAACATTTTCATAGTGAATTAACAAGATCAATAATTATCCATCTTTTTGATTATGCATACATCAATCAAGAGGTCGCATAGGAATTTAAGATAGAAAAGATTTTAGGCATGGTTTGGCTATAAAGACTATTGAACTAGGTAGAATAACTCCATTAAATTTGATCATAAACTTGCCTTGTAATTGTTTTTCTCTTCTTCTTTTGTTCAAACTCCAACTGCGCACATATTCGAGGCCCATATAGGGTCTTAGAATTTAAACACTCCCTGTCTCTCACTCACCCGAATAGCGGTGCTGGAGCAAATAACTTTATTTTATTGGCTCATTAGTATGGGAGGCAAGCTTTCTGGTGGCAGTATTGCCTCAAAGGGTAACACCCAATAGCGCATGCCTCAAAGGAGTACTTGTCATTCCCCACTTTGACTCTCTTCTTTTGTTTCTTTTCTTTTCCATAAATGAAAAATAGACAAGTAAAATCTCAATTTTAATGAGTTATTCAACTAATTCAATAGTCTCGGAGATGGGTTAGGTCATTTTATTGCATCTGAATCGGATATGTTACATGATCAAATAAGATGGATAATCAAGAGAGTTACTCATTAAAAAGAATGTATGGGGATCAACTCAAACTTTTCTAAAGGACAACTATCATGCTTAGAAGTATTCACTTATAAAAGAATAAACTATAAAATAGCTAATAAAAAAAATTTCTAACCAAGCAAGCCTAGCATAAACTCATATCATGCATTATTTAT
>JACYFF010031957.1:40147352-40158921 GCA_017589665.1 Selenicereus undatus
GCGCAGGCTTGGGCCTTACACTATAATTTTTTGGAGGAATTCTTGAGAGGACTGATTGCGTATGAGCTGCCGTAATCCTAACAGCTAGTTGACTAAATCTTCCTCCATCTCTGCCTTAATCAACATGATCCTCTCCCCATCAATCCTTTAGTTACATTATTCTCTCCTTTACCTGATTTTCTACCCCTGTTTCACGCATTCCTTTATTGCTTGGTTGACAGTTTTTCTTTCCCCCAGTCCACTATAAAATAGACCTTTTTGCAACTCTGCAGAACACACAGAAAACATATTCTCTCTTCTCCTCTCTACTTCCTGGGCATACAAGTTGCTATACTCCAAAGCTTCTCCATCGAGTGCACGAGTGCGAAGCCGATTGTGTTAAACCTTGGGGAGCTTCTTCGCTATAACGATTTGCACCTAAGTCGGGTGAATTAAGTTTTGAGGTCAGTGGTTCATACCACGACACAGGTCATCTCCTTCTCCTTCTAGCAGCTATTATTATTCAATTTTTCAACAATTTGAAAGCTTAATTTTAATGTCTGCTGCTCCAAAAACTCTCCCCAAACTCTACAAAATTGAACCTCTTGATGGAACCAATTATAAACGTTGGTCTCAAAAATTGCTCCTCTACTTTGAGCAACTTGAGATCGACTACGTGCTCACTACTGATCTCCCTAATGAAGGCAACCCAAATTCTAAACCTGCAACTCCTACTGTTCCTAAAACTCCTCCTATTCCTCTTGACGAAGCCACAAAGAAGAAATTCGAAAAGGACAATAAACTTGCTCGCAATTACCTTTTGAATAATATGTCTAACCCTTTGTTTGATCTGTTTGTAAACTTTAAATCTGCCAAGGTCATTTGGACCAAACTTGAGGCAAAATATGTTTCAGACGACGCCGGGAAAAGAAAATATGTCGTCGGCAAGTGGCTATATTTCCAAATTATGGATGACAAACCCATCATGGAACAGGTTCAAGTTTATGAAAACCTGTGTGTTGAGGTCCTAGCAGAAGGCATGAAGATGTGCGAAATCCTCCAAGCCAACGTGCTGATAGAAAAATTTCCACCATCCTGGAGCGATTATGGAAACCACCTCAAGCATAAAAAGAAAGATCTCACACTACAGGAATTAATCAGTCATATGCGGACCGAGGAGGCAAACTGGCTGAAAGATAAGATGTCTTCCCTTTCTTTAAATTATGTTAGTTCTAACCTGGTTGAATCTGCTGCACAAACGAATAAAGACAGGTTTAAAGGCAAAGGGAAGAAATTCCAAAAGCCAATTCAAAATCTCAAGAATAAGAATTCTGCTAACAAAAGGATTCAGAAGCCCAAGGTCGTATGCTATGTATGCGGAAAGCCTGGACACAAGGCATATCAATGCAATCAACAGAAAGGCTCTGTCTAAGCCAAACAGAAGTTCACAACACCTACTGCTAACATTGTTGAAACCGAGGATAATGAGATTATTTGTGCGGTCACCACCGTGGAGGCAAATCTGGTCCATAATTTGTCAGAATGGATTCTAGATTCTAGAGTGTCAAGGCACTTCTGTGCCAACAAGGAGCTCATGATTAATTTTGAAGAGGTTGCTGATGGACAATGCATTTACATGGGCAAGTCTTCTACAACTGCTGTCAAGGATAAAGGGAAGATTTTACTTAAGTTTACTTCTGGAAAAATGTTGTCTTTAAGTAATGTTTTATTTGTCCCTTCCCTTCGTAGAAATTTGGTTTCTAGTACCCTTCTTGACGTGGCTGGCCTTAAAATTGTGCAAGAAGCTGGTAAAGTTGTTATCATGCGAAATGGGGATTTCGTTGGGAAGGGGTACCGAAGTGGGGGGCTACTTGTCTTGAATGCTGTTGCATAAATTAATAATGAAACTACTACCAATTCTGTTTATATTGTTGAGTCTGTTGATTTGTGACATGGTAGACTTGGACATGTTAATTTTGCTTCACTAAAAAGACTTAGAAACATGCGTTTAATACCAAATGCGAATACTGAAAATTGTTCTAAGTGTCCAGTCTGTGTTGAAGCAAAATTTACCAAGAAACCCTTTAAAAATGTAACAACCAGGAAAACAGAATTGTTAGAACTTGTGCATTCAAACTTAGTAGACTTTAAAAACACTATGAGCAAGGGTGGAAAGAAATGGTATATCACATTTGTAGACGACTAATCTAGTTATACCAAGATTTACCTCCTTAAGTCTAAAGATGAGGATGGGGAAATGTTCCTAAAGTATAAGGCTGAAGTTGAGAATCAGTTAGACCGAAAAATCAAAAGACTTAAGTCTGACAGAGGTAGGGAATATGACACCAATTCTTTGGCTGCCTTTTGTGAGAAAAATGGCATAATACATGAGACTAGTGCCCCTTACACTCCTCAACAAAACGGTGTTGCTGAAAGAAAAAATTGTACCCTTAAAGATATGATGAATGCCATGCTCGTTAGTTTTAGTCTATCTGATAACATGTGGGGGGAGGTTGTCTTGACAGCTTGTTTTATACTCAATAGAGTTCCCCATAAGAAGTTAGATCAAACCCCATATGAATTATGGAAATGGTATGCTCCCAACCTGAATTACCTGAAAGTGTGGGGGTGTTTAGACAAAGTTGCACTACCTAGTCATAAACGTTCAAACATCGGCCCCAAGACATTTGATGTTGTCTTTATTGGTTATGCTCAAAACAGTGCTGCATATAGATTTATGTCTTTATCTGATTTCTCTATTTCAGAGTATAGAGATGCTGATTTCTTTGAGCATGTTTTTCCTTTGAAAAGGAATGTGCCTCATACTGTGTCTAATATTGTACCTGAACATGTGAACTTCCCTGCTTCTAGTTCTAGTGTTGGAGACTTGGGAAATGAGCCTAGAAGAAGCAAGAGACAGAGGATTGAAACTAGTTTTGGCCCTGACTTTATCATTTCCTTTTTGGTAGAAGTCCTTGGGAACTTTGACATTAATACTTTGACCGATGAGCTTGTATCCCTTTACTTACTTGAGGAAGATCGTAAAACCTACCAAGAGTCTATGAGGTCTATAGATGCTGACTTCTGGAAAGAAGCTATCAAGAATGAAATAGATTCCCTTGAGTCAAACAAAACTTGGGAATTGACCGACTTGCCTAAGGGTTGTAGACCCATTAGTAGTAGTGGATCTTCAAGAAGAAACTTAGGACGAATGGCTCTATTGAAAGGTACAAAGCTAGATTAGTCATTAGAGGCTTTGACCAAAAGAAGGGAATTGGTTTCTTTGACACTTATTCTCCTGTGACCAAAATAGCAACAATCAGAAGTCTAGTTGCTTTGGCTGCTATCCATGATCTTGTGGTTCATCAGATGGATGTCAAAACAACATTCCTCAATGGTGACTTAGAGGAAGAAATTTATATGTCACAACCTGAAGGGTGTGAGGTCCCTGGTCAGGAGAACAAAGTATGCAAACTGAGAAAATCCCTTTATGGTCTAAAGCAAGCTCCAAAACAGTGGTATGAGAAATTTGCTAGTTCTTTAGAGAAAAATGGCTTTACTGTCAACAACTCAGATTCTTGTGTTTATTCCAAAATGTTTGGATCTGATTATGTGATCATATGCTTGTATGTGGATGATATGTTGATCTTTGGTACCAACCTATGTGCCATTAATGAGACTAAAAGAATTCTGTCTTCTCTCTTTGAAATGAAAGACTTAGGAGAAGCAGATGTTATCTTAGGGATCAAACTTATAAAAACCAAGAGTGGTTTTTCCTTAAGTCAGTCTCATTATATTGAGAAAGTCTTGAAAAGATTTAACTCTTTTGATGTGGTACCTGTAAGAACTCCCTATGACCCTAGCATACATCTCAAAAAGAGTAGAGGACCTAGTGTGTCTCAAGTTGAATATGCTAAGATAATAGGGAGTGTGATGTTTCTCATGAACTCCACTCATCCTGACATTGCATATGCCGTTAGTAGACTAAGTAGGTACACTCATAATCCTGCTAAAGAACATTGGGATGCACTTTATCGTTTGTTGAGATACCTTAGAGGCACTATGGATTGGTGTTTACATTTTTGTAAATTTCCTATTGTACTTGAAGGTTTTTGCGATGCTAATTGGGTTGCTGAAAACGATGAAGTAAGTTCTACTAGTGGCTATGTTTTTACATTGGGTGGAGGAGCTATTTCATGGACGACTGCAAAACAGACATGTATAGCTCGCTCAACCATGGAATATGAGTTTATTGCTCTTGAGTTGGCCGGTCAAGAAGCAGAATGGCTCAAGGGTATCCTGACTGACATACCATTGTGGGGGAAACAATCAACACCTATCTCCTTACATTGTGACTCGTAAGCAGCAATTGGAGTTGCGCACAACAGTGTCTACAATGGGAAAAAGAGACATATCTGTATTAGACATGGTGCGGTAAAGCAATTGCTAAAGCATGGTGCTATCTCCTTGGAATATGTGAGATCCGAGAAAAACTTGACTGACCCTCTTACAAAGGGATTTCCAAGAAGAGTAGTTCTTGAAGCGTCGAGGGGGATGGGGCTAAAGCCCATGGAATGAAGAGATATGGTGGATACCCATTTGTGGTCAAACGAAGCCATATTAATCTTCTAACTGCACTACTTCCCATCCCTATGGCGCGTGGTAGTGCTTGTGCTATAGAGAAGCACATTACATGAATCCATAGCCTATTATGGTGGTGCTACAGAGAAGCACTTGATGGATTCATCACTCTACAAGAGGTTGACCCAACACATGCTCTTAATAATTCCAAGCCATGATATGGTGGTCTAAGTAGAGATAGACTGATGGAATTACCTAAGTAAGTGTGAAGGTCTGGTCGCCTTCTATGAGAGACTAGGGCTATCTCTCTGGAGCACTTATGAGACTCGAGGTATGCCTAAAAGTGCAAGTGATTATCGCGGAGTATACATCCTTTAGGGTTGATATGTGTTGAGAGGGCCTCATTCAAAGTTTAACAAGTTCAAGACTAAGTTCACTTGTCAGACTTAGATGTTGCCTCTCTTCATTACGTATCAATTCAATCGAAAGACATTGATACTTAAGTATCCGACCCTTCTTGCCCAGGAAATCTTTCTCATTCTTCTTTTCCTTTTGTGTGCCATTTGTGGGGGATTGTTGGAGTAATGGCACCCTAAAAGGGTGTTCACTTACTCTCTCTATCTCTTTTGTTGTCCCACATGAAACTTTTGGGAGTGGTTTGAAGAGTTTATATATATCCCACTCTTCTTGCACTTGTCGAATAACTTGAAGCCATGTTTTAAGGGGGGTTGAGGGGACTTGGGCTGCCACACGCGCGCGCGCCGCCGACGCCCGCCCCTCTGGTCCAGGCGCGGCGCGGCGCGGGTCCCGGGCTTGGGTCTTATACTCTAATTTTTTGGAGGAATTCTTGAGAGGACTGATTGCGTATGAGCTGCCGTAATCCTAACGGCTAGTTAACTAAGTCTTCCTCCATCTCTGCTTTAATCACCATGATTCTCTTCCCATCAATCCTTCAGTTACATTATTCTCTCATTTACCTGATTTTTTACCCCCGTTTCACGCATTCCTTTACTGCTTGGTTGACAGTTTTTCTCTCCCTCAGTCCACTATAAAATAGACCTTTCTGCAACTCTGCAGAACACACAGAAAACATATTCTCTCTTCTCCTCTCTACTTCTTGGGCATACAAGTTGCTATACTCCAAAGCTTCTCCCTCGAGTGCACGAGTGCGAAGCCGATTGTGTTAAACCTTGGGGAGCTTCTTCGCTATAACGATTTGCACCTAAGTCGGTCGAATTAAGCTTTCAGGTCAGTGGTTCATACCAAGACACAGGTCATCTCCTTCTCCTTCCAGCAGCTATTATTATTCAATTTCCCAACAATACACACACACACACACACACACACACACACACACACTCATACACATATACATATATACATACATATATACATATATACATATATATATACATAGATGATATATGGGAAGGGAATGGAACATTCTAGTCTTTTTATGCTCCCAATGGATGGAAAAGTGTTTGGGTCCCAAGAGGACTATTCTAAACCTTACCTAAACTACTTAGCTTAGAACTTTTGATTAAGTTACAAGTCATGTGTGTGTTTGATTCTATGAATGTTTAGAACTGGAGTGGTTTTTCTAGAACTAATCCATACGCAAGGACCCATATATGGATACTTTAGGGTTCATAACATCATCATTGTGTCTGGGACCAAGGTTAAGGAAATGTTAGTCTGACGTAATTCAAGGTGCGATTAGGTTTTACACTTCTTACATTAGGTAAAGTCCAATTGTTTCGGTCTTGCATTAGGAAATGACCAATAGAAATTGTGTGATTTTTAGACCTTGCATACATCATAATATGAGGGTCGAAATCATTAGTCTAGGTCCAGGTCATTGTAAGTCATAAGCTTGCAAGTCTCATTACATAATTAGGGAGCTCTAAAGGTCATTATCGAATCTTAATACACCAACTGTGGGCTGATTGGGCCTACAACATCATGTATTATTTGGCCTCATCATGCATAGTCCATGAGTCTATCTTAGCTCAAAGTCCATAATGTAGCCCATTAGACCCGTAGAGCCCTAGTTCATTCTAGGTTGCATGCAATTATGAATCATATTCATAATACATAAGTTCAATTGAGACCTAGACATTTGGTGCTTGCATAAGTCTATGGTCCATGCATCATACGTGTATAAGATCCATTCATGAGTTTACCTAGATCCATCTATATGCCTAAACTAGATCATTCTAGGCAGGCCAAACGAAAGTCACGCTTGGCCCCATGTAGATCCTTAATTTCTCTTAGATAGACTTAAACCAAACTTAGGCCATAGGTCAGCCACCTAAGTCCAACATAAAGCCTATTCTACAGTAAAGCTCAATTTCTTTCAAGCAGCCTAAATCCATCTTCTTGACCCTATCACTTCCAGCCTGACCTAAACCTTAAAGCACACAAGTCCATTATCTCTTCCTTACCAAACTGCAAGTCATTAACCTTTTCCTTTTGTCTATAACTAATGTTGTTGATGTTTCATTTCCATTATTTACATCTATAACATTCCACGCCTCTAAACCGTCTGCTTATGGATCAAGATGGGGAAGACTAAGAGGTTAAACGAGCAAAGTCCACAAACTACAAGACATCTATCCGAGAATAAGCTAGGGAAACACCATCTATGAGATCAAAGTCAATGTCAATGTCCAATCCTTTACATCTATAGATGGCACGAAATAATGAAAAGACATATGTTGTAAAAATGCTCGAATGGATGCAAGCTAGAAAGATGAAAGTGAAAAGAAGATGGAACTGATGACCACTCCAAACTGTTATCAAGGACACCCCAAAGGAAGATAGTGACAAACCTCACAGCGAAGCAAGGGAAGATGATGGGAAAGGAGAAGCCGACGAAAGAGGAGAGTGGAAGAATGGGAAAAGGATTTCTCGCAAGTCGATCCATGAGTATATCACATACAGCAATTAGTTAAAAATTCATCAACGTTTAATAATTATCTCATTGATTATGTGGGATTCACCTTAATCCCAAAGGGGGGAAATTATCCCCGAAGTTCACTGTGCCAGATATCAAATTTCATGGGACTGAAAACCCTCTCTATCATGTTAGAAGTTTTATTAGTGCCACAACTTTGGAAGGACTTGATAAGGATATATACCACATCATTTTTCCTTGGACATTTGACAAGGATGTAAGGAGGTTGCATGACACTATTGACCCATGAAAGATAATGAACTGTGAAGATCTGTGTAAGGAAATTCTATGTTAGTATTCATACAATGTTGAGGTGCCAATTACACATAGGAACTTATAATTAGTCATGTAGGAGGAAAAGGAAGGCTTTTCTAAATTTCTTACCCGATGGAGGGTAAACCCTTATAGGCTGATCAAGTGAGTTGTTCATAAGAAAACCTACAACTGACATACAGGCAACACCTGAGATTTACACCATTTGAAAACTTTATAACATTAAGAAATGATGGCATGCTTATGGAGGAAGATCTAGCTAGAGAAATGCCCATAAAACCTACTAACAATTGGATGGGCGACTACTAGAATAGGGATAAGAAAGACAATGTCGCCACAAGTAAGGAGGAGCATGGTCCAGGCCGGTACATCAAATACACCGTGTTGGAACCACATATACTCAAGCACTGGAATGCTTGCTTTTAAGGGTAGGATTAACCTTTCCCTAGTCAAACTAGACACAGAAACACATGGAAGCCCAAGAACAAGTACCCAAATAAGTATTGCAAATATCATAGAGCACGAGTCATGATACTGAGGATTGTTAGCTCTTCAAGAATTAGCTAGAAAGCATCTTTGAGTTAGGGGTTCTTCCCCTACTTAAGGCTGTTAAAGCACCCAATAATGACAACAACCCATTTGATTCGCATGATAGCATTCTATCCATTTCAAACCACCAAAGCAAAGAGTGCCCATCTGTTTACATAAAAACTATAGATGAATGCAAGTCAAAGGTACATATACCCCTGTATGCCCGTGAACTATGAGGCAACTATGAAGAAAAGCCTCCACACAAGAGGACTCAAGTTCTGTTGAATTTGGAGGATATGATGTGTCGTAATCCTATGTCTTGCTTACTTATACTCCTATGTTGAGTCACTTGCCTTTCTTCTCCATCATAAGTGCAAGTCTAATGTAGTCTTAATTCATTGATAAAATCATTCCTTCTAATTGCTCATTTGTTTTTTGTAGAATACTTTTGTCTTATGTTGAATAAAGGTTAAAAAAAAAGAAAAAAAAGTGGCTAGCTCGAAAACGTCACAGGACGAACTAGACAAAAGGAGAGGGAGAGAAATAAAAAAAAAGACTCTAAAGAACGAAAAGATCAGAAATTTCTTGCAGTGAGTCATGTAGCTTTATAGGACGTGTTTTTAATAAGATGCCTCTTTTAGTAACCTACATTAATACCTTTGTCAAACCTAATAAGTTACCACTTGGAAGCCCTTTAAGCCTTCAAATGAGCCCATTTCTTTGATAACCACAATTGATCTAAACTGGGAGTGAAAACATGTCGTAGGCGACATCAATATTTACATTCAAAAAAGAGAGTTTGGACTAACTGTCCCATCCAAAGAGGAAAAATTGGAAGAAAAGAAGAACCCAAAAAAAAAAGAGAAATGAATGAAAAAAAAACTCAAAAATAAGAAGAATAAAGAAAGAAAAAAATTGTTGATCCACACTAACCTTATCACCCATGCACACTTGGGGACTTCATAAGGGTTGTTCGGACAACCATATCGATTCCATTCTTTTGGCACCCTAGTCCTAAATCCTACGTTAAATGGCCCTCTTAGAGGCAGTATTCCTTCAAATAGCATGTTCTTACTCCACAACTATGACTGACTTGATTCTACGTCGGTAACCTCTTTGAGGCCTGGCTACATATTCATTAGATCCTTCGATTTTTGCCCAAAAAAAGGATAAAAAAAAGAAAAAATAAAGAGTGGTTGACTCAAAAACCTGCAAAGGCAGACCAAGTAAAAGGAGAGTGAAAATAAAACCTTTGTTTTTTAGGGCAAAAAAGCATTCCATTGCCTACTCCCATAAAAGTAGACTTGGACAAACCATTCACCCATTTTTCCACTTCTTCTTTAATCTGACCTCCATTCCATAATTCTGGATTCTTTGTTTAAATTCAAGAGTGAATACTAACTCAATATTCTCAGCGTTTCTATTGGGTACTCACCCACTATATAATACAGGGGGCTTCCCTACATCTCTGTAGACAGTTAGGACTTTTATCACGGTAAACATTTCCTAATAAGGAGACAACCATATTATAGGCAACACTTACAAGAGCATTTTCGTTGGCCACATCCCTACACATCAAAGGCTTATGTTGCAACAAATAAAAATTGGGGACTTCCTCATAACATGAGCATTTTAATGCAAAATTGAACGTTACTTCTCCATTAAAAGAAATTTCCTATCCTAAATAACTTATAACCTCATGACATGGCCTAACGCAACATTCACTCAAGTTTTTAACTTTTAGCCGACAACATCTTGTAGCCTAAGCTACAAAATAACACTATTCTTAATCTATCAGTCTCTTATACATTAATCGGGCCTTATCTAATTGACACCAAACTTAGCATGAGATGTCCACCTACATACATACTATGATTAGTTTATCACATGTCTGCATAGTCAACACAATTGATTCTGCACAGTCGGCAAACAGTCATAGTTTAACATAAGCTTGCAAGTGCACTTGCATCTATAGATAGGGCTTTAACTTATTTTCTAGCCTGTCCTGCAACTTTATCACTTCGAATCCCTAGATCAAAGAAGTGTGCATTTCAGCATGACAGCAACCCTACATGAAGGGAACACAACCCTAGTCTACCACGAGCCTACATTAAAGGTTCTTAAAATTGTGCTAACAACTGTCACAGAAGACATCCCAAAGCAGGCTTTATACAAGCATCATCGTCTTTATATCAAATGGGCAATTCACCCACATCTTTACAGAAAGGACATCAACCTAACGTCAGGCTTTCATAACATCGAATTCACAAGGACCTGGCCACTGGTGCTTAGGCTCACTCACCAGCAAGTTCATAGAGATCTAGCTACAGATGTTTAGGCTCTCATGCCACCAAGTTTAGGTTGAACTTGGAATTTTATATGTGTATATATATTTGTGCAACTATAGGTTGAAATGACATAGTGACCTTAAAACGAATTTCATTACACTCCAAAATAACCCATTCAAATATTAATAAACATTTGAACATTAGCTAAATAAAAAAGAATTAGCCCAACTAAATAGCAAATGGGGGATTTGAGGTGAAGGAAATTAAAAAATTATAAAGAAAAATTCCCTCTCAATGCATTAATTTTAGCCAAGGAAATTAGCCTAATCATATACAAATATGCAAATGTATTAAAAGAAGATTATGGGACGATAAATAATGGCAAAAATGTTTAAAATGAAATTAAAATAAAAAAATTCAGATAACACTAGACTTGGAAAAGAAAAGAAAGGAAAAGAGAAAAAGAAGATAAAATTTAAAAACAAAAGCCCAAAACCCTCTCATCCCCTGTTTTTACGACAAACACACGCTGACCGATACCCCAACCCATCTCTGTCTCTCGGCTACAGCTTGCCTGCACCACCAGCACTCGCCGCCAGCTGCCCGGACGCTGTTCCCGTGCTTTCTAGCCAGCGCCTTGCTGCCACCATCCCTTTCACTTCTCTTGAGTTTTGTAAGTGGGTTGAGAAGGTGAAACCCAAACCTTTCAAATTGAGTTTGATTGTTTATGACCAAATTTTGATGGCAAATGATGTCTTTAGTATAGGTGAGTATTAATATGTAAATTTCCAGCATTACTTTGAATGTTTGGATTGAGTTGTATGTTTGGGGGATCGAAGGAGGATATGGAGTGTGAGGGGTTGGAGCATGGATGTAAATTAAGTTTGTTATATTGATTAAATGGTGTTAGATATATATTAATGACACTCGGGAGGAAAATAAGGGGATATAGATATACATA
>JACYFF010031957.1:40159021-40197065 GCA_017589665.1 Selenicereus undatus
ACACATATATATATATATGTATATATATATATATATGTGTGTGTGTGTGTGTGTGTGTGTGTGTGTGTGTGTATGTGTATATAATTCAACACCTTGTAAGTGTTTTTTTTTTGGACGGTCATGCATAAAGTGGCTTCACCGTATCTATCAGAGTTTCTAACCCCTAGTACTTTCTCAATATTTCATAAGTTAGCAAGGCAAGAAAACATAGAGTACAACCAAAACAACAAACCACTAGAGAAACAATATCAAAAACCAAAACACCGAAAGGGTTTGTAGACTTTGAAATGGTGAGCGAGTTTGCAAGACTTTCTCTTCGAAAGCAAGATCTCCTTAACCATTTAAACAACAAGGTCGAAGGAAATGCACAAGGCGAACGAATAACTCATGCGGATGTGACGATGGCAACAAATGTAAATTCTTGGATGAGACTGGCTGACATAAGAGTTACTATGAGATAAACTCTTTTGGTGTTGACTTTTTTGAGGTTTTGTGGTGGCTAATAATGTTTTTAATTCAGTAATTACTAATAGTTCATCAAGCAGTAACTTTTATTATAATAATCCCCCTAAATGCACTATTAGTCTTCGCTAATTATTATTAAGAGTCATTATAAAAATGTCGGTCTTTTGATATGTATTATGTGCAACAATCTCACATAAGTAAGGAGACTGGGCAATAAATAGCAATATTGCTGCACCATCACTTCAAGGCAAGGAGAATGGCCTTCTTGTTGCGAGAATGTCTTTTCAAGACATGTTAGATAGAAATAATCCTCACTCATTGTTTTCTTCATATTTAAACCCTGTATGGAGAAAAATTGATCATTTGTGGTCCTCTAAAGAGGATGATAGTGAAGGATAGGATGACCCCACTTGTTCTATAAGATTGATAAAAGAACAAAAAGAAAGATTGAGAGCACCATGGAAACATGTTCTGATCGTTAAGAAGTTTGACAAGGGGATTGTGTATATGCAATTAAAGAAGAGGTTGAAATCTAAATGGAAGTTAAAGGGGCTTTTTCACTCATCCACAAATGCGAACGCTATATGACTATTCACTAATGAAGATGATAAAAGTCGTGTCCTCACTCAAGGTCCGTGGTTGCTAGGAGACAACTATCTTCTGATCAGAAAGGGGTTCCGAACTTCATTCCTAATAAGTGAAGGAATTAATATCATGAATTAAGCGTAAACGAATTTACCTTAATCTTGTAGCGGAAGACGATCGAACCATAGCCTGAATCACTGGTTGAGGAAGGATTTCAAAATTCAGAGAACCTTCACAATCCCAGACCCTAAGAGCCCTAAGCGTTTATGTAGAAAACTCACTCTAGAAAGCCCTCGATGTTTCATTATGTATTAGAAGGGTTTATTTTCATCTTAAGAAAAACTTATTTTTCTTTTATTTATGCACAATCTTCATAATGGGCAAATAGGCTGTGTGACCAGTATACTTGTGAAAGATTTATGCTATACATATGTTAGAAATATATAGCCTCTCATCGAGAACTGCATGTCAATAGTTAGAAGAATGCAAGTATCCTAGATCATTTCAGTCTCATTAAGATGTCTTATTTTAATCTCATCAAATCATCATATTTCATATTCACAATTATGACCCATATGTTATAACTTGTGCACCGGTGAATAGAAATTAATGAGATTCCGTGAATGATCTTCCTCTTCTCACGAGAATCTTGACGAAATCAAACTGGCTTTTCTAGACGTGTCTTGCCACACCGAATCACTTATGATCCTTTGGCAATACAGTAGGATAACGACCATTGAATCGAGTCTTAAGCCACTGATTGCATTCCTGAGGGTACAAATCTAAGGCCATAACCTTATAGGGTCTCACATAACTATAGGTAGAGATCTTACTTATATTAAACCGATTGGTCATCTCTTGCACACATGGTATGAAACATGAGCTACAATATTCTCCCTTTTCCCATAGAGTCTATGTCTATTGGTTCTTTAACCAAAATGTTGTACAGATGATATTTGGATGCCATATTGTCCAAACTGAGTTTCTAAATCTACTCATTAACTTAAACTCACATATGACCTCTTCGAGGTACACTAGGTAAAAACATTTTTACCAATATATTGTAATGACCTTCTATCATTATTAAGGCAACATTCATGATTTTCAGTTGATAAGTTCTCATAATTATCCTTCTGATAATTCTACTTAAAATCTTATCTCTTCTCCCCTTGATACTCAAATAAATGGAGGCAGTTACCAATGTGAGAGGGCTAACCTCAAGTCTACCCAACATACTTTTCACATTTAAGAACGTACACAAGCATCCATGAATAAGAATGCATATTCAAGCATTCCAAGAATAAGTGTAAGCTAAACAACTTATTTGCATCTCATAATATCAGACAATCAATTTGTAAATGTTGGGAAAACAATTGCTGAACAACATGCCAGGGCATAGTTGTTATCTATGAAAACTGTTAAGCCTTTACTTGCTCAAAAAGCACACCCCCTTACAAGGGCTAGCTCAATGGATCTATAAGCATTTCCTTCGTAGGGAAATATTTTACGTTCATTATCTTTGTGTGTCACCATGTCATTTACAAAATTGAAACTTATGTCCAATCCGTTTGGTCTTACAACAATACTTTAAGGTTCTTGGTACATGTGATCACAACTTATCCCAGTAAACCATTACTGGACAGTACTATTTGGTCAACCAACCACATAATCCACATACCTCTTTAACCAAATAGATTGTTGCGCTATTAAGGATAGAGCCATAGACTCTTCCGATACCAAGATAAGATATGATTACTTCTTGCCACTTTATCATTATTGCTAAGTTAGAAGACATATTTAGAGGTTCGCTTCTCATCTAAGCATGCCATTGTCAAGACCATTGCATCCCTTTTGAAGCAAGTTATTGCCTATGTACCAAAAGCACATAATTAGAGGTTCCGTTTAGGTACCTCATGACATAACTGTCTGCCACTATGCTTGTCTCAGGTCCAGTTGATATCTGTTTAAAGATACCAAGTCTAATATACAACACATCATGCATTAGACTTCTAACTGTACCTAACAAAGTAATTTATGCTTGTTAGTCCTTTTCTAGTGGAGTGTGAGACATTTTATTGTAAGGTCTCACTTTTGTTGATGTGAGTACTGATAGGGTCATAGGTGTGCGTATTAGATTATTCAAGGATCTTTTGATGTCATTCTCTTTAGGAAAAAGAACAACCTCTTCAAATATTCTCTTGAAAACTTTAATTCATGAGCATATGCTGCTTTACCCATATTAAGCATCTCAAAGTTAGATGATGACAAGCCCTTTTGCCTTACTTAGTAACTCTATGCCATTTCTAGCGAATAGTAAGTCATCCACATATAATGAGTTGACTAAAAATTGCTTTTAGACCTTTCGGTATCAATCACAGTACAACCACTAGAGATAACCACAAGTATACCAATCCATTGAAGAGTCTTTAAGATCACAAGTGATCTCGTTTGTCCACAAACCTCATGGTTGTGATCCTTTTCAGTGGATTTTCACTTAGATCCCTTTGAGATTGGTACTTGCACACCTATACGATGTGACTTTAGGTTCAAACTAGCGATAATAGCTAGAGAAAGATAAAATTATGATAAAATACACAACAAGAGGGAAAAGCTCTTTGTAGTCGATCATATCCTATTTTGTGTACCCTTTTGTAACAAGTTGAGCATAATGCCAACTATTCCATTAGCCTTATAATTTAAGAACCGATATGTTCTCAAATAACTTTGTGTATTAAAACGTCAACCAAATGTTCACTTGTATTTACTCCATTTTACTTCTATTGCCTTAGTCCACTTGTTCTTAGAAGGATTGGAAAGAATATCTTTGCTCATTTCCATTCTTTAGGAATGTCATGAAAGTATCATGTACCTCATTGCCCAAATAGCATGGAGAAGTACTTTCTGACAACCATGTCTTAGCAGAGAGTTCATATAATCTTAGATTGTTCCTTTTGGGATTGATTTTACTCCCACTCAAGCCAAGACCAATCATCTTGCTCCCACTTGGAACAAGAACAAGATCACTTTCATTTGCTCTTGATGATGAAGGTGGATCTTGACAATAAACTTATTTATTATCAATTAAAATCCTCCCACTCAAATGAAGAGATCCGATTTGGTTTTGAGAGCTAATACAGATAAGCCTTGACCTATCTCACCCTTCTTTGGAAATCTATTCCTTAGAATATGATATATATTGTTTAAGTTTTAGTTGCGATCCCATTGTCTTACAGCCTAATGAATCAAAAACATTCAAGGTTAGAGTATCCCACAAAGATGGTTTTCCTTCCCCCCTTTGGCATTTTTCCATAAGAGATTTTGTGTTCATGGGTTGTATACCCCTGAGGTTCAAAGACTCTTAGACTAGGCTCTAATCATGGCTCATATGGAGTGGTAGCAACTTACTTTACAAGTTAAAGGTCAAGATCATCGCTTGTAACGAATAGAGATCTCCTTAACAAGAGATACACAAATTTTGTGCAATTTTTCTTATATCCTGCCACATGAAAGAGCATTCTGTTTTCTTTCTCCACAACAACTTTTTGTTGTAGGCTTTTAGGATAGTTGGCTAATAAACTATCCATCTTTCATCAAAATATCCACCAAAATAATGGCAACAAATATTTGGGAATGATTTAGTCTTTGAGGCTTTAAATTCTTGGGTTTCTTTGGTTTTCAACCAAGCTCACATGTTTTCTAAAGCTACTTATTGCTTCAGACTCATCTGGGATCAAGTAAATAATATTAAATCAAGTGAAATGTGATGAAACATAGAAGCTCTAAATCACATTCAATGGACAATAAATGTTCAAATGAATTAAGTACAATGGAAATAAGGCTCTTAGTAGCCTTTAAAAAATCAAATGGTTTTCTTGTTGTTTTTCTTGCTAGAATATGTTCTTAAGTAGGCTAATCCACTTATGTTTTGTAACAAATAATATTTTGCTAGCTTTTGCATATATGCTCTTTTGACCCTTATGGTGCAGTCTAGCATGACAAGTAAGCATTCACATCATCATGATTATGTGAATACAGAAAAACAAACACTTGGACTAATGGAACAAATATCCAATTCATTACAAGCAAACCATTTGTACTAAAGCAGAACTAAAACCAAATGTGTTCTTAAAAGAAAACTAACTAGGCTTCAATGCCATGAACATAGTCAAATAAAACCAACTTAGTAACATTATTCCAATGAATCTTAGGTGCAAGTAGTTTTTCATATAGGATTGCGCCACACATAGGATTAACTTCAGAAAGAAGAATACCACTAGCAACACAAAAGTCACTAGGAGATATGGCTAAGTACCTTCTTAGGCTTAGTGCAATCACGATCGTAGTGACGCATTTGGTCACAGTTGAGGCACTTAGCTTGCATGAAATCCTTCTTTCTCGCACATTTTTCTTTTCCTTGTTGGACATGCTCAGATTCCTCATTTGACTGAGCCTTGCCAATCCAGTTCCCTTGGTCCTTTCTTTTGGAAACATTTCTTGAATTAGAGGTTGACATGTGCACTTCTGTATCTGTCACTTCAATAGCCTCTCGCCGGTCCTTCTCCAACTCAAATCGTCGCCTAATGTCCTTGAAAGTAAGCATATACCTAGTTTGAGACAAGACCATCTTAATATAGCCCCAGTCATTAGGTAAAGAATGGATCACGGTGTAATAGTCCGACCCTAAATTCTGTTTATTAATTTCATGATATTAATCCATGTGATTGAGTTCATTTCATTCACATCATCTCTTTTCATATTCCCATCTTTTTACTATTCTCATTTGGACATTTCTCACGGGGCCCTTACTTTGCAATTCGGGGATTTATTCTCGTCAATTTTGGATATTGAGTGAGGCCTTGATATTTAATAATTTAATGTTTAAAATTCTTTTCCATGGCATCACAACCATTTATTTCAAGATTTCTTTTAAAAAAAATAAAATAAAATTTCAGAAACGCCCTCGGTTTCCATTTTTCGCTAAACCCGAGCCCGTTTAAAGCCGATTTCGATGCAACAAGATTTGACCCTTATTTGATTAATTAATCCTCTTAATTAAGCCCTAACCAAGCATGACTTTATTGACTTTTCAACCCTAATTTGCAGCCATGTATTTAGGCATGTGTTAAAATTAAAACCAAGGCTTTTATCTTCCATTTTTCACCAAGTGTTTTTCTCTCTCTTCTCACCTCTCTTTCTCTCTCTACACGGCACCTTCCACCACCATAACCACCATCTTCCCACCACCAAAGCTTCCCAAAACAACCCTCTCTCACCACCCCCAAACACCTCTTCCACTTCCATAAGCATCAAGGACTATACCTAACTCTTTTACTAGTGCAAGTAAGTGTTCTTTCCCCTTTGCTGATTTTTTCTGTTTGATCTTTGGTTTTGTTGGTTTTTGTTCTTTGTTATGGTTGTATTAATGGTGGATTAAGCTATTTTTGTGGTATTAAGAATCATCTTGTTGAGGGTTTATGGTGGGGTTGATTTTGGGTGAAGTTAGGGTTAGGGTTTCATGTTGAGGTATGCAAGTTTCTTATTCAAGTGATAATTATGGCTTGATTTCTCCATGTTTTTGCCTATCTCTTCATGTATTGAAGTTTAATATGGCTTTTATGATGTGTTGGAATGTTGTGATGGGATTCAAGTTGACCCAAAGTTAGGGTTTTGTCCATAAATGCATGGTTTGGGCCAAAGTTGTGTTAACCTAGAGATATGTGTTTATGTGCTTGGAAAGTAAGCTTTGTTGGATATATATATGAATTGAAGTTGAGTGTGGTGATGTTTTATGTGGTTGGGACATACCAAAGTGTGTTATACACTCTTGAGAAAGAGTTTGAGTGGAGGTTTGGTGTTAAAAAGGGAAGTAGCAACTAAAAGAAGTGCTGCTGGAATTTTCAGTGAAACAGGACAAGCTTTGAAACAAAACTGGTAATGATCGGCTAGGCCAAAAATTCTGATTTTTGGTGGGTAGATAGGTCTGGATGTTAGATTTAAAATGACTCTTGAATCGCCTTAATCCGAGGTCTGTGGAGGAAGTTATGGCTATTTTACCGGAACCTATGCAGGGTGGACAGAATGGTTGTTTTTCTGTCAAAACTTGATATGTTGCTGTTCTGACCCTTTTTTATGAAACCTGTCATAGGAATCTGGTTAGGTACCCTTCAGGAAAGTTTTAGAGGACTTCCTAAGCTATTTATATTGGGGTCTTACGTCTCGGTTGGAGGTCGGGAGTATAAGTTGTGGATTATTCTTTCCGTACCTTGTTATAAACCCTACCCTCTAAATTCGCCGTCGTGCCTTACCTTAGCATTTTCATACTTCATTTAACTTTACCAGTTTCATAAGCCTTTTCTTTTAACTGATTTACACAAATTCTTTATACGTCTTCTTCCATGCAAGAGTATTCATTGTACTAATTTTATGCCTATAATGATTTTTAACAGCATCAAGGCCTAAGCTCTCATCCTCTCCATTTTAGTCATCTATTTAATCTGTGTACTAACTTCTAAAGACCCCAGGTACGTTCATTGCCTGTATCTTTAGAAATCAGCACGTATTTATCGAAATTATAATGTTTTGATAAGTGCATCAATGAATCATTTGAACCAGTGATTTATCACATAATTAGTGACCCCATCAGTTATCAGTTACAGGGCTTTGCCCTTCAGTTACCCGCGCGGCTTCGGGTCAGGTCTTCCGGTCGGCTTGGCAGGTGTACACCTATACATAGATCGTAACAGTTACTAAGGGGTGCACTAACAGATAATAATTGGCAATACAGCTTTATGTACATCTCATTCCCTGTTTTAAAATCAAAATGAATTGCAAAAGCGGGCCCTCATAATTTCTTTCCCATTGAATTGTTATCAGTACAGGGATGAACGTATTGAGCTTTGGCTCACAGTTCAAAATGCTTTTATGTTTTGTTTTAGGAAAATGCTCAGTGAACCGCTCTCAGGCGGGCAGGGAAGCGGAAGGTGATAATTAATTCAGGACCGCCCCTTTGATTGGTGGATAAGAGTGTTATGACAATTTCATGCCTTCTTGTGATGTTTTTAGAGTCCCAGCTGTACATTTGAAATGCAATATGTATTTTAATGTTATATTTGTAAGCTTAAGCTGTGCTATGTTTGATGTAACCCTGGGATTTTAGAATCGATCTCGTGTTGTTATTAAAGGTTTCTAATGCTCGTGAATGACCTCTAAGGTTGTACTTTGATTTTATGGTTCAACTTTCATATTTTGGAGATGCCTTGTCCTTACGGACGGCGGTAACGCCCATCCATGGAGTTCTTAATGTTCAGCTATGATTTATGTATTATTTGGGCGTTACACACGGCATGAACTTATTGTTCATAGGTCAATTCATAGGCCATTTCAGCCAATTCACTAATCATGCTTGACATGTGCCACAAGTGCTGCCTCATAGAGGCATATGAGCACTTTTTATCATTTTCAAACCTGATAGTGAGGGACCCAAGTTTAGCAATTGTGGCAATTGACATTATGCTTGTAAAACACAAAAGTTTTACAATCAGTACAAAAACATACGTACATCTAATATTTTAACATACGCTTATCCATACAACTTGGAAATAACCGATAGAGTTAATGTACGCAAAACACAGACCCTAGAGTTGAAAGTTCACATATAGTTTGCAAGTATCATCGTAGGAATGAATGTTTTAGTGTAATTAACTTTGTCATTTCATTCCAAGTTACCAAAGCACTTATCACAAATTAAAATATTCTAAAAGAAATTCTCAAATTTCTAATCAAAGAGGATATGCCAACCTTAAGAATATTTTCCAAAAGTTCAACATATATCCATAAATATATGAGAATGAATTTAACCATATTAGTCATAATTTGCATATTTAACCAAATTCTCAAAAATCATATTTCTTTTGAGAAATTTCAATGTCCACTCATCTAGCTTATTTAGGGAAGATACACATACAAATTTAATATGCAATTTGAAGGCTACAACATATGAGCCGATTTTCATAATATGCAACATACTTTTCATGAATTTCAATCAAACATATGTACTTATTATATGTCAAATGAGCCAAGAATATCATATAGATTTCACATAATATTTTCATTCAAAATAATCTCAATGGCATTAAAACAAAAATGCTCATCTTTCTTATGAAATTCAATGGAATGAAATATGCGCAAATAAAAGATTCTTTAAGAATCACATAATATTTCATTCTCAAAACAATGATTTCAAGCATCATAAATATATACTCTTAAAATAATATTAAAGGATTTCACATTATGCTTCACCAATATATCATAAAGGATTTCATAATATGAAATCTTTCCCCAAAAAAAGCCAAAAAATAAAACATACGTTAACCTTCAAGATGAATTTAATCAACCATTTGGTTAATGAGTTAACCCATTTGGTCAAGCCTAGTCAACAGTCAAGCCTAGTCACAGTCAAGCCCTCTTTGACCCTTTTGAGAAAAAAAAAGCTCCAAAAAAAAGAAAGAAGGAAGAGGGGCTCAAGGTCATGTGCATAGCATGTGAGGTGCGGGGGAGGGGGGGCTCAAGCGCGACCCTGCTTGCCACTCGAACACACAGACAAACGGGTCACGGCAGCCCATCGGCCAACCCCACGCTAAACACAATTTTTCCGGTCAAATTAATGCAATTCACCTATTGGGATCCATCCTAAACTTCTTCCATGATTGATTGGGGCCATCAATTTGTGAAAAATTGGGCAAAACCAAGTCAAAGATTGCATATTAATAGTCAAAATATGCGCAGACCGCCGACATTAAGTTCACAAATTCTGGCCAAAAACCGGTGGCTTGGTGGTGAATTTTAGAGGGTTTTTGCTCCTACCTTTATGGGTGACAAAAGGCATAAAAAAATTAATGTAAGCGTTACCACAATTGATTGAAATCAGGCCCAAAATCAAGAACCCTAACCCTAGAAATTTTCTGCCAAACAATAACAAATTCTGCCCAAATTCTAGTATGTATTATGAAAATGATGTAGGGATTTTGCTCAGAATAATGTTATAAACTTTTTCCACAAATCAATTGCTTGAATTAATGGCTAACATAGGTCAAAATCGGTCAAAAAGTAAAGTCCAATGCATGCACCCTAACCCTAGGTTTTGGCGGATGTCATTTGTAAAAATGCGGCCAAAAATAAGCTAGATTGCACCGAATTATCGAGGGATTTTACACAACATCAGAAGATAAACATGATTTCAGCATTAATTGAGGAAACAATTCTCCAAATTTGACTGAAAATCAAGTTCTACTGCTTGCCTTAAGCCCACGAAGTACGTAACAACTTCTTTGCCAAAATTTGAGCAGTTATTCGATCAAATTGACTAATAGATTCAGTGGCTCTTGTCGAAATCGAATGGCTATACAACAATTTTCAATTTAATCGAATGAAATCATTGATTCATGGAATCAAACTAGGGCTACAAATGCGATGAACCCTAGAAATCCAATTCGAAATTGCTCCCAAAATACTCAGCGAAAACATGCGTATAATATATCAAATTAAAGTTCTCATCAAGCTCTATCAGAATTAAGAATTTCACGAAACTCATCAAGGACTTGATCATGAAATAAGGGCATGAAGTTTCGAGTTTATTCGTGATAAATAGAAATAGAAGCCTAATTTTTTGCACAACTTTCTAGAATTCATACAAGTAATCTAACCAGGAAACAAGCCATTGGCTTTCATATCAATGAAGGAATTAATATAATGAATTATGCGTAAACGAATCTACCTTAATGCTGTAGCAGAAGATGATTGAACCTTGGCTTGAATCACTAGTCGAGGAAGGAATTCACAATTCAGAGAACATTCACAATCCCATAGCATAAAAGCCCTATGGGTTTTTGTAGAAAATCACTCTAAAGAACCCTTGATGTTTCTCTAATGTATTTTCCTCACAGATCGACCTCTATTCCGTATTAGAAGCACAAGCGAGGGTTAGGGTTTCTGAGGTGACTTAAGCCATCGATCTATTGGGCCTACACCCTTTATGGGTGTATTAGGTCGTAAGTCCAACAATAGGGAATGTATTAGATATCTCAAAGCCTGGATCAAAATTCCCAACTACAAAATTGAATACTTTGATTATAAGTTCCTTCATATGATTGGAAAACAAATGATATGATTAGAAAACAAATAGGAAGGCTGATTAGTGTTGATCATATCACCGCTAATGTTCCAAGAGCTTTCTTTACAAGATTGAGTGTGGAAGTTGATCTTTCTAAACCTTTACTTTCTATGTTTTGGCCAAAAGGAAGACTATGGAAGATTCAATATGAAGTTTTGAGAATGATTTGTTCGAAATTGGGTAGAGAGATGAGACTTGCCCTATTGACTTGTCTAATAAGAAACTGCTCGAAAATGATAATTTTGATTGATATGCTGAGACTTTACTGCATCACATAAACTAGCATATGATGAGGATTCTAGGTAGTGGGTGTTAGCTAGGAGCCCTTTGTGAAGAAGATGACAAAGAACAATGCCAAATTTATGGAACCAAGCACCAATGAGCAAAAACCAACCTATCATGGAGTCACAGAAGTTGACCAGACTTGCCATAGTGAGGTACCAGCGAAAATAAAAAAGACAGTCCTAATGGGGACAAAAATCTTAATTCGACGCCAACCCTATAATTTGTGGTCCTAGATTTGCCATTTAAGGGGATAGTATGGAAGAGGATTTGGATTTTTTTTTCTATTGTTTAATTAGGCAAGACCTTATAGAATAAAGAAAGACAATATAGTCACTACACAACTCAAAGGACAAGTACTACATCCTATAGACAATAATTACAAACAAATAAACTCATACAAGCCGATAGTTTCAAACACAGACATAAACTAAAATAGCCACCCATTGACCGAGAGATATCCTAAGAACGTTAATTTCTAGTCTACCGTTTGTTTTCTAACTCTTTTTTCAAGCTTCTCGTTATTCTTCTAATTGTTGGGGTCTCATCATCGATAACAAAAATACCAAGTCTTTTTCCTAAATCCAATGTATTTTTTCACAATTTCAGTAAGGGTGAATGAATTGTGAATTGGCTTCGAATTCTTATTGCTACTCTTCTTACCTTTGCTGAAAAGTTTAGATTTCTCACTTTTCTCATAGAACTGAAGATCTCTTCTGGAGGACTGTCAAAGAGGTGCAAAGAGCTATCAATCTTTTCATCATCTTCCATAGAGGAAGAGGATTTAGATCAAAAGGCTCCCATTCATAATAAACTGGAAGTGAGGAATTGGCAATAGTATTGGATACCAATGATGGTCAAAGCATTAATTCGAGTAATTGCCATAAGGGAAATGATTTGGAAATTCCACAGGAAAATAATATTGATCTTGATCCTAAATCATGATCTCACATAAGAGATTATTGAGAAGAGTTCTAATTTTGTAACTCATGCATATGCCTAACTACTATCACCTTTAGCTCGGTGGAATTCACGTGACTTTTCATGTACCAAACCCATATCAAATCCCATAGAAAAGGACTACTCATCATGTAACTCTAAAGCCCACTCAAAACGAAAACTTATCTAATAAGTAGAATCTCCTCACCAAAAACAAGATCTAGAAAAGCCTACTATCCACGCCAGTATGAAGAGGGAAATTCATAGGTTAGTGATGCTTCAAATGGGGGTCAACAAAGGTACGCAGTCAACATAGGGGGAACCAGCCAGAGGTACAAGGCAGGCGCATAAACTGCCCAAAGTAAGCCATGAACGACAAGGAGAAGGTTGAGTTAGGGGTGAGTAGTTTTCACTCTATAAATGTAGTAATTGAACTTGAAATTTATGTATGTGTATAAGAATGATGGTAGAATTGTGGATGCCTGAATGGAATTTAGGATGTGAAATGGTTGGGAGGGGACGGATAGAGTAGAGGAGTGTAAGTAATGGGGTGATCTGGTACGAATTGAGGAGGTTGCAGTGGTGGTGGGACAAGGGAGACAGTAGAATCCAGTGTTGACTACAGTATTAGTAGAGATATACCCAAGTGAACCTGGCATGAGTAGTTGGTATATAGATGGAAATAATGTAGAAGAAGAAGATTAAATGGTCGCATATAACTTGGGTCATTGTTATTGGGGTAAAGTAGGTTTATGGATGTTTATGAACCCATTCTATGCAGCATAGTTTCAAAAGAGGTATACGTAGGGCTACCTATTGTGATTACTTGGTAAAGAAATGCAAAGAATGTCGGTATGAACAATATTATTGGCGTCAAGGGTGGGGGCTTTTTTATTTAGGGTATGTTAGTTGTGTGGACATTGGTAACTATGTTGGGTTGATGATAGTTTGAGTGGAGGTATACCCACGTGTACCTTTTTTAGATAAGTTGATGAAGGAATGCACAGAATGTAAGTGTCAGTCGGTTATTTGTGTGGATGTGGGTGATTGCATTGTGTATACAACTATTTCAGTGGAGGTATACCTAGGTGTACCTTTCTGCAGTCCTTCATAGACCAATGTGTGGAAGATACCTGTTAGTAGTGAGATAGGGATGTAAGTTAGGGTGTTGTCAATGGGCTAGGGAATATTTGTGGATGGTGGTCAATGCTTTTTGCATACCATAGTTTGAGTGGAGGCATACCTTGATGTACCTTGTTTGATTCCATGGTTAACCAATGCATAGAATGTAAGGGTGAGCAATAATAAAGGCATATAAGATGGGGTGTTGTAGATGGGGTAGGCTATATGTGTGGATATGGGTGACCTCAATGTGTTAACCTCAGTTTGAGTGGAGGTAAACACAGTGGGCTTATGTGGATAACTTGGTAAATGAATGCATAGAATGTAAGGGTGAGCAATGCAAGAGTCATGAGTGTTAGGGTGTTGTAGTTAGGGTAAGTAGTAAGTGTGGTGGTTGGTCACAACATTCTGTTCACCACGGTTTGAATGGACGTATAATAGGGGAAACATTTATCGAAAACTTTATAAATCAATGTGTGGAATGTAATTGAGAGCAATAAAATAGGCATGGGAGATGGAGTGATATCATTGGGATAGGTTACATGTGTGGGTGTTGATGACTGCATTGTGTTCACCACACTTTGAGTTGTGGTATACCCAGGTGTGCGTCTGTGTAGAACTTGGTAAGGCAATGCAGAACCCAAGAAGTGGAAGCTGGTTTGAGTGGTAGAGCAGACAATAGAGTAGGGTAAGGTTGTAAGTCGTTGTACATGTTGTACTTGGTATGTGATGGTGTTTGTTATCTAGTGGTTTTTGCAGGTTTGCACAATGAAGTTGGGAAAACGTCGTAGATGCATTTAGAATGAAGCAACCCATGTAAGTGATTCAAGTTCAGCAAGCGATGACAATGGGAGTGCCTTTGATTCACCCAACAGCCTGTCTTTATCATTGGAGGGCAAAGGTAAGTGGTAGCAGTGGAGATGTGCACATGCGTAAGTTGCGACCAAAGCAGGCACATGACAAGGGTGGCAGTCAGACTCCTCATGTGAGGAGGCCGAAGAAGAGAGGTGATCTGGCTGTCACAGAACTGCAGTCGAAGAAAGTGCACGAGAAGGAAGGTTGTAGTAAGGTTGAACCCAGATGTCGATGAGGTGTTCTGCAAAGTTTGAGAATGTGAAAGGGAAGGGAGAACGAGCAGGAGGGAATAAGGGGAAGTTAGTGGGAGAAGAAAGGAAGGTGGCGGAGGATGAGGGGCAAGGTGAGGTAGAGGAAGTCGTCAAGGCAGTCCTGGATAACCATATGACGAGAGAGAGGACGAGGCGATGGACTACTCAGACAAACATACGAATGTACTAGAACTATTTTTCAGTTATAATCGACCTGTGTAAGCAGAACAACACCTCGGAGAAGTTGGGCCTGCTCACGGAGTTGTACGCGTTGCTGGTGATGAGTGCATTACTATTCCCGCGAACCGTGGGGAGTGTGATGTGGGAGTTGATATCAAGATGGAAAATGTGATCGGCATGACTGAGTACAACTAGTCGCAAGTGGTATGGAGCTTCCTAGTGGAAATAATAGAGGAAACGAAGGAGAAGATCCCAATGAAGAAAAATTTGCAAATGCATGGCTTCGCAATGATTCTTCATGTATGACGCGGCATTACGTAAATGTGATGATGGGTTTATGTAATTGTTTAACCTAACAAGAGTAACGTGTGATGTCGTTTGTGCACAATAGGTATGGTTTTATGAGCATGCAAATCTGTATGCGGATGCTGATGACAACTGTGTGCCGCACATTGCAAGTTGGGTGAACTTACACATAGGCCACAAGTATGATGCTGCATAGCTCATTTCGTCTATCGAGGACAACTAGGTGGGGTATAAGTTGTGTTGTTGTGTGGTAAGGTATTTAATTCCCTTAGTGCGTGAGGTAATGGTGGTATTTAAATGTACAGATAATTCCTTTCCTTAAAGTGCCGGAGCTAAAGAGAAGGAACACAACAGTGAAGGCTTTCAGTGAGACTGATGATTTCAATGCATATGTAGAGGATGCATAGGTATGAGAGAAACATATATCCATGAACCCATAATGGTTTGCAATAGTGGGGATAGAAATGTTAAGTTGCATGTGAGTCTGGAAGAGTATGGTGTGGTGTGTCCCCCTGTTTACCATGGGAGTGGGAGAACTAGTTATTTACGGCCCATGTAATTAATCAGGACTTAGGTAGGGTAGACAAACATCTTTTGCAGTAGTCGTTCGACGTCACATGTTGATAAAAATTTTCGTACTTCAATATTGACACATGCATGGTTTGGGGTGGACTGATGTGGTACATTTATTGTGGCAGGGTATTATAAGCATTGAAGAGCGCCTCTGAACGACGAAGGAGGCACTGCAGACAGTGAAGGAGGCACTAAGGTTAGAGAAAGAGGCACACGCTGTGATGAAAAAGAAGCTTGAATATATAAGGGCATTGCTTACGAGCAGGGGCCAGGAGGATAGTGTTCCAGGGGGTAGGCAGAATGAAGGGCTTGAGTTAGCCCATTAAGTACAAGGCAGAGCCGAGGCAACTGAGACAAGAATCGCTACGTCAAAGCACGTGACAGTGACACGTTACATACAATACTCTATACTGCTGATGTGGCGAGCGCTGAAGATGTAGAGGATCGTGAGCACTTGGGTAAGCGTGATCTCACAGACACGGTGGATACTGTTGACAGTGTTAGTTTGGATGATGGCACGTTACATGAGGGGGGAAATGATATGGATGATAAAGCTTATGCCACAGAGGGAAATGTGGTTCCCATGGTGGAGTGTGACATACAACCAGCAGATGGCGTTGGTGATGGGGGGAGAGGCACGACACTAGTGAAGGGAGCAAGTCTAGCATTGCAAAGAGAATACAAAGAAGTCCTCAGCAACGACATCCCTCAGCAAAGCAACTATCGTCATACATCAATTCGGTTACTGCTCGAATGGGTATACGCAAAATGAGCAATGTGTACACATCTCACAAACAGTCCAGGAAGGTCACCACCTATAATAGCGAAGAACAAGAGGCAGAAGAGATTGGGGTAGTAGAGTGGAGGCAGAGAAGGTGAAGACAAGGGTGCTGGCAGTCGTCCCCGGTGTTGCTAGATGCGACAAGGATTAGGAAGCAATAGGGATCCATTCGACAAAGGGCCAGTCAGAAGAGGAACAAGTTGGGAAGACCGAGAGTTGCAGTGAGCACCGCCACCGTTGAAGTTGGGAAGGCCCCTATCCCTCAGGTACAGACCATCCTGTTCCCTCTGAACTTCACTTACATGCTTAGATCAACCTCTCATGTTGCAATGTGAATGTATGCCCAGCTACATAACGTAACTAACCTGGGTATACTAGCAGTCTGTCGTGGTATGCATACCAATAGTTTGCCCGGTGTTGTTGGGGGCTAAAGTGGGTGTTCCATTTCTCCAACTTTGTACCACATATTGTTCTTATCATGTGATTGTAACATGGAGGACATGAAAACATGAGTGCATTGTTGGGCATGTTCGAGAGCGGAGGTGAGCGCAGCATAGTGAAGGATAACGACAGTGTGCTGACCGTTGACGTCAGAAAGCCCCCCATCGATTAGGTACAGTTGAGCCCTTTCCAGGTCTACTTTTATTGCATTGTGAGATTAACCTCAGATTGTAGCTTCTACCCAGCACAATGCTGCAGCTAACCTGGGTGTACCCACTATTTGTGGTGGTAGGCATGAGTGTCATGCATACCAATAGTTTGTCATACTGTTGTTGGGGGCTGAAGTGGGTGTTTCATTTGTCCAACCTCTTACCATATGTCGTTCTTATCATGTCCTTGCAACAAGGAGGAGGTGATAACATGACTGCATTGCTGGGCACGTTGGAGACCGACGATGAGCGCACCACAGTATGGGACAGTGAGAGCGAGCCGACTATTAACATCGACGACCCCCTACCTATTAGGTACAGTGAAACCCTTTCCCTATGTACACGTTATAACATGGTCAGATGAACCTCAGTTATGGCTTGTTAAGGTATACCCAGCAACATATCCTACATTCATCTCACATGGTCATTCTTCTAATGCCCTTCCAACAGGGAGGAGATGATAGCATGGTTGCGTTGATGAGTGCGTTAGAGACCGCCGGTGACTCGAGCACAGTGGTTGGCAGTGAGAGCGGGCCATCTGTTGCCGCCGGGGACCCCCCGCCCCTCAGGTACGGCTCAGCCTTATCACTGTGTACTTCTCTTACATGTTGGGATGGATCTCAGCTGTTGCGTTGTGAAGGTATACCCAGAAGCATGTCGTCGCTAACCTGGGTATACCTAACTACAAGTGTTGGTATGCATGATTGTCATGCATACCAATAGTTATGCACACTGGCTTGCGGCTTTCATGGGTCCTTCACTTGTTCATGTTCCTACAACATGGTCATTCTTATCATTTCCTTGCTATAGGGAGGAGATGAAGAGATGAGTGCATTGGTGGAAGCTACGGCGAGCAGCAGTCGGACGAGCAAAGTGCGAGAGAGCAAGAGCGCAGCGATCGTGGAGACTGGGGAGCCCCCCATCCCTGAGGTACGGTTTATCCCTATCCCTATGTACTTCAACTACATGGTAAGATGAACCTCAGCTGCTGACTTTTGAAGGTGTGCCCAACAACATGTTCAACATAAAGTGAGTATGCCTAACTGTAAGTATTGGTATACGTTGCTCTGAACAGGGAGGAGATGACAAGATGGGTGCATTGCTCGGTGCGTTAGATGTAACTGGTTTGCCGAGCGCAGTGGGCGAGAGTGAGAGCGCAACCCACCGTTGATGCCGGGGAGCCCCCTCTCTGAGGTGCAGCTCATCCCTTTCCCTGTTTACTTGTACTACATGGTAAAATGGACCTCAGATACTGCCTTGGTAAAGTATGCCCAGCAACATGTCGTCTCTAACTTGGTTATACCTAACTGTAAGCATAGGTATGCATGAGTGTCATGCATACCAACACTTGCCTACATTGTTGTTGGGGGCTATCGTGGGTCCCTCATATGGCCACGTTCGTCTGACATGGTCGTTCTTATCATGTCATTGCAATAGGGAGGAGATGACAAGATGAGTGCGTTGCTAGGCGCGTTGGAGAGTGGCAGTCCACCGTTCTCACGGGGGGAGACTGAGAGCACGCTGGTCGTTGAGGCGGGGGAGGCCCCCCTAATACCTAAGGTACAGTTCATCCCTTTCCCTGTGTAGTTCTACTACATGGTAAGATGGACCTCCTGTGCTGCCTTGTAAAGGTATGCCCAGCAGCATGTCGTGTGCAGCATGGGTATACCTAACTATAAGCATTGGTATACATGAGTGTCATGCATACAAAGACTTGCGCACATTGTTGTTGGGGCCTGCAGCGGGTCCCTTATATGGCCATGTTCGTCTGAGATGGTCGTTCTTATCATGTCGTTGCTATAGGGAGGAGATATCAACACGAGTGCGTTGGTCAACACGGGTGCATTGCTCAACACGTTAAAGACCGCCGGTCATCCCAGCTCAGTTGGAAAGGGCTTGCCGACCATTGATGCCTGGGAACCTTCCATCCCTCAGTTATGGTTCGTCAACATCCTTATTACCTTTCTTTACATGGTCGCAGATGTCTCATCTCCTTCAATGGAAGGTATGCGTACCAACAACTGGTTCTAACCATGATCTTGCAACAGGAAGAACATCACACGATGCATGCTTCTCTCCTTACAAAAAACATCGGCATTGCACATAGCTCTGAAGCCGAGATCGCACCAACTGTCAACAATGGAGAGCCTGCGATCCCACAGGTATGGTTAATCTCGTTGCGTCGGCACTTCCATACATGCGCGCACACACCTCATCTGCGACAATGGCAATATATGCCTAACAACCACTGACTAGTTACCTTGGTATGTTTCTCTCCTTGTTGTGGTATGCGTGGTAGCAGTGTCTCCAACCTTGGCCTAAGGTTGGGTACGCCCATGTCGGGTGCTTCGTACGATGGAGTTTCACCCTCGTTTGGATTTGATCGTGTGCTTCGCACTGCGTGGAGATGAAAAAACAAGGGCGATTGTCGTGGCAGTGGACGTCGGTGGTTCCCTGACAGCAGATGCAGTCGGTTCGCTTAGTGTTGCTGGTGGGCCGCCTCCCATCCGTCAGGTATGGTTCAATTCGCAAGCTAAATTCTCGCTTTACATGCTGACCTAACCTGGACCTGTTGCAGTTAGGGGTGTTAAAAAAGATCAGAAACCAAATACCCAAATCGAAAACCCGATATCTGATCCGAAAATTCGGGTATTCGAACCAAAATATTCGAAAAATTTGGTTTGGGTACCCGAACCGATAATGTTTTCGGATATTTGATTCGGGTACGGGTCGGTCAATTTATAAATTCGGGTACCCGAAAACCCGACATTTAAAAAACAAAATTTTAAATTTTTTTTTCAATGACACAAAAACTCTGATGTGTTGCGTTGCTTGGTCGAGATGTTTAGCATATTAGTAATTTAGTATTTTGGATTTGGATTGCTTGAGTGCCAGTTATGCTGACCCTCAGCATGATATGATGCTAAGGTACGATATTAATAAGCTCTAATTTCGAGGTATAAAGTAATTAAAATTTGATTGTTATGTGATGATATTGTATGGTATTTTGGTTTTAGGACACAAACAAGAATGGGTAATTAGGTATGCATGTGGTTTAGGGCATAAACAAGGAGTTGACCTTTTAAGGAAATTACAACAATTATCAAACAAAGGGGATAAAAAAGTTTGGATTAACATGCAACAAAATTGCTTGGCAAAAAAAGAAGGTTCACAAAAATTGGACTATTGGGTAACCAAAAACCGGAACCAAAATTATTAGGTACCCGAAATCGGGTACCCAATAATTTTTGGTTCGGATACGGTTTGCCCTCCGTCCGATCCAAAATTTTGGGTACCCGAACCGAAATCTCTTTTGGTTTGGGTGCCCAAATCATGAACACCCCTAGTTGTAGTCTCATTGTACGCTGACCTGCATTTGGTTTAGTACCTATGTAGTGGTAACTCACTATCATGGTATGGCTGAGTGACATGGTCATTCCTGGTGTACTAGGTGCCTAGTGCAATTGGGAGGCAAACGTATAAGGCTATAGTGCATAGAGGTTGGCCAACCAATCCACCTCATCCTTCTAACGTGGAAGATGCGCCTGTGGCGAGTCCCCTGAAGGCAAGCCTAGGGAAAGAAGTCAATGCAACACATTGGTTGTGGTTGTAGTGGCCCTAACTTTTTGTGCATGGTTTGTTGTCCCCGGTGCAAAGTACTGGTACCAGCAGATTCACTGTGACCGTTACGTTCATGGTTTGTTCCTGTATCTTAGGCTATCCAAAATTACCTTCTGCAAAGCATATGTGCGGAAGGTGTTAAGTTGCTTCGTCTATGTGGAGACGATGTAAGTCTTTTAAGAAAGTGACAGACTAGTGAGGTAGTTCTATGGCCTTATCATACATCGACCATTATTGCGCACCTACCCCCAACCCCTTCCCAAATGTGATGTTCTGCACTGGTGGATAACATCGTAAGTGGGTTGTGCAGGATTGTCGGGTTGAACGAAGGAGGGGTGCAAACATTTCTGCCCTTGATGTCAAGGGGTTGGTGAAGGCCTTGCCACGAGGAGATCCAGAGGGCAAGGCTGGCGAGTACTATATTAATGGTTTCACGATTGACTACTACAGCACCCTCCTGCATGAGTGGTAGTGTGCATACCCCAAGTGGTGTCGGTCGTCAATCTTCATGAACACCCATCAATTGGTAAGTGTCCTCCACATTACCGCAATGTCCGTTTGTGTTGCATGAAACACATGCGGTTGTTGTTGCAAGGCACGTGCATTTCAATGTTAGCGCTGATGATGTTGTCATCATGTGTCCAACTCATAGACGGAGGGCAAACTATCCATAGTAGGAGGGCAAACCAAATAGCTGTTGGACAGTGTCACACAGGTAATGATGCAACCCTTTAACCAGTACGACATTGTTGTGAAATTTACGATTGTTGTGTGACGTATGTGCACTTGCACTTGTAGGTGTTAATGCCCTTGTACGACGGCCTTGTACGCCACTGGCTGCTCATAGTGGTGGACTTGAAGCATAGACATATTGTAGTGTATAGCTCCTTACCGCTAACCTAAGCTATAGACCAGCAGCATCATTAGGGTTTGTTGATCTATGCAGTTAAGCGCTCACCCAACTGTCGTTCACGCATTACACAATAATAATATTATGCTTATGTATATGTCTATGGCGCAGAAGTTGGGACTCAGGCTAGCCCTCATGAAGGTGGACATTTACATTGATATTCTTACGTAAGAGGTCATTCACCCACCATGCCCATTGTAGACCAAGTATGTGAAGTGCATACTGCCCTCCGAACCATAACCGTAGGTGATGTTTGGTGTACGTAACATGTGGTTGACACTGTATGCATTTCCCTTACAGTGGTTATGATTGCGGTTTATTCCTCATGATCTATGTGGACTTCCTTGTGTTGAACGTGGACACCATGTGCTTCACACAGAAGGACGTACGTATGCTCTGAGATAAAAGCCTTGTCGACATTCTGTGCGACACAATCAGGAACTTCCCCGTATCCCTTTCATCCTAGCTTACATTTGGTGGTGTTATCATTATGCAGCCATATTGGTTGCACCCCCCACCATTGGTGTCATATTATGTAATTATTTAACGGCTAATATGTGTTATTGTAATGTACATATGGGTATGGATGGGTTCTGTTTGAGTGATGCAGCGTCACAGCACGCAAATGTGGTGCGCCCCCTTGTTATTGGTGGTTAACCACACACCCATCGCCTTGTGTACGTCATTAGACAAATGTAAATCGTGTCGGGTAATGAGTGGACACTTGTGGGTTCGTCAATGTTGCGTTGTAAATGTCATGCTACACACTAACGGTCACTCACCACACAAAATCGCAGGGTGTGCCTAGGTATGCAGGTGTTCCAGATTACCTCACATTAAAGCAGCATCTACCTAGGCACACATTGAATAACACACATGTCCCCCTTCGTGTTAAGGTTAACGTATCTGTGGGTTGGTATGAGAAGGAACCGATGTAGGGAAGAACATAATGTAGTAACAGAAAATAAGGGAAACACGTAAGCACATTAAACTCAACTTTATATATTACAGAAGCAGTGCCCGTTGTAACTTACAGAGCAAAAATCGATAACGAGTTGGTGAATCCCATCTACCACACCATCTGTACATATTACATAGGAAGTCAGGATGTACAAAGGTTTGTGTTGCAGGGAACATGATGGATGAACAAAGCGTTATTAACCTACGTTACACGGATGAAAATAATGTCGTGTTAACCCACACGTTCATCCCCCCGTTTACACGTAGCAAAAAACATACAAAGCAAAAGGTATATACTAGGCAACATATACTGGGCCAGTGGGGTATGGGGGAACTAAACCCTAAAAAGAAATGTTCGTCTTATGACCCATTTACAATGCCATTATCCGAATAAACATGGATAACAACATCAACACCGATATTCCAGTCGTGCACATCCAAATTTTCGTTGAGCGTTTAGCAGAGCAAAGGTCATGGCTGAGCTTCACATTGGAGTCTTTGTTCGACCTCATGTTCATACGAGTCTCTAACAAAGTTGCCTTCATCTTGTTCACTAATGATTGCAATTTTGAAATGGCAATTGCCTTGTTTCCCTTACTCCTGGTTCTCTTAAACCACACATCATGGCTACATGACCTTGCACAGGAATTAGAGATCAGTTTTCGTTTTTCCAGTGTAAACTGTACAGCACAAAATGTCTTAATTCAGTGAACCTGGGTATACCTCAAAACATACTAATCGGCGCTTGTGTGGCACATCAGGGTCAACAATATAGTTTACAGGCATGCCGCACCCACATATCATGATAAAGTCAGCTCCGTATGGGGTACTCTTTGATGGTACCTAGGTATGACATTTAATTGGAGAAGAAGCATTCGATTGTAACTACTCCATCATACTAATTGAAGGCAGGTAGAAGCTCCCCATTAATGGTGGGGGTTACGGGGTTGGTGAAGGTTAAGAGTTGTGGGTAATGACCTCATAAAGAACAAATAGTGGAGCATTGACAAGAAATATATAAAAAAAGTGAGGTAGACGTCTATCAAACAGTACAATCATATTTTGGAGCCATGGTTCCCGCCCTTCACCATCAATTATTGTTCGGAACTACTTGGATGTGAGATGGCCACGTCATGCAATTCCTTTGTGGGAAATATTAAATTAAACTAATATCGTGGGCATTAACTAAGGGGCCCACCACCATCAACTCAAATAACCCACTATTAAATTGCTTACCCCGGTATGCTCCCAAGAATTATTTTTTGTGATTACTTAAATGTTGTTGCTTCATTTTAGCATACCCATGAATTTGTCAGAACATACCACAACTTCTACGCATAACCGTATGAGTGGATACATAAATGGTGAACACTATGTGTGACATTGTTCGTACCGTGTGGTTTGTCAAGGTGTCCGTCGTGGTGTAATTGGACATTAACGTCTCGTTGATGGTCCTACACCGCCTGTACTCCTGCAATCACTTGTAGGTCACACATACACCCTATCCCCATGTACTTCCGCGAATAGGACGTATAACGACATGGTGGTGTACAAATTACGGGCGAGCTCGATGAAAATGCCCACAGACGGGGAGTTAGTGAAATTGTCAACCGTACATATTGCCCATCGGAGTATGGAAATGAACGACACATACATGAATGCAAGTTAAAGACTACCATACGATGTTTGCATCAAACGGATGCATTGAACAAAAGGAATGCATTACGACAACATCTGTAGGAAGACCGCCTTACAAAAAAAAAAGGGGCAGCCCAGTGCATAACCATCCCACATTCACACAGGGTCCGAGGAAGGGCGGTACCCTAAGGGGTGATTTGTAGGCAACCTAACCTGACTTTGTCAGTGGCTGATTCCAAGGCTCGAACCCATGATCTTTTGTCACAAAGAGACAACCTCACCATTGCTCCAAGGCTCCCCTTCGCAGACCGCCTTACGCAGATTGCCATATTACAAAAAATGTCCCCCAAAATCATAACTGACAAGGATGGCCCCTTCCGGTCGCCCCAAAAAACCCCATCCAGTACGAAGCTACATCTCGTACGAACCACATGTGCAGATTAGGCGAAGCATTCATTACCCGCAACACCATGTCATCCACACAAGGAAGATGAGGTTCATAATTGCAGATACGGAGAACCATACCTTCCATTTCCCTAGCTCCACCCTATTCTTCATATCCGTCTCCCTGTCTTCATCTGCATTAGGTGATGGCCATTTTGTTCAACTTTAATCATATCTTACACCTCCCTGAGCTCTGTGGCTAACTCGTCAATCGCGTCCCTTGATTGTTTAGGATAATCACGGTCAATAATGTTCAAGGGGCATGCGACATGATAAACGTGGACACAAGGTTGGGGTCCAACTTACTGACTTCCATTTATGTGATACGAGTAATGCGACAACGAATCATACACAAGCAATGTTAGTGCCCACATTCCAGTAGGATTCCCATTAATGGGGTTGACACGACGAATGTACAACTCAGTCTTCAGCACTGACCACACACAAGATCCAACCTAATCGTTTCAAGAATCCTTCACTGACGGCAACGTTAAGGTTGTCCATCAACAACATCAGTCCATGATGAGATCCTCCATCAGGGGAACACCTTAATATTGGGGTGGTGGAAGGTCTAGTTTTCGTCCCCATCGACAACCTCACCCTCCTATCGTTAATGGACTTCCTTGTACGATTATTAAATGGCTTTGATGCGAGGGATTGACATGGATTGCGGAACCTGAGGTGTATGATGTCGTCATCGACACATGTTCCAGAGCAAATTCCAATCATCATTGAGTTCAGTTATAATTGGACTGACGAACAACGACATTCTGCATGGAAGGATGGTAGATCTCTCTTACGTGTTGAACAGGGCAGCATTGAATATACCGTCGTTGAGGGGTTCAGCATAGAACCCATCCCCAGACCATCAATCACCCCACATAGGACCTTCGCAATTTCCCATTCTGTACTAATGTACGAATTCTACGGGTGGAGCGACAACACGCTCATGCACATCGTCCCCAAAGGCAGAGATGGGGCTCAAGTGGACGTAATCTCCACACCCATGGAAGAGGGAAATGCCATTAAATACACAGTTAGCATGTTGGCAACCAATTCATGTATTAGCATCCCTCCACATGTGGCTAACTATTGCCCGAGTGACATTCGTATCGCCATTTGGAACTGTAGAGGCATTGCACGCACATCGTTCCTGCCCAATTTGAGCGGGTTACTTTCGGTAACTAAGGCCCCCGTCATGGTGGGGACAGATATTAGATGGGAGATGATAATGCAAGGGAGATACTACAAAGAAATCTAATGAACCATGGCTTCACAACGCCCATTTGCTTCGTCGAGGGCGTGTGTTTCTTTTGTGACTCGTCCAAAGTGTTGTTGGTGCCGCATAAGTTTTAACAACTGCATGTCACTTTCATGGTGAAGGTAAATTTTTCAGTGGCGCATTTTGATATTAATGTGCATATTGTGTCCATAGTTTTTGCTTCCACTACCGCATGTTTCACATCCTTCATTGACTAAGCTGATGTGTCGTACGTTTCATTAAATGCTTGTAGGGAGTTTGGTAGTGCTGCCGAACCGACACCTACGTAGGGTGGTATAACTAATTTCACTGGTGTTACCCATAGAAATTCCTCACATAGTAGTTCGTATGTTCTACATTGTCTTAGCCAATCCTAGTTAGCACTATCACTTTGTTGCCATTATGTGTATGCATGAGTTTCGGCTGATGTGCACTTGTAATTATACGTTGCTCGTGTAATACTCCATCACGCTCACAACTTTGACATTGCTCTCTGTTACTTACAGTTCGTTTCTAATGTTGTTGTGCTTAAGTTATCGATCACACTACCATGTAACCTTACACAACACTCCCCCCTTCCCCCGTTGTAACCTTAATGATTCGGTTCATGGACTGACTACAATTACCCGACTTTACAAATAGATCTACCTAGGTGTACTTCGGTACATAATTGGGTAAACGTCATACACGCATATTCAAAGTGAAGGCCCGGTGTATGGAGCATACATGTTTTACGTCATTAACAGACACATGCAAAAGGCGGGTTGGTGAATGAGATACGTAGAACCCTATTACGCACCACAAGCGCACATCGTATGCGTCGCACCTGTACTTTGAAATAAAGTCAATTATGTCAGCATAATCAACAAACTTCCCAGTACTTACAACAGATGCTCATGCTTTACTACGTATGGTGCGATACGTTACAGGGTCAGTGGGTGAGTCATGGTAGAATATGACCCAGTGCATAACACACAAAAAAACACAGCAAAACACGCATAATACACTGTGTCATTCAGTCCAAAAGCCCCCAATATTCCCATCAACACTTGCAATTTGACGCAGTTTGTCTACCACGGCTTCAACAGTGCATGCATAGGTAATTAGGGAAGTCATGTCGGGTACGCATATGAGTTTCCTGATGGAAACATTCTGCATGCTGGAGGTTGGACTTCGGCTTCACCTGATGCCAAAGCAACGATGTGTATGCAGGAACTCCTACTATCACAATAGCCACTTAATCACAATGTATGACAGCTACGAAAAAGGAAAATTACAATTACGTAAGGTACCATCAGATAGTGCTTGTGCCTGCAACATTGGAACCATTGGGAAGATCCTCAATCTAGACAACATCACCTTCATAACTTGCATCGAAATCTACTCGGGATTATGACAGGTGTGCCTTGTATGTCCAACTTTGCCACATTTTGAGCACCTACAAACTTTCTTGTCCTGGGTTTGAGACTCTCTTTGCTTCGACGGCAACCTATCCGGATTGCGGCCATTGTTCGGGGGTAATGTGCACCTATTGTAGTCGTCATCCAGTTGTTCCCCCCCAACCACATCCCCTGTCTTCTCATCCACTTTCCCCATGTCGTACGTTTCCATCGGGTGGACAAGTTGGTGTATATAACCTCCTGGGTTGCACTCATATAAATTGGATGGACGTAGTAACAAACCCATAAGTTTGCCTTTGCTATTATAGTCAGAGCATGACAACATGGAAGACCTAGCGTTTTTCATTGCCTGTAAGTGTAAGTCTATTGCCCAAACTTAACTACTAATTTGCAGCTATTGGTCAACTCCACGCTATACTCACCTAGCATCACACTGTAACACTCTACTACTGTAATACAATCGATTTTTTGGTATGTGTCTGCTAGCTGTTGCTCTATTCTATCACCCACCCCATTCTTCCACTTGACAATGTTATGTTTATGCTCATCCATCTTCTTCCCCAACTTCTCAAGGTGGCCATTGATAAGCCAAGGCATAGGCATGGGACGTAGTCATCGCATCCAATTGTTCCAACTTTCTATGACATTGTTTTTCATCCTGCCCCATCTCTGCTTAGTGAACTTTGATGTAGCCGACTGCTCCAACTCATTGTCCTCCACCCAAGTACCAAGCTCTACCTTGTAGCGCCTCTACTCCTCTAACGCTTCCCCCACTGTTGGTGCATAAGCCACTCTGTAGAACATTTCCTTTACTATCTTCTTTGTCGCTTCTTTGTAGATGCCATGCTTAACTTTCTCCTCCAAGAAGTTCTCCATTAAGTGCCATGGGCAGTAGCTATGGCACTCCTTTCCAAACACTTGTGCGATCACGGGTAGAATTGCAGGGTGCCTGTTCGATATTATCACCCGCTTCAGACCCCCCAAACACTGAGCAACCATTTCCAAGAACCACACCGAGTCTTCAATTTCTCATTGCACACTATGGTGTATGCGAAGTTAAAGCGATGGTTGTTCGCATCTATGGCATAGGCTGCAAGCGAAGTCCCCTTGTGTGGTCCGCTAAGATGGGTTCCATCGATGAAGAGTACGAGCATGCACCCGAACTTGAAGACATTTACATTCGCAGCATACGCCACAAACATCCTGTGAAACCTGCAACCATCAACCTCACACACTACGACTGACCCTGGGTTCGCTCTCACAATTGCCTTACACATCCAAGGGAGCAATTTATAATGATCGACTAGCTTGGCAAGCACTATCATCCGTACGAACTCTCTCACCCTCCATGACTGCATATAAGTGAGGCAAATCCCCAACTCCAACTCCAGATCTTACATAATGTCTTTGAGAGAATAATCAAGACATAGCTACACTTCACCCTTAATGAGGTACGTAAGAAGTTCAACTCTAACACGGCATCTGCCCCATATACCCATATGACATTGCTCCCCAACATTGTGTATATGCTGCCCTCTAAAGTCTTTAATCAACGTCACTTATGTGTTCTTTTCGCCTCTTACGCATATGTAGAACGGGTAGTCAGCAGCGTTACATCGGGCCACAATTTGTTGCTTGCAATTCCTCTCAAACCGATAGTTGAAGTAGTTTGCTATCGTATATTTGCATATCATTTGTCGAAATGCTTCGACAAAGTGAAATATCTGCCCTCCCACTATCAATTTCCTCCATAAGCTAAGCTTACAATGGTAACTTCAGGCTTGCATACTAAATCGCAACCATACATTATCATTCACATCATTCCCATCCCTACACCATTTCCTCTTCGCCCCTTCATCATAGCCTTTCTCAGGTGATTGCTCATCACCTGCATCGTCTCAATATGTTGTTTCCTCATCACCTGCATCCTCTAATGCAATAGATATCTCATCATCATCTGACAATTCAATTGTATCCCCTCCTACGTGCAGCCTGCTCTACGGGTGCTCACCCTCTTCGCTAACCAATGACCTGCAGATCTAAGCACAACAACACATTAGCCATTAGTTTTCCTAAACTGTATTTATTACTGTAGTTCATTACATAGGTCTTTGTTAATGCCCTACCGCTGCCTTCCGACTTCTACTGCATACCTTGCCATCATGACAAGCTCGCACTCTTCCTTTGCATACGGCAACACCCTCATCTGCTCACCTCAGCAGACCTTCGTTCCCTCCCACATACAGATAGCCATGCTCATCATTACCTTTGAAAATCATCTGTACATCGGTGTCCCCCTCAACTGCCAGTAACATTTCCCTATCATACTTCAAACTGTACCAAAGTTTTTTCTCCGACATATCAGTCCCTGTGATCTCCTTCACCATCATAATCACTTCCTCTACCCCCATTCCTTCTTTCACCACCATACATTTCCTTCACCCACCCGCATATGTTACTTTCCCCTTTCTACTTTGCGCCACCTTTCCCCCATATAAAACATACACAACCATCTCCCTCCCAACCCCACCATCTCCTGCAACTACACCTTGTACATCCATTGTTCGTGATTATCCCCACCACCAGTACCTTGTACGCCTTCCCGATCAACCCCCAACCTGCACCCTGTACTATGCATATGACATGATCATAACATTTAGTCATGTAATACATTCGTGCTCAGCATTGGCGTAACACAGTTATATGAGTTCGTCCCCACTATTGTACCTATGGTTTTACCCAATCGGTTCACTATGTCTACCACGGTATACTACTATGACACCCATGTTCACAAATACTACATTATTGACCTGCAAACACACTATCTCACACTTTCACACCATCACCACAAATGTTCATATCACCCTCCCCCACCCCATTACAAAAAACCAAACCACAACCCACCCGTACTACCCACCCCACTAATTATGCAAACTACCATTGTCTGACTTCCCCAATAACGCCCAACCGTAACTACATTTCAATTTCATTACATGTACACCACAACAACACGCCCACCTCCTTGGTCTACGGACAATATAACTGTGGCATACATAAACACCCACACAAACATGGTTCACAATAACAACAACTGCAATAACGAGCACAAACTACTTACAGTTTAACACAACTGTCCACCACCATCCATGATATGTGTTCTATATACCCAACTACTTGTCCCTGTCTACCCATACCCATATACCCCATAACTATCATACTACGTGCTCACATTCTTAGATACAAATATTAGCTTGTTCTCATTATTGTCGTCATTGTATACACCATTTCACATGGTTAGAATGTATGCCCTACCGAAGTCCAGTGTCCACCATGGCTGACACATAAACCTCGTTGTGTATTCAAAAATGCATGCAAATGTGCTTACCATTGACCACCCTTCCCAATGCATACACCATTGAAATGAAGGACAAATTTCCCTAATTTTAGGGCATTCATACAACAGACTACCATCTTCAGCACTACACACACTAACTAATCAAATAAGATCTATAAATTCCTTCACACATTTCACTTAATTATGATCACGTCCCTTCAATTCACCCTTAACAAACCATATCCTGGGCTCCACTAAGCATTCTTGCAGGGCCCTGTGCGACCCCCTTCCTGTCTTCCTGTTCCAGTGTTGTTCCTCCTCACCAGCTCTCCAACCACCCCTTCTTCCACCGTCCCTCCACTGCATTGCACTTCTTCTTGCAGACTTTCTCCGTTGCTCTTCTTCTCCATCACTTTCTATGCCGCTCTTTTTCTTCACGCTTTTGCTGTTAAAGGAACCCTAGTCTTTGCCTGCAGTGTTCAACTTGTGAATGGGAAAGGCAGCTTCACATTTCTCTCTCTTGAACTAATTCACGCTTTCTCCACCCTGACAGTCACAACCCCCATTTAACCATAGGCATTCTCGTAATTTTGCCTCTACCCATATTTTTCCCCATGTGATTTTTCCTCCAAAACCAACACCAACCTGTTGGGAAAAATATGAGTCTGTTGCCCCACATTTAATCAATGACTACCTTGTAAATTTCCTATATGAAGACGATATTTCACCCTTACCCGCAAAACCTTCGCTTTTGACCATATATAGTTGTCAAATTGATGGCATCCCATACACCCTCTACCGGTTATGTTGTGATGATCAACCTCTCTAAGTCGATGCACTTCACAGGCCTCATGAAGGTGAAACCCCAACCAAGTTTTGTGGTCAAACCTTAACTAGGATTCTAGATAATCAACAGGTTTCTCATTCTCCTATTAACGGAGATGATGCAACCAAAATTAATATGCATGGTTTTGGAATTCCGTTGTTCAGAGTGATTCCCAAGACCATGAATATTAAAGATTTTATTCCTTTTGACTTGAGTATTATGATGAATCACTCAAATAACTCTCATAGCAACTTATCCATACTCGTATGGAATATTCAAGGTGCAGGGAGTAGACATTTTATGCTCATGAAAGAGATAATTTGGAACTATAACTCTTCAGTTTTGGCGTTGGATGAAACTAAAGCCAATGCCTTCAATGTTGACTCTATTTGTCAAAAGATTGGGCTAATAGGTAGTTTAGGCTTTAATCTCAAGGCTCTAATAGGGGAATCTGATTGCTCTGGAGAAAAGAATTGGTCTCCCTTCACTTGATTGTTGCCCAGGAGAAGTTTGTAATCCTTGAGGTCCACCATAGAGAAAAGTAAAGTTGGAGATTCTCGGTTGTTTATGCAGGTCCAGAGGGGGCTACTCGATGGGAATTATTCAAGGAATTGAGCTATTTCTGCATGAAATAACATTGAACCTTGGCCACCCACAAATGATTTAAATGAGATCCTTTCTGTGGTAGAAAGGAGGAACTGTGGTGATTTGCTTTCTCGAAGGTGTGATAATTTCAACCATTCGATTGGAAAAGGAAATTTTAACTTATGGACTTAGGATTCTCAGGATCTCAATTCACTTGGAGCCGAGGAAGAGACCCAAAAACCATGAACCATGCTTGGTTAGACCGGTGCGTCTGTAATTTGGATTGGCATATCAATTATCAAGTGGTAGGAGTGTGACATCTACTTAAAAATCACTCTAACCATGGACTATTATTGATAGTCCCTAATGGCTTTGCAGCTATACCAATATACCATGGTCATTCTGCTTTCAAGCCACTAGCTTGGTAATTCTTACCCAAAATAGAATATAAGCATCCGTTTTTCCGCAATGCTTACATAGATGGATGAAACTTTGAATGAGTGGAACAAGAAAGATTTTGACAATCTATTCAACAATAAAAGAGTGATATGGGCTCAAACCACAGGCATTCAAATGAGTCTGGGTTGTTCATATAACATATTCTCGGTCAAGTTGGAAGCTAACCTTAGAAGGGAGTTGGATGAGTGCCAGATGCCATCACTTTCATTTCATAACATTTTCAAACAAAGCAGTGGCAGGATTGAGTTCATATAGGACCTCCAAGGTGAATGGCTATATGATGAATAAGAGCTAAAAAAACATAGTCATGGGCTATTTCATCATCTTATACACAAATGTTAATGATGACTACCTTCCCTATATTCTACATAGTAAGTACTATCCCATCCTCAGTGAAGCAGAGCAACTACAAATTACAAAGTGTTTTGTGAGTGGTGAAATTAGCAAAGCTATTTTTTACATGGACACTTTCAAGGTCCTAAGCCCAGACGGATATCAACGTCAAAGAAATTAGGATCTTATGAGATGTCAACTTATGCTTGTGGCCCCAAGTGTCCTCCAAGGTTGTAACACCCAGGATTTCATCCCCTCCATTAAGCCGATTTATATCGTTATAAATTGAAATAATGTCGAGGTAGGCTGCCTGAGTATTGATTTTATTGAAAGGAATATTATTATTCTCATTGTTATTAGCCTTTTTTTTTGTATTAAAGATTATTATTGGAAACCACATTGAGCAGGTTCCCGAATACGACTAGAACGTCGAACCTTGAGGATGAACCTACAACTTATTGAATCAAACCTTAATATAATAAAAAGGTGACTAAACCAGCCGAAGATTATATTAACGGTTACAGACTAAGATTTAAAGGTCAAGGATTGAATTTATGGCACAGCAGGCGGATGTTTTTACCAGCGGACAAAAAAACAAAAAAAGAAAGAAAAAGGAAAAAAAATTTTAAGGGGTCGAAGCCCCCTTTTCCTTTAGGAGGAAGGATCGGGAGAGCAAGGGGGGTTCCTCAACCCCTACCCTGACGACCCACAACACACCGCAAAGAGAGAGAGAGAGAAGGCAGGGCTGTGGTGGCCACCGGCGACCAGCCGACGTCGCCTGGCCGTCCCACGCCCCAACCGGCCATCGTCTGAGCGAGCCACAGAGAGAGAGGGGGTCAGCAAGAGGGGGAGAGGGCCGGCAGACCCTGTCCACGACGGCGGCACCAGGGTTGCCGGCGACGAGCAAAAACGACGGAGGAGGAGGAAACGGCAACGGGTTCAGTGGGGCAGCAAACCGGCTAACCGAGCCCGCACCGAGACGACCCGAATCGAACCCTAAACGGGTCATTCAGCTTGGATTCGAGGTGGATTTCCTCTCCCTCTTGTTTATCGTTAATTTAAATGCAAGCTTATCGTCTATAGCTTGCTCAGGTTGAGTTGGAATTGATAGTTAGTGATTTGAGGAAACCGTGGCGTACACTGAACGATACCTAAACAAGGTTATCAATTATATATAGTTATCGATCATATGAAATTTATACATAGTTTATCGAATATATACATGGATAAATTATCGATGCTAAGAAATTTATTGATTATATGAGAGCCTCGATTTTATAACGTTTAACGATTATATATGTACGTCTATCGATCAAGTTCATCAAATATATAATGTTCATCGATTATATATGTTTACCGTTTCTATAAAGTTTATTGATTATATAACGCTCATTGATTATATAAAGTTTATCGATTATATGATGTTTATTATTTGTATAATGTTTATCGATTTTATGAAATTCGTGATTATACATAATTATCGATTATATTAAGTCTATCGCCTTCATACGTTTATCGATTGTATCCAGCGTATCGATTATATAGTTTATCGATCACATAGTTCATCGATTTTTTGAAAAATCGACTATATAGTTCATCGATTATATTCTATAAAGTTTATCAATTTGATGTTTATCAATTTATTGGTAATCCATGGATTATATGAATTGTATTGAGTTTATTTATATCCTTTGTCGATTATATGAAGTTTGTAAATCGTATATAGTTTATTGATTATAGTAAAAGTGCATAAATGCTTATGTACATGATTTCTAAGTGTTCCTAATTGTTTTATCATCGGTCACCCGTTTGCATCGACAAGTCTTTGGTAACGAAATCAATCGATTGAGTTAGGTGACCAATCCAGAACCTCCCTAAAAGTTTACATGTAACGTCAACTTTTATGTTTCAAAGCTCAGCATTTCATTTCTCTGCCAGTAGGCAGAGGATTCAAAGTTCAGTATTTCATTTCTCTGCTAGTAGGCAGAGGATTCAAATCTCAGTATTTCATTTCTCTACTAGTAAGCAGAGAATACAAAACACAATTTCATTTCTCTGCCAGTAGGCAGAGCATTCAAAGTTCAGTATTTCATTTCTCTGCCAGTAGGCAGAGGATTCAAAGCAAAGTATTTCATTTCTCTGCCAGTAAGTAGAGAATACAAAACGCAATTTTATTTCTCTGCCAGTAGGCAGAGCATTCAAAGTTTAGTATTTCATTTATCTGCCAGAAGATAGAGGATTCAAAGCTCAGTATTTCATTTCTCTACCAGTAAGCAGAGAATACAAAACGCAATTTCATTTCTCTGCCAGCAGGTAGAGCATTCAAAGTTCAGTATTTCATTTCTCTGCCACAAGACATAAGTTGAAGTTACATGTTTCATAGCTCTGCTAATATGTAGTAGAGTCATACGTTATAAAGCCCCACCGACAGGTATAGAAACGTGGTCAAGGGAGACTCCCAGTTCCTATGTTGGTTTATAAAACGTTATACTTTTAATAAACAAGCATGTGAAGTTCAAATGTCAGTAAATAGTTTACTAATCACATGACGTAATTATGGTTATTGTTCCATGTTTTCTCACAGAAATCTATTCTTGCATGTGACCTCCGACTGTGTGGTATAGTAAAATCATCAGTTGAGAGATTGTATCGCATTGAACATGATGGTTGTTCTAGTGTCATCGCTAAACTCATATCGTCTACCACCTGATAGCATCTTTAACGAAATCTTAATGATTACGTATGCTTTGCATTATATGAACTAAAATCAACTTTGCTAATGTATTGAGCATCACGTATAAAGTTTTAGCAATGGAGAAGCCCTTTTGTAACAGAGATTTCAGCGAGAGTGTTCATGGGTTCAACCCCATTGTTTTATTAAGTTTATGAGTTCATATGAGTGACTTATGGAAAGTTCATCGAGTATAGCTATTCTCAAGTTTAAGGTGTTGGTGCAAATGTTAATTTCTCTCGCATTGTGAGGGGTAACATACTGTACGATCGGTGAGCTTTTCAAAAGGGGAGAAATTACAAACGACAGTCGTAAGTTATTATTGTATTGAAAATATTGTTTTAAGGGAAGGGGTTATCCACTGTGCGACTATCGCTCATTCCATCTATCATTGTTGCCCTCCAGGTTTCTGATGAAAGCCGAAAGGGAGTCATTGCTACCCTAAAAGTAAAGTGATGTGCTTGTACGTGAGCTGCAAAGTGTTTTATAATGTAATGATTGTAAATTCAGTTCTTGTGTGCTTGGTTTGCATATCATTTAGAGTCGCTCTATATGGTCGTATGAGCCACCATCTAAGTTGCTAATGCTGTACTTTTCATTGTTAATTTGTTTAAACACTGAACTGCATTGATTGTGGTGCTCCGAGTGGGTAGCCCGTAGAGCTGTGAACTCTTACGGGTGGCCATTAAGTTAGTTTTTATTGTTACTTTCAGTGCAGGGAATTAATGTTAAGGCTTTAAGCCAGGGAAAATGGTCAATTTTCGGGGAAAACTTTGTCCGTTCCGTCCTAGAATTTAAAAGAAAAATGCTAACACTCCTAGCCTAGGGTTAGGGGCGTTACAGATGGTATCAGAGCAAGGTCCTGTGACCATAGGCTGCAACCTATGTCTTGCATTGCATATAGCTGCTTAAGAATGCTACATGATGAGGTGTTGTTTGATGTGCCTTTGTGCACAAATGTGCTTTGGTATGGTTGTCATTGTGTCTAGCTAGCAATGATATGGCCTTGACTTGGCTTGTTACGTACATGGGGAGGCATCTTTGCATCCTAGCATGTAATCACTGTTATCCTTGAGTCAGCTCAACATCATGCTCGTTGTGGCATGGCACATTACTCATATGATGGGCTTCATAGTGCACCGGCCATATCAACCCTGACACACCTAGAGGGGAGATAAAAGAGAGAATCTGACGGACTTTGGAATTGTTATGCTACATGTACCACCTCACTGCTACCTGAGGCGAGAATTTATGCCTTTTCAACATTGTTTATGCTCTAACACAAAGTGCAGAAGTTAGCATGGCTCATAGAAAAGGGGTAGAACCTTTCCATCCGTACTAAGAGTGCCTTAGGCCTTTATAGTTACCTTAGGTGACCAACGCACTGTAAAGCTTAGACCTATGTTTATAAAACCATTGATGTCATTATCTTTATTCTATATTAGTTGTTTAATGGTTGGACAAGCCCCAAGACACACCTGGGAGCCTCGATTGCACAAGAGGATTATAATCGAGTATACTCGTATAGATGCCCTTTTGTGCGGCATTATTACTAGGAACACAGGGTTATGCAGAGTGTACCAAGCGCATGCGCCTGTGTGGGTGGTTTAATATAGCTCATCAAATTTCAGGGATGAAATTATTTTAAGGGGGGGAGGATGTAACACCCGGGATTTCATCCCCTCCGTTAAGTCGATTTATATCGTTATAAATTGAAATAATGTCTAGGTAGGCTGCCTGAGTGTTGATTTTACTGAAAGGAATATTATTATTCTCATTGTTATTAGCCTTTTTTTTGGTATTAAAGATTATTATTGGAAACCACATTGAGCAGATTCCCGAATACGACTAGAACGTCGAACCTTGGGAATGATCCTACAATTTATTGAATTGAACTTTAATATAATCAAAAGGCAACTAAACCAGCCGAAGATAATATTAACAGTTACGAACTAAGATTTAAAGGTCGAGGATTGGATTTATGGCACAGCAGGCGGATGTTTTTACCAGCGGACAAAAAAACAAAAAAAAAAAAAGAAAAAGGAAAAAAAATTTTAAGGGGCCGAAGCCCCCTTTTCCTTCAGGAGGAAGGATCAGGATAGCAAGGGGGGGTTTCTCGACCCCTACCCCGACAACCCACAGCACATTGCAGAGAGAGAGAGAAGGTGTTGATGATTTTTGAGGTGGAAGATTAAAACTAAACTAAAGTGAGTGAATGAAAGGGGAAAGGGATACCTCAAGCACTTCAGTTGTCAATCGTAGTACTTTAAGGGTGGGTCCACAGGGAAAACGTGTAATTATGGTCATTTTAAACTAAATGATTAAATTTAACTAATTACACTAAATGGAATTATTCAAATCAATTTAATAACCTAATTCAACTAA
>JACYFF010031957.1:40197075-40249068 GCA_017589665.1 Selenicereus undatus
AAAAAAAAAAACGAAAACTAGACCAAATTTCACCGTTTCCCCGGCAACGGCGCCAAAAATTGTTGATGATTTTTGAGGTGGAAGATTAAAACTAAACTAAAGTGAGTGAATGAAAGGGGAAAGGGATACCTCAAGCACTTCAGTTGTCAATCGTAGTACTTTAAGGGTCGGTCCACAGGGAAAACGTGTAATTATGGTCATTTTAAACTAAATGATTAAATTTAACTAATTGCACTAAATGGAATTATTCAAATCAATTTAATAACCTAATTCAACTAAACTCATTTAATCCTAATTCATTAAACATTAAAACAAACTAATTTACTAAATCAACTAAACCTAAACTAATACTTGTATTAATTGACCAATTAAACCAAATTAAACAACTAAACTTAATTAATCATGGTTTAAAAAACTAACAACCTAATTACTTTCATTATTTCAGAAAAACTAAGCAGAATAGGGCAATTATGGGAGCAGGGGAGATTGAATTGAAGCAGAACGAAATTGAACAGAGCCGAAATGAATCAGCAACAGGGGCAAACAAATAGAACATCAAAAACAGCAGCATCATCATTTAATCGAACCAAAACAAATGAAATCAACGAACTCAACAATAATCCAACAGCAAGCGAAAGCAGGGACATCAGCAGATGAGGGGAATTCGAACCTAAAAACTGAGCAACAGGACGCAACAACAGATCGAAACAGGGGAGGAAGAAAATCAACTGAACTTCAATGAAATTGCAACCAACTTTGCAATACACAAACACAAATCCCAAATTAAAGCTTAATTAGACGAATTTGAATGCTGGAAACAACTGAAATTCGAAACCCTAACTTGTGAAATTCGAACCCTAATCTAAAATTTGAAGAACACGAATCGAAATTTTAGGCTAAACTGAAACTAAAACTGAAATTAAACCTAACTAGCCTAAAATTACCTAAACCTAATTACCTAAAACTCAAACTTCTTCCCTCTAATGGCGTCACTCGACCCTGCTTTTATACCGAACCCATCTCGATTTCGACCGTCGATTTGCTGCTATGGTGGACGGTGGTGATGAGACCCAGCGCTTGGGGTGTCGTGGATGGTGAGGATGTGGCCAGCGGGGTGGGTATGTGGCTGGTGGATGAAGGGGACAGCAAGGGTGGTGTGAAGGTTCTAGGTTTCGGGGTTGGGGAAAACCGGTGGGCTGGGGTGTACGTGGAAGAGAGAGAGTGATGACGAGGTAGAGAGAGAAGGAGGTTAGGAGATGGGCATGGCGAGGGTCTAGGGTTTCAGGGTACTCTGGGTTAGGTTTCGGGTTGGGGAAAAAGAAAGACGAAGAAGGAAAGAAGACGAATGAAGAAAGGAAGGGGAGGGGGTTTATTAAGTGGGCGGTTCACGCGAACCGGTCGGTCCGGTTCAGGCTGGACCGGTTCGGTTTTTTTTTCTTTTTCATTCCTTGGCCGGTTTTGCATCAATTTTGGCTCGGTTCTTGAACCTTCAATTTTTCTTCAATTTTTCTTGCATTTTCCGCCATTTTAAGCCCATTTTTAGCATTTATTCAAAATCTGCAAAATAAAATAAAATCAATTAAAAACCCTAAAAATATTATTAAAACGACCATAAAATTGATGAAAAAGTACCTTAAAAATTGCCTATTTTTAGCTCAAACAGAAGGCGGGGCTGTGGTGGTCACCGGTGACCGGCCGACGTCACCTGGCCGTCCTACGCCCTAACTGGCCATCGTCTGAGCAAGCCACAGAGAGAAAGAGGGTCAGTGAGAGGGGGACAGAGCTGGCAGACCCTACCCACGGCGGCGCCACTAGGGTCGCCGGCGACGAGCAAAAACGGCAGAGGAGGACGAGACGGCAACGGGTTCAGTGGAGCAGCAAACCGGCTAACCAAGCCCGCACCGAGACGACCCGAATCGAACCCCAAATGGGTCCTTCAGCTTGGATTCGAGGTGGATTTCCTCTCCCTCTTGTTTATCGATAATTTAAATGCAAGTTTATCGTCTATAGCTTGCTCAGGTTGAATTAGAATTGATATTTAGTGATTTGAGGAAACCGTGGCATGAACTGAACGATACCTGAACGAGGTCATCGATTATATACAGTTATCGATCATATGAAATTTATACATACTTTATCGAATATATACATGGATAAACGATCGATGCTAAAAAATTTGTTGATTATATGAGAGCCTCGATTTTATAACGTTTAACGATTATATATATATGTCTATTAGTCAAGTTCATCAAATATATAATGTTCATCGATTATACATGTTTATCGTTTCTATAAAGTTTATCGATTATATAACGCTCATTGGTTATATAAAGTTTATCGATTATACGATGTTTATTATTTGTATAATGTTTATCGATTTTATGAAATTCTTGATTATACGTAGTTATCGATTATATTAAGTCTATCGCCTTCATATGTTTATCGATTGTATGCAGCGTATCGATTATATAGTTTATCGATTACAAAGTTCATCAATTTTTTGAAAAATCGACTATATAGTTCATCGATTATATTCTATGAAGTTTATCAATTTATTGGTAATCCATGGATTATATGAACTGTATTAAGTATATTTATATCGTTTGTCGATTATATGAAGTTTGTAAATCGTATATAGTTTATTGATTATAGTAAAAGTGCATAAATGCTTATGTACATGATTTCTAAGTGTTCCTAATTGTTTTATTGGTCACACGTTTTCATCGACCAGTCTTTGGTAACGAAATCAACCGAATGAGTTAGGTGACCAATCCAGAACCTCCCTAAAAGTTTACATGTAATTTCAACTTTTATGTTTCAAATCTCAGCATTTCATTTCTCTACCAGTAGGCAGAGGATTCAAAGTGCAGTATTTCATTTCTCTGCCAGTAGGCAGAGGATTCAAAGCTCAGTATTTCATTTCTTTGCTAGTAAGCAGAGAATACAAAATGCAATTTCATTTCTCTGCCAGTAGGCAGAGCATTCAAAGTTCAGTATTGATGTATGTGTCTAGGGAAGAAGCTACCCAAGCCAACACATATACAGTAGAAGTCAAAAACTCAAGCTTTGGTCACGGCCAAGGGTGGCACGGTCGTGCCTATGTGCACGGCCACACCATGCCACTTTGCTACCCACGAAACCTTGAAATAGCGAACTAAGCACGGTTTGAAGGCTCCTGATGTTTGCTTTGGTTTTACCCTCTTTTGTGATGTATAAGCTGTGAAAGTGGATGGAAATGGAAATATTTGAAGTGGAAGAATGAGGGGATATGAAGGATATGCTAAGTGAAAGTAATTGACTTAAGAATTCAAGCTAATAACTTCACTTGGTAACCGTGGAATGCAAACTAGAACAAGATAGAACTAAACTCTAGATTGGATACAGAATCACCACCAACCTATGAGTTTAGGGCCCTTAATCTTGATTAAGATACAGAAACACCACTTAATCAAGGTTAAGACTCACTTGAACACCACTTAGTTTGGCCTAAACTAAGATAAGCAAGTAAGAATTTGAGAGGAAAGCTTCAAATGCTCTCAAGGTTTTTCTTTCATTCTATGGAGTTGTGTTTCAAGCTATGGCCATGGGGATGCTTTAGTATGCAGCAAAATGTTAGCCAAGCAAGCAAGCAAACACCTCCCTTTTCCTTACTAGTGAGGAAAGGTATTAGCTTTGCTTAATTACAACCGGTTAGAGCTAAATAAATTACAAGCATGTTTAACTAATGCTAATACATCAAATCATGAATCTAAACCTTGTCTAAGTTGATTATACAATGCTTATCCTTTGATTAAATACTAAAACAACCAGCAAAAGACTAGAACATGCATGTGCTCAGCCAAAATTTCAAGCCACTTTTCTGCTAGCCAATGAGAGAAGAGAGACAACATATTTCTAGCTTTGCTCCCATTGGTTGTTCTTTCCCATGCATCCACCAATCCATGGCAGCCTTGAGACGTGTGCCAAGCTTGGGAAATGTGCCAAGCTCTCTAGAAATGAAGGAGGCCAGCTGGTTTAGTGAAGGGAAGAACCGGGTCTAGGGAACCGGGTTCAAGCAAGTTGCTGGCCGGTTTTCTAGCAAACATTAAGCATAGCAAAAGTGAACATAATTTGGGTTTTAATCATGGGGGGTAATTTTAGGATGTGTATAACCCCCCCCCCCACCAAGAAATCAAGGTTAGGATGTGTTTAAGTGTGGTAATCAAACACAAACTTTAAACCGTGCAAATTGGGGTACAATCTGGCCGGTTTGAGAAAACTCCTTGGTTCTTCATCCTCTTGTGTGCATGATTTGAAATCAATGCTTGGACTTGATTGTAGACTTCTTGAGGATTCCAAAAATGCAAAAATTTAGGAATTAAGCCCCGGTTAGACCTTGACAAAATAGGGCATTTTGAGGTATGCTAGCCCGTTTGCATCTCCTTCAACATCTTGGACATTTTGAAGCAATGCTTGCAACTTGGAGTGTGAAATGGACCTTGAATGAGTTGTTGGACCTTCTTCTTTGGCAATGGTGGGGGGAACTCCATCATCCTCCCCTTTTTGAGAAGATTTGATCCTCAAATGAGCAAGGTAATCATCATCTTGGTAAGCTTGCAAATCAGCTACATTGAATGTGGGTGAAACTCCTTAGTCACTTGGCAAATCAACTTTGTAAGCATTGTCATTAATAAGTTCAAGTACCTTAAATGGATCATCAGCTCATGGCATTAGCTTGTTCTTCCTCTTGGATGGGAACCTCTCCTTTCTAAGATGAATCCATACAAGATCTCCTGGTTGGAATACCACTTGCTTCTTGTGCTTGTTGGTGTGAGCTTGATAGGCTTCACTAGTCTTCTCAGTCTTACTCCTTACCAACTCATGAACTTTCTTGATTTGTTCTACCCTTGCAGCTGCATCTGGATGTGGCTTCTAATCAAATGACCTTGGAATAAGATCAAGTGGACTAAAGGGATCAATTTCATAGACCACCTTGAATGGAGATAAACCAGTAGCCTTGCTTGGGGTCCTATTGTAAGCAAACTCTGCATGTGGTAAAAGCAAATCCCAGGCTTTGGCATGAGGCTTAATCAAAGCTCTTAGGAGAGTTCCTAAGGTTCGATTAGTAACCTCAGTTTGCCCATCAGTTTGTGGATGACAAGTAGTACTATATTTTAGCTTAGTACCTAACTTCTTCCACAAAGTAATCCAGAAATGACTCAAAAACTTGGTATCCCTATCAGAAACAATTGACCTTGGAATACCATGTAACCTTGTTACCTCTTTGAATTACAACTCAGCAATATGTGTAGCATCATTAGTCTTGTTGCATGGAATGAAATGAGACATCTTAGAAAACCTATCAACCACAACAAAGATAGAATCCTTATTTCTTTGGATTTTAGGAAGTCCAAGAATGAAGTCCATACTTACATCAACCCATGGAGAGATAGGAATAGGTAATGGAGTGTATAAGCCTTGAGGTTATGAATGACTCTTTGCAACTTGACATGTTCCACACCTCTTTAGAATATCCTGCACATCACGTTCCATACCTGGCTAATAGTAATGTTCCTTTAGCATAATAACAGTTTTGTTCTCACCATAATGTCCAGCTAAGGATCCTCTATGAACTTCTCGAATCAGCAACTCTCTTGTACTACACTTTGGAACACAAAGCCGAGTACCCTTGAATAGAAAACCTTCTTGAACATGAAAATCTCCTTTGGGGTGTTTAGAATAAGCAGCATATAAAGCCCCAAAGTCTTCATCATTAGCATATAAAACCTGTAGATGCTCGAAACCAAGCACACAAGCATCTAACTGAAATAATAGGAGATATCTTCTGGATAAAGCATCTGCACCTTGATTGAGTTTACCTGACTTGTGCTTGATAGTGAAATGATATGATTGCATAAACTCAACCCACTTAGCATGCCTGGAGTTTAACTTATGCTGGCCTTGAATATACTTCAATGCTTCATGGTCAGAATGTAAGATAAACTCACTTGTAATAAGATAATGACTCCAATGCTCTAAACATCTCACAATAGCATAGAACTCTTTATCATAAGTGGAGTATTTCCTTCTAGAATCACACAATTTCTCACTAAAGAAGGCTAGAGGTTTACCTTCTTATGTACGAACTCCACCAATGCCTACACTAGAGGCATCACATTCAACTTCAAAGACTTTACTAAAGCATGGCAATGATAATACCGGTGCTTGAGTAAGTCTAGTCTTGATCTCTTCAAAGGCAGATTGAGCTTTTGGATTCCACATAAAGGACGTACCTTTGATAACTTCAGTCATAGGAGCCATAATAGTGCTGAAATTTCAAATAAACCTCCTGTAGAAAGAAGCTAAACTATAGAATGCTCTAACATCTTGAATACTCTTAGGTATAGGCCAAGAATGAATGGCTTCTACCTTACCTTCATCTACCTTTATACCATCTTCAGTCACAATATAACCAAGAAATGTAACTTCAGGAGTAAAGAAAGCACACTTCTTAAGGTTACCAAACAACTTTTCACGTTCTAAGACAAGCATAACTTGAGTTAGATGATCTTGATGTTCATGCTCATTCTTAGAATACACCAAAATATCATCAAAGTAGACTACCACAAACTTGCCAATATAAGGTCTAAACACTTGGTTCATCAACCTCATAAAAGTACTAGGTGCATTAGAAAGACCAAAAGGCATTACCAACCATTCATAAAGTCCACCTTTTGTTTTGAAAGCAGTCTTCCATTCATCACCTTCTCTGATTCTGATTTGGTAGTAACCACATCGAAGATCAATCTTTGAAAACACCTTAGAGCCATGTAACTCATCTAGCATATCTTCAAGTCTTGGGATGGGATACCTGTACTTGATAGTAATCTTGTTAATGGCCCTACTATCAACACACATTCACATTCCACCATCTTTCTTTGGCACCAAAAGAGCTGGAACGGCACATGGACTCAAAGACTCACGAATCAAGCCCTTTTACTGCAATTCTACAACTTGTCTTTGAATCTCATTAGTATCCTTTGGGTTCATCCTATATGCAGGCTTGTTGGGTAGAATGGAACCAGGGATAAGATCAATGTGGTGTTGAATGTCTCTCTTTGGAGGCAAACCCGTGGGGATCTCCTCAAGGAATAGATGACAGAAATTTTCAATGAGTGCTTTGGTAATGGGATGAGTGGGCATCAAATTTTCAGGTTCTTCTTGGATGCCTAGAATCCACTCTCTAAAGGCTTTAAACTCATGTTGTGAAACCTTTAAAACTGACTCACTCACGGCTAGTAGACACTCACCGTGTCTGGGCTTATTTTGTGGGGGTTTTTCGTGGAGTTTGGATGGGGCTAAAGGGGCTAATGTGATTTTCTTGCCATCCTTGGTAAATGAGTAAGTGTTTAGGTAGCCATTATGCATAACTCTACGGTCAAACAACCATGGTATTCCCAAAAGAATATGACATGCATCCATAAGAATAACATCACACCATAGCTCATCTTTATAATTCTTTCTAATGGAAAATGAAACCAAACAACGAGAGTTCACCTGAATTCCCTTGCTTTGATTTAACCACTGGATGTTGTAAGGATGTGGATGAGTCATTATTTGCAGCCCTAGTTTCTCAATCATGCTTAGAGAAACAACATTAGAACAACTACCACCATCAATGATCAAAGAACATATTTTACCTTGAGAGGTACACCTTGTATGGAATATATTCTCTCTTTGCTCATCTTTAACTCCCTTTTGATTGCTTAGAACTCTCCTTAGGACCAAGAGTTCACCTTCATCAGCTTCTTCAATAACATCTTCAAGAGCTTCTTCAGGTTCTAGCTCACCTTCACTTTCGTTCTCCTCTTCTTCAAAGTCTTCTTTAACAGCTGTCTATTCAGCTAGGGTAATGACCTTTCTGTTTGGACATTCAGAAGCAATATGACCAAGCCCTTGACATTGAAAACACCTTCTATTGCTCATTGGGTTTGGGTTAGGACGAAATGGGGGTGCTGGAGCCTTTTGAGGTGCTATGGTTCTTTATAGATTAAGACGGAAAGGCATTTGTGGCTTTGGTGGTGGGTTGTAACTCCCCTTGTTAAAAGGTTGGTTCCGATTTGGAGGCCTTGGATTTGAAGGTTTAAAGGTTGGCCTAGCTTTCTTTTGTTGTTCAACTTTATGAGCTAGCACACAAACCTCAACAAATGTGGTATAAGCTTGTAATTCAACAACATTAGAATCCCTAGGTTCAAGTCCTCCTAAGTATCTAACAATTGTTTACTCTTCTAGTTCTTGAAGATCACATTTAATAACAAGCTTTTCAAACTCCCTAGTATACTCCTCAACACTTAGATTGCCTTGGTTCAAATTATGAAGTTGTGAATAGCAATCTTGCACATATGTGGGTGGTAAGAACCTAGCTTTCAACTTGGTTTTCATTTTCTCCCAAGTTCGAATTTTAGCTTTCCTTTCTCTAACATGTTTAGCACATAGATTAGTCCACCACAAGGAAGCATACTTACATAATCTCAATGCCACCAACTCGACTTTCTTGTCCTCTAGAACATCTTTGTATTCGAACACCCTCTCAACTGTATGCAACCAATCCAAGAACTCTTCTGGGTCAAGCTTGCCTTCATACTCTGGAATCTCAACTCTAAAGTCATTTGAGTTTGCTTGTGCTCTTGGTTCATTTCGTGGCCTTCTCCATGGTTCTTCATCACTTGAAGAATCAAGAGTGTGGCTGAAGACTTGCTCTTGATTTCGTGGTTCAGGATAGGATGGCTCTTCATTCATCTTCTGCTTTTGTTTAAGGAAGGTACCTAGTTGCTTTCGTAGGTACTCATTTTATGCCCTAATTTCTTGATTAGAACTCTTCAATTCTTGGTTTGAAGAAGTAATTTCATGGTTACTTCTCAAAACAGCATCAAGCTTCTCTTCTATACTCATGCTAGCACTTATGTTGTTCTTGGTTTAAGAGAAGAAGGGAATCAACATGTGTTTGAAAGTGGAAAGGAAGGAAGTTTGGATGGGTAGGTGAAGTACCAAGCCAAGAAGAAACACAACTCTGATACCAAATATGATGTATGTGTCTAGGGAAGAAGCTACCCAAGCCAACACATATCAAGTAGAAGTCCAAAACTCAAGCTTTGGTCACGGCCAAGGGTGGCACGGTCGTGCCTATGTGCACGGCCACACCGTGCCACTTTGCTACCCACGAAACCTTGAAATAGCGAACTAAGCACGGTTTAAAGGCTCTTAATGTTTGCTTTGGTTTTACCCTCTTTTGTGATGTATAAGTTGTGAAAGTGGATGGAAATGGAAATATTTGAAGTGACAGAATGAGGGGATATGAAGGATATGCTAAGTGAAAGCAATTAACTTAAGAATTCAAGCTAATAACTTCACTTGGTAACCGTGGAATGCAAACTAGAACAAGATAGAACTAAACTCTAGATTGGATACAGAATCACCACCAACCTTTGAGTTTAGGGCCCTTAATCTTGATTAAGATACAGAAACACCACTTAATCAAGGTTAAGACTCACTTGAACACCACCTAGTTTGGCCTAAACTAAGATAAGCAAGTAAGAATTTGAGAGGAAAGCTTCAAATGCTCTCAAGGTTTTTCTTTCATTCTATGGAGTTGTGTTTCAAGATATGGCCATGGGGATGCTTTAGTATGCAGCAAAATGTTAGCCAAGCAACCAAGTAAACGCCTCCCTTTTCCTTACTAGTGAGGAAAGGTATTAGCTTTGCTTAATTACAACCGGTTACAGCTAAATAAATTACAAGCATGTTTAACTAATGCTAATACATCAAATCATGAATCTAAACCTTGTCTAAGTTGATTATAGAATGCTTAGCCTTTGATTAAATACTAAAACAACCAGCAAAAGACTAGAACATGCATGTGCTCAGCCGAAATTTCAAGCCACTTTTCGGCTAGCCAATGAGAGAAGAGAGACAACATATTTCCAGCTTTGCTCCCATTGGTTGTTCTTTCCCATGCATCCACCAATCCAAGGCAGCCTTGAGACGTGTGCCAAGCTTGGGAAATGTGCCAAGCTCTCTCGAAATGAAGGAGCCCGGCTGGTTTAGTGAAGGGAAGAACCGGGTCTAGGGAACCGGGTTCAAGTAAGTTGCTGGCCGGTTTTCTAGCAAACATTAAGCATAGCAAAAGTGAACATGATCTCGGTTTTAATCATGGGGGGTAATTTTACAATTTGTATAACCCCCCCCCCCACCATGAAATCAAGGTTAGGATGTGTTTAAGTGGGGTAATCAGACACAAACTTTAAACCGTGCAAATTGGGGTGCAGTCTGGCCGGTTTGAGAAAACTCCTTGGTTCTTCATCCTCTTGTGTGCATGATTTGAAATCAATGCTTGGACTTGATTGTATAGTTCTTGAGGATTCCAAAAGTGAAAAAATTTAGGAATTAAGCCACGGTTAGGCCTATGTAATGACATTGACAAAACCGGGCATTTTGAGGTATGCTAGCCCGTTTGCATCTCCTTCAACATCTTGGACATTTTGAAGCAATGCTTGCAACTTGGAGTGTGAAATGGACCTTGAACGATTTGTTGGACCTTCTTCTTTGGCAATGGTGGTGGGGACTCCATCAAGTATTTCATTTCTCTGCCAATAGGCAGAGGATTCAAAGCTCAGTATTTCATTTCTCTACCAGTAAGTAGAGAATACAAAACGCAATTTCATTTCTCTGCCAGTAGGAAGACCATTCAAAGTTCAGTATTTCATTTATCTTCCATAAGACAGAGGATTCAAAGCTCAGTATTTCATTTCTCTGCCAGTAAGCAGAGAATACAAAACGCAATTTCATTTCTCTGACAGTAGGCAGAGCATTCAAAGTTCAGTATTTCATTTCTCTACCACAAGACATAAGTTGAAGTTACATGTTTCATAGCTTTGCTAATATGCAGTAGAGTCATACATTGTAAGGCCCCGCCGACGGGTATAGAAACGTGGTCAAAGGAGACTTCGAGTTCCTATGATGGTTTATAAAACGTTATACTTTTAATAAACAAGCATGTGAAGCTCAAAGGTCAGTAAATAGTTTACTAATCACATGACGTAGTTATGGTTATCGTTCCATGTTTTCTCACAGAAATCTATTCTTGCATGTGACATGCGACTTTGTGGTATAGTAAAATCATCAGTTGAGAGATTGTATCGCATTGAACATGATGGTTGTTCTAGTGTCATCGCTAAATTCATATCGTCTACCACCTGATAACATCTTTAACGAAATCTTAATGATTACGTACACTTTGCATTATATGAACTAAAATCAGCTTCGCTAATGTATTGAGCATCACGTATAAAGTTTTCGCAATGGAGAAGCCCTTTTGTAACAGAGATTTCAGCGAGAGTGTTCATGGGTTCAACCCCATTGTTTTATTAAGTTTATGAGTACATATGAGTGACTTATGGAAAGTTCATCGAGTATAGCTATTCTCAAGTTTAAGCTGTTGGTGCAAATGTTAATTTCTCTCGCATTGTGAGGGGGAACATACTGTACGATCGGTGAGCTTTTCAAAAGGGGAGAAATTACGAACGACAGTCGTAAGTTATTATTGTATTGAAAATATTGTTTTAGGGGAAGGGGTTATCCACTGTGCGACTATCGCTCATTCCATCTATCATTGTTGCCCTCCAGGTTTCTGAAGTAAGCCGAAAGGGAGTCATCGCTACCCTAGAAGTAAAGTGATGTGCTTGTATGTGAGCTGTAAAGTGTTTTATAATGTAATGATTGTAAATTAAGTTCTTGTGTACTTGGTTTGCATATCATTTAGAATCGCTCTGTATGATCGTATGAGCCACCATCTAAGTTGCCAAGGCTGTACTTTTCATTGTTCATTTGTTTAAACACTAAACTGCATTGATTATGGTGCTCCGGGTGGGTAGCCCGTAGAGCTGTGAACTCTGGCGGGTGGCTGTTGAGTTAGTTTTTATTGTTACTTTCATTCCAGGGAATTAATGGTAAGGCTTTAAGCTTGGGGAAATGGTCAATTTTGGGGGGAAACTCTATCCGTTCCGTCCCAGAATTTAAAAGAAAAATGCTAACACTCCTAGCCTAGGGTTAGGGGCATTACAAAGGTCACCCATTTCTAGAGCAACTGAATGAGGCAATTCTAGTGTTCATCTGTAAAATTGAGAATTCCCAAAATGCTACCAAATTACGCCCGGTTGGATTGTCCTGTATATCTTACAAGACGGTCACAAAAACTCTTGTGAATCAGCTGAAACAAGTCTTGACTAAACTAATTGGGCCAACCTAAAGTAGGAATTCTATGTAGTATAAGCAAGGTCAAATAGGTTATATGGCGGTCAAAATCATCCTATGAAAGGGGTATACGATAGATTATATCCCCATTCATCTTGATTGTATCGCAATTATCCATGAAGGAGGCAATATAGTTGTAGGGGTTCTCCACAAGATAGCCTCCAAATTGATCCTGTTGGAACAATGTGATGAATGTCGGGTTAAATTAGAAGTTATTAGCTTCCATGGGAGGTCTCACTATGCTTGATGGAATGGTGCTTGGATTCGGCATGGCAAAGTCTCTCAACGGGGTTGTGGCGGGATCCATGTTTGCTTCTTAGGTTTGCCTACTTTGACTTCTTGTGCTTCTTCTGTGTGCCCATACAGTCGCGCCAATCTCAAGATCAAACTGAATCAAATCCCCCAATCCTTTGTTTCTCCTGAGCATACAACCTAGGGAGGTAAGCCAACTCAAGAAATTATAGCAAACAATGAACAAAGTAAAAACAAAAATCTAGGCTCCAACTGTATGTCTAGTTTTGATATCTAAAAGAAACAAATTCCCCGGTAACGACGCCAAAAACTTGATAGGAAGTATTTTAGTTTTAAATTTGTAACCGCAAGTGCACAATTTACCGTCGAGTCCTTCGGGTATCATTCACAGAGAACAAGATCTTAGACTACCTAACTAATCAAGTGGGTTGAATCTAGAGGGATGTAAGTTATGATTGAGTGAGTAAATAGAATAAGGTATCAAATTAGTGGTTTTAAATCCAATAGGAGAAAGTACTTGAGTCAATTAATCAGTCACTACGTGGCCTCTTTATTTCTACTAGGTGTGGATTCCATACTTGGCTTAGCCTATGAAGAGGCTTAAAGGGGGTGATTAGCTCAATTAAAAATGTCCAAGCCTCATTTTAGAGGTCAAGGGCAACCTTAATAGGAAAACCCACCTACTTTCATGGGGGCTTGAAAGATTAAGGTTTAGGATAGCCAACTTGAACCAAACAAGGCATTGGGTTATTTTCATGCCCAATGCTCATTCTCTTTCTTTCTATCGACATAAGGTGATATCGTACTTTTCGGTGTAGTTATTTGCTCTAAGTGCCAGATGGAATGTCCTTTTGAGTATTTCATCGAACAATTGGTGGGTAGAGGGAAAGACCCATAAGAAACTAGGAAATTAAATCAAGAGGAGACCACACCTGACATATTAAGCCAAACTAGCTCCTAATCTGTAACTCAAATTGGGGAGATTACTCATAAATCATCTTGCCAGTTAAAAAATCACAAATAGGCATAATCAAGCACGCTAAAATCTTAACCAAATGAAGCAGGGGGGGAGAGAGAGAGAGAGAGAGAAAGAGAAACAAACTTAGATTAATGTAATGATGAATGTAACTTGTTGATCTTCATTCAAAATCAAACCAAGAACCCTAATCCTTTATTAACCCCAGAACTAATCCTAGTATGTTTTTAAAGTGTTTTTTACAAGGGAAATTTGGCATAATCCCAAAATTAGGCTAACAACTATTTATAGGCAAGAAAAACTGGAATTGTGCAGGGGGTCGGCATCACGATGACTTGCTTGTCGCCAGCCTAGAAAATCTTTGGCAATGGCCATCACCACCTCTTGGAATTGGGGTGGGTGATTGTAGCCTTTGCAATGGCCTGTCGTGGGCATGATGGCCTCCCGTCGCCCCTTTTGCTTTGATTCTTCACTCCATTCCCTTGTTCCTTTGCTCCTCTTGGGTCTTGATACGACCAACTTCATTCCTAAGTTGTCTCTTCCTTGGTATTGGTTGCCCCTTTCCTTGGATATCTTGGGAACACCTGAAGATAAGAGCAAAAGGGGTTACAACGACCTTAGAAGAGGTCAAACTTGGTCAAATCCCACTAAACCAAAGGTGTGATAGGGGAAATGAACCAAAAAGGAAGGAGGAAACTTAATCAAAACTGAGGTTTATCAGTGGAATAGTTTGTGAAATGTTCTTGATTTACTAAGTGGTTGGGTGAAATTAGTAATTAGTTGAGAATTAGGCTGGTGCGAGATTAGCAAAGCTGAATTAGGTCATTGGGCTTAGCATATTCGGGTCCAAGCTTACTATTGATCTAGTGAATTGAGTCAAAAAAAAAAGAAGAAAGAAAAACAAGCTATTTTATTAAATTCTAGGCGCTCCCCGTTTTTATCAGCCCTAAACCACGACACCAAGCATAGCCAAAAACAAAAGAAAACACAAACTCAACTCCTTCTTTTGCAACTACTCAACTCACATCAATCATCTCCATTTTGATCCCACCATTACGCACCCAGTTAGAGAGAGAAATGGAGTAAGAAAAGAGAGGGAAGGAGAAGCGAAGAGGAAGAAGCAGCAGAACTAACACAGCAAAGAGGGAAGGGGAGTAGTCGAACACAGTTGCAACACTGGGTAAGGGAGGTGTGAAACAACAGTGTGAGCAAGAATGAGAGACTTAAACCCAATTTCATAACCACGCAGTTAGCCCATTAATTGAGTCATATACCTTGGATTGAGGTGGGTGATTCTCAATCCTTCAAATTAGTAATTAACTTCAAAGGTTTTTTTATTTTTTTATTTTTTAGGATTTCCCATGGAAGGTTTTGAGATATTGCCAATGAATTTGATCGGAACTATGGGGTTTAGGAGAAGAAAGAAGGTTGAATGAGCTATTTGCCTTGGCATTGATTTGAATTTGAGGTGCAATTTTGGGTGCTGCTCAACGAATTTGAGGTGCAATTTGAGGAGATTAGGGAATTCACGAAGTTAGTTGTTGACTAATTGTTGTTATTTCTTTTTAATTTATATGTTGTGTGACATAAGTACATGGTTTCTAATTGACTTGCTTCGTTGGGAGCATGGGGTTAGCATGTGTGTTATTTGTGTGTAATTACAGATGGATTTTACAAACCTGAGCTAAACTGAACTGAAGCTAAGCCAAACTGAAACTAGAATTGAACTGAATTGAAATTGCACCAAATTAAACAAAAGCTTAATCGAACTGAAAATGAACTAAACCTAAATCGAAATGAACCTGAGTTGAACTAAGCCTAACCTGAATGATTTAGATAGGATGTAACACCTCGCGCGGAAGAGGACAAGCGCGTCATCGACGTGAATGTTCGATTAAGAACACCCACAAGGCTCTCTAAACTTCTTTACCTTGATTAACCTGTTAATAGGCGAGCGCAGCGGAAGCTCTTATTGAAATCTTACTAAAGTTTGAGCAGGGTAATTATAATACATGCATTTACATACATAAACCATATCCATAATATTCTTACATATGTGCCATCCCAAAAATACATTCATGCTTGTACTTATGAAACCCAATCCACAACATACCATAAATGAGTTATGCATCCTCAGCTTAGGTCTGCACAAAGTGTATATTACCCTAGCCCCATGTATGCTCTTGTGGCTTCCTTTAGCTTACAAAACCTAAAAAATAGTGATGTCATGAGCTCCCTGAGCCCAGTGAATAACTCTTACCTTCCCTATTGTTACACTTTGCACATTATTAGGCTCGCACATCATCACATAATATGTATTTCATTGAGAATCAAAACATAGCTTATTTCATATAATATGACATAAAAATATGCTCATGTTTCTGAAATAGGAAACAAACTCATATCTTTTATATATACCATAAGACGGGTAATTAGTTAACCTAGTCATACCTTTCCCATACCAGGTACAATTTAAGGACCATGATTTTCACTTATGTCCTTAAACAAGCTCGGCTATTAGTTTATTCACTAAACTGAACATGATTGTCCCATATCAACCATGTCCTTTGGGCTCTTAATCCTCATTAGAGTACAAAGGAAAGAAAAAATTGCTACATTAAACTAATAACTCATCTATAACCATAACTAACACATTTGTAAAAGTAAAGTGTTCACAAACTTCACAAAATATTCCAAATTCAAGCTAAAACCCAGTTCCATAACATATCATATGTTGTTGGGTTAATGGAGTTCTTTAACTTGGGGAAATCCACCCATGACCTACACAAAGAACTATCGCAAAACACAAGGGTCACAAACACATCCTAGCGGACAGGGGGATGCCCACTCAAGGTACCAACTAGAGACCCAACGCTCTAGAGTACATAGATGCCCTCAAAATATAAACTGTAGAGTCACATTCACATCCTGAAAAACCAGGGACCCACACAGCTCCCAAATAACACAAACTGAGGAGTTAATTGATAGACTAGACATTGCCCACTCAAGGTACCGACCAACGACCAACACAACTCCAAACACAGAGACAACTACTTCTATGGCCATAGCTCTAGAACGTGACTGTAATATCCCTAAGTAAGACATGAATTCTTCCCCCAAGAAAATGCAATTTAGTTATGTCATACTCATATTATGATAACTTATTAACTTCGAAGAAACTTTTATTCAGATCATATACCAAAACATACCCAAGACATAATCCAACTACAAATATCTTTCACAAACCTCCTATACTTCATCACACAATTAAAATATTTAGGAAGCTCAACAATGACCTTTCCATAACTAATTTACGGATTAAACATATAAATAATCCATAATTACACTAAATAAGATAATTTAGTGCAAAACTTCATAACTCAAAGAATACACCCCCAATCTTCACGAAATTTTGTAGTAAATTGACAAATAATATATATATATTCTACCATAAAAATTGCAAGATCTTTCTCCAGGTCAGTAACTCCCAGACATTTAAACAGTAAACCGAAATTATCAAAAATCTGGGAATTAAGCTCAAAAATTCACAACTTATAGCATACACAACTAAAATTCATGAAAATTTACAAGTAATCACCAATATCAGGAGGAATATACAGTAATATTTTCATAATTTTTCTCCAATCAAATCTTCAAAACAAATTAAAATAATAACCGAAATTATACACTGAAACAAGGCAGTTTCAATCCAAAATTCACAACTCCTAAAATACGCATCCAAAATTTATGAAAATTTACCAAACATATATCAATATGATTTATATTATATAGGATAATTTTCACAATTTTTCTCCAACCCAATGGTTCACAGTAATTCAAAAATCATCTGAATTGTTACACCACATAACAGGGCAGTTTCAATCAAAAATTCATAAATCATAAACTGCATGTCAAAACTTCACAAAATTTTACAAGAAAATTCCCAATATCATAGGCCACTTACATTAAAATTTTCAGAAAACTTTGCCCATCCAATAATTCAAACAAATTCAAACAGTGGGAGACTATGTGCAAAATCCAAAATTCAACCTCTATTTTCTACCATCTTGTTCTTCCAACACGAATAATCAATCTAAAAATCTATAGTATAGCATATATATGAACAAAATCACAATATATATATATATATATATCAATCCACAACATTCCCATAACTCTAAAATCACAAATAACCAAGAAGATTTGAGTGGTGGGTTTCTACCAATTGCAGTTAGTGTTCTAACCTACTAAACCCTAAACATCAAATTCAAAGCTTCAATTCTAATTTGGTTTCTCATATTCAAGAATAAATCATCAAATTAATCTTGCCCTAGTCAAATTTTAGGGTTAGAGAATAATAAGAATTACTCACCTTCAATCCACCAAGTTTAATATATATTCTTCTTGCTTTGTTCTTCTTCCTCTTCTCCTCCTCCTTCTCTTCTCCTCTTCTTCTCTCTCCTCACATTTCTCTATGTGCGTGGTGTATGTGTTTGTGTTGAAGAAGAAAAATAGAGCCCCCTCCCCCTTTGATAATATCACGTATAAAATCCCCCCTCCCCCTTTCTTGTTTTCTTTTTCCCTTTTTTTTGGTCAAGTCTTCTTCTTTTTGTTTTCTTTTTCTTTTTACTCATCTTTCTCTCTTTTGTTTTTTGGAGGCAAAACAAAGTCTTATAATAACTCAACTAATCATTCCCCAAACATAATAATATTAACTTAAAACATACCTATATGTCTAAAATAGAACACATAAAATTTATGCACATAAATCACACATTCACATATTAGTCGAAGTTAGTAACTAATCAAATCCGGGGTGCTACACAGGACCTGGCCATGACCCGGATAGCACCTTGAATATAGCCATGGTACTTAGGTGTATGAGTCATTGAAACGCTGAAAGGAACAAGGGAAAAACTAATCTAAACCTAAACTTGCAGGTTTCCTTTGTTTGAATTTCTATATAAGTGATTAGCGTGCCATAGGTATGTGATCTGTAGAATTAATCCTAGCGAAGTGCAATACCATAAGTTGGATTTGTAATTTTTAACTTGAGTACTTGGCATTTGAAATGAGTGGGTTTTTACGAAGCAGGAATTTTTTGCCTTTATAAAAGTACCTCCTTGCTTGGGGTTTAAGTAAGTGGCTAAAACAAAGCTCATCCCTCTCTAGTTCCCTTTCCCCCAAGTTCTTGAAAAGATAGGTAGAGGCTCTCAGTTTACATAAATCGAGTAAGAACCTCCCTTTCGCTTAAAAAGGGTCATATGTAAGTATACTTAGATTCATAAGTTTAATGATGTAATGTGATGTGTTCATAAGTTCTTGAGCTTATGTAAGTTAAATACAATAGCTCATGTATTGCACGTTATCTAGCGGATGCTCTGAATGGCCATATAGGCCAACCATCTAGATAGTCAATCATTTTTGTTGGTTGGAGTTGCGTTGCTTTTGGGATGTAAGCCTTAGTGTTCTAGATGTGTGATCCGTCGAGCTATACTTTTCATTTCTTTCTTTTATTTAATTTCTTAGTTTGTGTACTTCGAGCATGTGACCTGTAGAGTTGTAGGCTACGGTGTGTGGCCGTTGAGGTCGTATCTTTTATGTGGTCATTCTTACATGTATGTAATGTAGGATTATAAGCCTAAGTTATGGTAAGCTTTTAGCCAAAATTATGTCTGTTTTGTTCCAAAATTTTAAACGTTACTAACATCACTGGCCCCACGAGGTGGGGCTATTATAAATGGTATCAGAGTAGGGTCCTGCAACCATAGGTCGTGACTTGAGTCTTGCATTTCGTATAGTCGTGTAGACATTTCTTGAGTGACAATATGGCATATGATGTACCCTTGGGTGTAAATGTGCTTCTAATATGCAACTTGATATGATTGATTGATTGTTGTGTAATTAGAGTAAATCGATTGATTGAAAAATTGAGTTGTGTATTAGAGTACGAGCTAAATTACTTGTGCTTTCATGAGTTAGCTAAGTTTTTCTGCACTGCCAACTGTTTTTGTGCATGCATCTTTGACAACGTAGTTGAAGGCATTCATAGCTTTGAACTGAAAAGGGTGTAAATGGTTAATCCTAAGACCATTCTTTTCCCTCATGTATGATTTCCTCCTCGAGTCCTATAATAGAGATAACATACGCACTCAAAACTTGGTAGAGAAGAGGCTAGAAACCGTTAAACCATCTTCCATTTTTCAAATTGAAAGATTTTGAAGTGTTAAAGTCTTTTCTAAGTTAGGTTGTACTCTAGTATTTGAGCACTTCATTCAATCTGTGATAATGCGTGGGCTTAGACATATTAGTATGTGTTGGTATGTGTGATTGGATGCTATTTGTGAATGTACACATCCTGAGATGTGTATATTACTGGATATATTGATGATTAACCATTAAGAAATGGAACAAAGCTTACATTCTATGTTTGAGAGCCCTACTAGGTGGTGTAGTCCTATGAATCATTACATAAGTGTTGTTCGCGTCATTCCGTGCTATGATCGTTACTACCTGTGTGATGGTTCTTTTGGTCTATGGCTAGTCAATTTTGTGCACATGGCATTTTTTTTTTTTTCTATCATAGAGACTACAATTCATATTGGCAATATTTTGGTTAGCTTAAGCCCCAATACACCTAAAAAGAAGAAGGGAGAAAAAACCTTATAGACTTTGGAATTGTTACACCACATATGTCACTTACTAGGATGAACGATCATTGATATGTGTGTCGATGAATTGCTAAATGAATGAACTTTTGTTTTCTTAATTGGAATGTGGCTGAGCTCATCAAATTAGCTAAATTATATGGATTGGCTGGATGGTGTGGTCATTGAGTCGCTATTCGAGTTGCACACCTCCTATCCATTCATGTTGTAAGTTTAGTGATCGTTTGCACTTACACCTAATAATATGATCTCATGACCTTAGGAGCTTGCACTCATGTACCAAAATGTATTGGATTGCTCCCGTCCCCATTATCCATTGGCGTGCACTTCTATTATATCATTTTACCTGAGTTATTTCTCTATTTGTTGATTGATAATTCCATATACTAACCACTTGTAAGTTGCTTTCACATGCCTGTCGTGTTGGTTCTTGTTACTTATTATTCTTGGTGTTCGGGGTCTTGAGTTATTGATTTATGTGATGGCATTATGGCTTTGAGTGTCGTTTTGAGTACCGTTGTTACTTATGTGATTCTATCTGATGCTATATGATGTTCTACGATACTGCTGTGATTTTGAAGCTCCCTGGTTGACTGGCTTCATTCTAAAATGATTCAATTTCTTCATCCTCTGGAATGAAATTGACTCAGTTCAGAGCTTGGTTGGCACCATTGATTGTTATGATGAAAAAAACCCCTTTAGATTTCAACCCACGTTGCTTTAGTGTAAGGCTGATGCATTGTTCTTCATTTTAACATAAGTTTAATATGGTTTTCCATGTCAACTTATTTGCTCCCCTTCTGTGCGACTTGCCCCTAACGCCATAATAGAGTGAGTAAACGCTTAGGATACTATAAACTTCTTTTTCGATTTGAAAAATTATGCTTAATTGTAGAGTAAAGTTTTAGATTCTGTTGTTGAGTTTGTGTGGTTTGCATCATATGTATATGAGCCTCATGTTTCATTGTACGATAGACTTTAGAATTTCAAGGGTGAAATTCTTTTAGAAGGGGTTGTAATAGTCGTGCATTTTGGTTTTAAGCTAACTAATTCGATTAACTATTCTATTAGTTAATTTTATTATATTAGCTAAATTAGGCTAATGTTTGTGTGTTAATTAAGTGTATGATTTTATGTGAATTAGTTTGTACAAATTTCTTTATTTATTAAGCAGTTGCATGAAATCAGTAACTACTCAAGGCTTAGGTGCGAGATTAGCAAAGTGGAGTTGGACCATTTGGTGTTAAAATCATTGGGCTTAGCATATTTGGGGCCGAGCTTATTATTGGTATAGTGAATTGAGTCAAAGAAAAGCAGAAAAAAAAAAGGGAAAGAAATGCAAGCTATTTTGTTAAATGCCAGGCGCCCCCTTTTTTCTCATCCCTAGACCACGGCACCAAGCATCCCTAAAAGCAGTAGAAAACACAGAGTCAGCTGCTTCTTCGTCAACACCTCAAATCACACCTGTCATCTCCATTTTGATCCCATTGTTACTCACCCAGATAGAGAGATAAAGGGAGTGAGAAGAGAACGAGAGAAGAAGCAAAGAGGAAGGAAAGAAAGGGAGAAGTCAAGCACTCTTGCAGCGCGGGGCAGGCGAGGTGCAAAACAGCAGTGTGAGCAGCGAGGAGAGACTCGAACCCAGTTCCATAGCTGCCTAATTAGCCCATTAGGGTGATTCTCAATCCTTCAAATTAGGAATTAACTTCAAAGTTTTTTTTTCTTTCTAGGATTGCCCATGGAACCGTTTGAGATATTGTCAATGAATTTGATGTGAACTGTGGGGTTTAAAAGAAGAAAGACGGCTGAATGAGCTATTTGGGTGACATTAATGCGAATTTGAGGCGCAATTCGGGGTGGTGCTTAACGAGGGAGATAGGGGAATTCAAGTGGTGAGTTGTTGACTAATTGCTGTTATTTCTGTTTTTTTCTTTACATGTTGTGTGATGTAAGTGTATGGTTTCTAATTGACTTGCTAGGTTGGGATCATGGGATTAGCATGTGTCTTGTTTGTGTAATTATAGACTGATTTTACAAACCAAACCTACACATGACTGAAGCTGAACCAAACTAAAACTGGAACTGAATTGAATTTAAACTGAACCAAACTAAACCTAAGCTGAATTGAACTGGAGCTGAATCCAACCTGAATCAAAATGAACCTAAACTCAACTGAACCTGACCTGAATGATTTGGACAGGACCTGAACATGCACCTGGCAACACCATGAATATGCTCGTGGTGCTTGGGTGCCCTCTATGAGCCGCTGAAAAACTGGAAGGACCAATTGCAAAACTAATATGAACCTAAACTTGCAAGTTTCCTTTGTGTAAATTTCTACGCAAGTGATTAGCGCGCCATAGCATATATGATCCGCGGAATTAATTTTAGCTCAGTGCAATACCATGAATTGGATTTGTGCAATTTTGAATTTGAGTGCTCAGCATTTGAAATGAGTGGGTTTTTACGAAGTAGGAATTTGTTTGTCTTTATAAAAGTACTGTCTTACTTGGGTTTAAGTGGCTTAACTGATTTTGAGATATGTGAGTGGTTGAATTAGTTGGCTAACGTGATACTGTATTTCCTTAATTGATTTTCAAAGTTGTCTGCTAAGTCCCTAAGCTTGCGAGCTTCATTCAAACAAATAGGTTCATGTCACACAGAAATATTTTGAATGGATTTAAAATGTATAAGGTTTGAATCAAGCTGAGATTATTTGTTAATAAAATATGCTCTGTTATATTTAAAAAAGAGGTGTGAGTCCCAAAGTTTTAAGGTTGTGTGTGGTTTTAGTTTTTGAATTAGCTGATTGTGCCAAGTTCATGCTTGCTTTGATCGTATTTCAATAGCTTTCAACAAACAAAAACAAAAAGAGGGGCCTACTCTTGTCGTTGCTGATGTGCCTGCCGCTTTCAATTTATGTTACGGTTCTGAGTTTGGCTCACCTAAGAGTGAAGTTGGGAACAAGCGAGTCAGTTGATCGGCTCAGTGAGTCAGTTTAGCGGTGAACCTATTCTGTGAAGCGGGCAATGGCTTGCTCCAACTCAGCCCTACTCCTCGCCAAACTAATTGTTGCAGTTGTGGGTGTAGCGGTTTTTGATTGATGTTGACCTCAGGGGGGATTGTAGGCCTGGCTAGCTTAGTTACCTTGCTTTTGTCAGGAGAAAGGTTATGAATGGTGTTGTATCATTAACTTAGAGCACCGGCATGAATATGATGATATGAAATAGAGGTGGCAGGTTGAGCCATTGCCTAGGACCCTAGACTTTCCCCTTCCCAATAACTATTGAACAAGTTTAATGAACCTGGAAGACATCTGTTTGGCTTGAATCTAGCTTATAATTCATGAAAAAGAGTTTCAAGAGCTTTTTAATACGAACTAGATGGTTAGTTGGTTGATCTATGTGAATTACAAACCGCTTACCGGCCTTCCATTAAAACAAAAGCAGGGACGGAGCCAGGATTCAAAGCAAGGGGTGTCGGGATTAATATTACATATAATATAAACTTTAATAGTTCTAAAAATAAAATGCGCAACTAATACATTTAAAAAAGTTGTCCTCGACGAGATCTCATGCTTTGAAAGCAAAGCATAATATCGTCGTTTGACAGACTTTTAAAAAGATCAATCTCAAAATAAGTAACAACAGTATCATTTAAAAATTCATCTAATATTTTGTTGCGCAATTTGGTCTCGATGAACTTCATCACAGAGAATACTCTTTCAACAGTTGCCGTTGAAACCGGTAAAATCAATGCCAGCTTCAAAAGTTGATATAGGTGGGGAAAGCTCAAATGCTTCTTTGTTTGAACCAACTTCTTGGAAAGCTCAGTAATTCTCGAAATGTTGGACAACCTCACATCATCAGTTACATTAGCGATGAAAGTATCAAGTTCACAAGCAAGTGCCTCAATGGCAAAGTCATCAAAATCATCTGGATATAACTGAGCCATTCTTAGTATCTTCTTCTTTTCAAAGTTAGAGAATGAGTCACTAGGATTCAAACAAGCCACCCCAAGAAGCAAATCAGTGGTTGTCTCAGAAAAACGACTATTAAGTTTTTGCATTTGCATATCAAGAATTGTGTAGAACACATCAACGCGATAGTAATGCTCATTTGTCACCTTGGAAACTCTATGCTTAGATTTTCCTCAAATAACATGTAAGTCATCCATGTCTGGAATTTCAATTTCATGTTTCACACAAAATGAAGAAACTCTAGCAAGCAAATCATCCCATCCTTGATCCCTTGTTATTTGTAGCTGTCTCTTAGCAGTAGTAAGGAGAGATATAGCACTAACAATATCTTGGTCTCTTCTTTATAAAGCCTGACTCAATGCATTTGTAATACCCAATACCCATTTCATCAAATGTAACAAGAAAACAAACTCAAACGTCTGTAAGGCATCTAAAGCACCTTACGCCGAGACTCTATCAGGTGAATGATTCCCATGGGTTGCTATACCGTCAAGCACATCAATGATTGGCGCAAACATGATAATCATATTTGTAAATGTTTTATAATAAGAGCCCCAACGAGTGTCCCCGGGTATTCCAAGTCCAAGTTCTTGGTTTAAACTCCGTCCAGTTTGTAATTCACCTAGATGTAATGCTTCTTCAACTGCTTCTGTTTGTTTTTCACGAAACTCATCTCTACGTTTATAAGAACCACCAATCACATTCAACGTAACACCAACCCACCCAAGGAACCATTCAACATCATCATGATGATTTGCAACAGCAACAAGAGTTAATTGAAGCTGATGAGCAAAACAATGAATGTAATGTGCTGATGGACAATCTTGCATAATTAAAGCTCTAAGCCCATTGATATGGCCACGCATATTACTAGCCCCATCATACCCTTGTCCTCTTATCCGAGATGGGGTCAAGGAATATTGAGATAGCAAAGAATAGATATTTTCCTTTAGTGACAAAGAAGAAGTATCGGTGATATGAACAAGACCAAGCAGACGCTCCATGACAAAACCCTTTCTATCAACATATCGCAAGACAACAGCCATTTGTTGTTTACAGGATACATCATGAGATTCATCAACTAATATAGCAAAATATTCATCTCCAAGTTCTTCAAGAATCTTTCCAATTGTTTCTTTTGCACAAGAATGAGCAATGTCTTTTTGGATATCAAGAGAAGTCAATTTATGATTTAATGGAGCCTTTTTGAAAATACTTTCAAAGTTTTCATTACTTTGGGCATGCCATTCTAGGAAATTCAAAAAATGACCTTTCCTTGTTGAAGACTCACTTTCATCATGACCTCGAAAAGGCAATGCTCCGTTCAAAAGTTGTCGTGCTACTTCCACTGAAGCATTTAAACGGACCCGATAATCAGATTTAACCTCCTTAGACTGTTTGTCTAAGGCAGTTTGTATGGATTGCTTTTGCAACATAAGATCTTCACACTTTTTCACACATTGATTGTGCACACTATTTACTTCACCAACATGCGTATCAAATGATTTCCTCTTATTCCAATTTCTAAAGCCTTTACTTGTAAATGCATCCCTTCCACCATGACCCAACTTTTCATTCTAGAACAAATAGCAACACAAACAAAATGCCGCATCTTCTTTTATACTATATTCTAACCAATTAGGATATGCCGCAAACCATGATTCATTAAAACGACGCATATATTTGGACATTTTAGTTTGAGGAAATGCATGATTTCGGGGTTGGTAAGGGCCTTTTTGTAAATATGCTCTTCTTACCTCATCACGATCATTCGGATGATAGCTTGAAATTGGTTTCCTATCGGCTGGATCAGATGGAAGAGCATTGATATCGACTGGAGTCCTCCTGGAAGAAGATGGATTAGTACTTGTTGGTTGTTCATTGCTAGGCGGTGGTGGAGTACTTTCTTTGCCACTTTCTTGGATCAGTGGTGAGTTTTCTGATGCAGAGCTTGAACCAACAGATCGTTTAGTTATCTTGTTGAAAAATTTCTCCATTTCAAACTGAAAAACACAATCAAGTTCCTACTTAGGTTCATGGTTTTTAGTAAATCATTAAATTCACCAATAAACAAACAATAACCAATACACTTATTCAACACAAATTCAATCAAAATTAGTAAATTAAACATATACAAGCAAGCAATAACAAATAAAATTAGTCTAACTTTAAATCTTCAACCAAGAAGACAATTGAGTAAAAATTTTCATTTTTCAATTCATGAATCATGAGTAAATCACTAAATCAATCAATTATTTGACATGAATCTAAGTATCTAACTAAAATCAGTAAAATAAACACAATTATTTACAAACTAACAAAATTAGGAACAAAAATTAGGGATTTTTCTTGAATCCACCTCAAAACTGAAATTAGGAGAAGCCGAGAAGGAGAAGGAGGTTGTTGTTTAATCTACCCATTCGATTTAATGAATCCAACCTTCAAATATTAACATAACATATCCACAATTCACCCTGAAACCTAAAAATTCTAGAGAGAATAATCAGCAGTTCTTTTGGACTCCAGCCCAATTTGCAACCCAATATAGTTCAACCACCCTCTTCATTTGCCCCTTCCTCCAAATCAAACAAACTTAGTAGCCATCATCAAATTTTCGTTTCCAACACCAACCCTCATCCCTCAAAACAAAACGAAGCAAAAAAAACATATATGTATATAAAATCAGCATACTTACAGAACTTAGAGAGTTCTGGGCAAGGAGGCGCTTAGAAATCAGAGATACAGGGATGGTGAGTTAGTGGCGTGCTCTTCTGTGGTGGCCGGCCGGATTCCGGCGTGGGCGAATGGCAAACCGGCAGACGGCCAGAGAAAGGTTGGGAATGAAGGGTAATGGGGTTTTGGGGCTTTGGATTGAGAAGAGTCGAAGAGAAGAGGCAGGGACTGGTGAAGGCGCCAGGCGTGTAATGAATTGCAGCATATTCAAAAAAAAAAAAAAACAAGCAACTAGCTCAAAGGGAGATTTGAACTCGCAACCAACCGTGCAAGCACCCCCATAGCAAGGACTGCCAAACCATTCGGCCACTGCTTCTTCCGTGTCACATAAATACATGAAATAATGTATATAAATTTTTACTTTTTACCAGAATGTCTATATTTAATTTTTTTTCCCCTAAAAACCTGGGGTGTCAATTGACCACCCTTGCACCAATGTAGCTCCGCCCTTGAACAAAAGGTTAGATTTTTCAGAAGTCGGCTTTTGTTGTTATTAAGGCATTATTAGTTTTTCTAAGATTGAAAATATTGTTATCTTAATATTTGAGTTTGCTTATATCAAATTATAACTTTTTTGAATGATCTCATGGTTGTTTTAGGAAAAGGACTGTTTTGTGAGAATCTTTGAGTCAAATGTTACTGGTTCACTTGTAAGCAATATTTATTGATCCGAAGTTCAGTTTAATGAACATTATCTTTTATTAGGTTTTTGAAAGTGAATTGCAATTGACAGGTTTTGGGTTAGGAGGATAGTGCCAATATAAATAACTGGGTCTCGAGAGTAGACCTTATGATCCTGAATGGAGTAGGAATCCTAGCCGTTACTATCTTGACGTGGATAGTAGTTTGTTGTCTTTGGGACGCCCCCAAGGATACAAAAACATAGCGAATTATATTACTTCCTTAGGGAGAGTGCTAGCATGCGAATCAATACCCTGAAAGTAATTTCATTGCTTGTTATGAGTTGAAAACTTCTCATTTATGAAATATGCTGTTGCAAAATTTGGGAAGTATGTATACTATTTGAAAAGTTCTTAGTAAATCACAAATTACCTTCTTTAAGGAGAATCGTAAATGGTAGTTTTTCCCTTTTTGTTTGCTAAATCCTATTTCTTACAAAGAACTCAATTTAGTAACTTTAGATGAAATTCCTTTTATGATTAAATGATTCGTTGGGAGCTGAATAGTGAACCATCCTAAATGTTTAGCATAAAGTGAAGAATGACTTGACATTGGAGTGTTGTATGCTAATATATTGATATTGAATATAATTTCTGGGTGTTTGCTACTTACAGTATTGTATGCAACTATTTTGTTTTTGGAATTGCAGATTATCCACTGATCATGCGGTTGCTTACCCCCTCTCTATTTTCCTTTTCTCGAGGTTCTTGAAAAGATAGATAGAGGTCCTCAGTTCACGTAAATTGAGTCAAAACCATCCTTTTTCTTGAAAAGGGGTCATATATATGTATAGCTAGATTCATGAGTTTAATGATCTGATGTGATGTATTTGTAAGTTCTTAAGCATATGTAAGAGCAATTGCAGAGAAGGGCCCGTGGGCCAAAAATTGGAGGTGGCAAGCTGAAATTCATCCCGTGTTGTTGCACTGGTTGCCTTGAGAAGTTCAACTCGTGGGGTGGCTGCGGGCCACGGGCCTTCCCCCCACCATTTTTCTTTTTTTTCGATTTTTTTTTAAAGTTTTATTGGGGTTTTGTTTTTTTTTTTTAAGTTGTTGTGTGTTGGTGTATGGGTCTATGTGTATTATTTTATTTAGTGAGCTAAAGTAGTAAGCCAACCATTGGAGAGGGTGAGGCTTCTGAGGCAAAAAATTGAAGAGATGGTTGATGCGGCACTGGTAGGCCCCTACCGGTGAGTAAAAAATTTGGCTCACCATTGGTCATGCTATAAGTTAAATACAATGGCTTATGTGTTGGACATGGTCTCGTGGTCGTTCTGAATGGCTGTGTGGGCCAATCGTCTAAATAATCGGTCATTTTTTTTTATTGGAGTTGAGTTGTTTTCGGGATGTAAACCCCAAAGCTTGAGATGTGTGACCTGTCGAGTACACCTTTCATTGCATTCTTTAGTTTAATTTCTTCGTGTGTGTACTTCAAGAATGTGACTCGTAGAGTTGTAGGCTTCGGCATGTAGCCGTCGAGCTTGTTAGATATATCCTTTGCGTTATAGTTGTTATATGTATCTAATAGATGCCTATAAGCCTAAGTTATGATCAGTTTGCAGGAGGAATTCTATCCTTCTTGTTTCAAGATTTTATAAATTATTAACATCACTAGCTCTACAGGGCACGGGTGTTACACTTGTTTTAATAGATGGCTATATGGATGAGCTACCTTGGAAATTGTGCAATTTTTTCCTTTCAAGGTAGCAGGGAATGGTTACTAACCATTGATTGTCGTTGCCCAATGTGGAGGCCCAAATCCTACTTTTGTAATCTAGTATTGTTAGATTTTGTTGAAAATGGAGAATTTATAATTAGGATCATAGATATATTTATTTACGATTTTGCTAAACGTCGTCCTTAGGGCGACGGATAAAGAGTATCTATTACCATTTATCTAAATAGTCTTATCCACATGTATATGGTAAAAGTTTGAATAATATATCCTTTTTAATTAAAATTTTCTCACTTGCCTAATTACTTCAAACTCTGCATAAACAATCCAATCAATACCAAATTATATTTTATTTTTATATAGATATTGAGTCAATCTTGCTACAAACTCTCCATAAACAAACCAATGAACTTGGAGATACCCTTTTCAACCATGTGCAAAATTAAGCAAATTTTTATAGAAAGAGCAGTTCCTTTTGCCATGTACCACTCTCAAAAATTCATCTAACATTGTACATGATGATGCAAGCCTACTGCAGTTATTCTTGAACCAATCAAAATGAAAAACTAATCAATAACGAAAGAGAAAGAAAGAAGTCCACAATTGAGATTTGGCGAAGAAGCGCACCAGAACTCCCCACCGTCCTAACCCCAGGGAGGACAAATGGGCACCTGCCATACACAAACAAGACCAAAAAGAAGAAAAAGGGCAACCAAAGCATTCACAATTTTGAGGCAAGTAACAATCATTCACAATTTCCACGGATGTAAACTTTGCCATATATGAGAGACCTTTGAATCAAGCCTGACTATGAAAGTCTGAATGAGAATAAGATGAGAATCCTGAATAAATAGCAAATTTAGATGTAATCAACAGTGCACACAACTGACATAATCACGTATAATAGAGCTTCAACAATGAGTGTCGTTGCTTTGCATATACCAGAATCGGCTGATCTGCAGTTCGAAATAGCAAAAACTTCTCAATTTATGGAACAATTCTCCCAAATTACATCTACACTTGTGAAAGAATCAAAATCTAATTGATAGAGAGATTCCTTCAAAACTGCAACATTCATGGCTGAAAAACAGCTTTGAGGCCATGGCAACGGAATGTAGCTTTCTAGCAAGATTGACTCAATTCCTTTATAAAAACAAAATATAATTTGGTATTGATTGGATTGTTCATGGAGAGTTTGAAGTAATTAGGCAAGTGAGAAAATTTTAATTAAAAAGGATATATTATTCAAACTTTTACCATATGCATGTGATAAGGTTTTTTGGATAAATGATAAGAGATACTCTTTATCTGTCGCCCTAAGGCCGACGTTTAGCAAAATCAATTTACATATATTCATATACATCAACATTACTAAAAATTAAGTGATTATTTGAACTGTAGACAAACCCGATACCCGAAACCCTAACCCTAGTTTGCCTCTGCCAAAGATCTCGACCTCGACTCCAATAAAAAAAAGGGGGGAGGAGGAAAACCAAAATAAGGGAACCGAATCATACCCATCAGAAACCACCGAGGAGGGGTGGCGCGTGGCCGTCACGCGCCGCCGACGAAGGTCGTTTCACGATCTTCTTCCTCCCAGAGCCCCTTTTCATCGCCGATCTACGCAACCTTGACAAAAAGAAGTCGAAAAACACCGACACAGGAGGCGCGTGAAACCACGCGCCACCGCCTCAGTGGCGCGTTCGGCGCGTGGGCGTCTTCATTAGGTTTAGATTCGGCTGATCTACACCGTAGTACCCTTGGTTCTCGCCGGTGTAGCATAGATCGAGGCTCAACGGGTCGGTGGTGGGGGGTTGCATCATTTGGGTATTTTTGGGGTCAATCAACAACGACGGTAGTGGCTGCCGAGGTCATGCCGACCAGAGCCCATAAAGGAGCTTCGTGCTCCTAGCCATAGTGTCGAAAGAATTCGAAAGCCGAGAAAGCAAAATTCCTGGGCTCCATTAATCTCGGTAAGAGGCAGACAAAGGACCGAAGAGAGAGAGAGAGGTCGAGAGTTAAATGGAAAGGCAGAGAAGGATCCTAGGGTTAGAGGGTAAGGTAGTAGAGGGGTGAGAAGTGAGAGATTAGCGTTAGAAGGAGTGAAAGTCACTCACTCAAATATAAGATCAGATTATGGGCCGATTTTTTTTTGTTTTTTTTTTTGTTTTGGGCCTAATTTGTTTTTAACAGTTTATGGCTGTCCTGATTTGTTCTCAATTTGGATTATTGCTCCCTATGATCGTATAAATTCGTTTTATATGTTGAAAATGGCCATAGGTTGGTCATGTGTTTATTTTTGATCAAATATATTATCTCTGGTTTTAATTTCATGTTATTATCATTGATTATATAAATATTTGGAGGTTGATTATATAACTTTGTGTTATACATATATATATAATAAAGTTGTGTTAAATGAATTAGTTTCATAAACCTTGAATACATATTTACGTAATAAAAAGTGAATATCTTTGTGATATTCATTGAATTAAAAAAAATGTTAATTAAGTTTAACAAAAATTTTAAATATTTTGTGAAATTAATAATTAAATTAAAGAAACTCCAAATTCACAACTGTGCATGATGATTATGAGCTTAGCGAAATTTTCGAACGTACATAGTAAATTATGGAGCTTTCTAGGAAATTTAATTATTAAACAATATGTCTAACAGATAAAATATACTTTCAGATATGGCAGCTAGAAACATGATAGCTTGTATGCAATCTGATGACAAGTTGGATGGCACGAATTATGATGTTTGGCATCTAAAGGTCCAGTTTTATCTCAACAACGATGATATGCTGGACCACTTGACTGCCTCCATGGTTCCTCCGGCTGAAAAAGATGAACAAGGCAGAGATATTACTGCAACTGAGCAGTACAAAGAAAACCTGAAAACATACCAAGCATGGTTGAAACGCGATCGTTCCGCACGCTACACCATGCTGTCTTGAATGCGGGACGATCTCCTGGGAGAGTTTGAGCGTTTCCGCACTGCTAAGGACATGTGGATACAGCTTAAGGTTAGGTTCGGGCAGACGTCTGCTACAAGGTTGCGTACCTTGCAGCTGAGATGGATGCAATATACTATAGACTCCAGTCGTAGTATCCCCGAACACCTTCGAACCATGAGTGCTGTGGTTCGAGACCTTAAGGCTGCGGGGCAAGAGGTTTCTGAGCAGGAACAAGTCCTGAATGTGATTAGGGCTCTTCCCAATGATAATGGACATTGGAAGAGTTTTAAAACATTCATGGCACACAGCGATCATAACAACACTTTCGAGGCAATCTCCAAACACCTCGAAATGGAGGAAGAGCGTTTAAAGCAATATGCGCCTTCCAGTATGGCATTCGTTGCCAAAGGATTGGGGCCCAAGAACAGGAAACCTTACCGTGGTAAGAAACCTATGAAAGGCCCTCGTCCTCTTCAGAACTCTCGCTCTAATGATGGTACTGCTAAGAAGCACAAGACCAAGGGCAACGAAGCTAAGGATATGGCACGTGTGAAGTGGTATAACTGTGGGAAGAAGGGCCATTTCGCTCGGGATTGTCCTGAGCCAGCTAAGGTACCTACTTCCACTAACGATCCTGAATTATATGTTTGTTCCCATGCATTCGTTGCTAACTCTCTTCCTCAATGGATTGTAGATACGGGGGCAACAAAGCACATAGTTCAAGATAGGGCAGGATTCGTGGAGTACCATCGCTACCCGGTGGGTTCACGGACTGTCGTATTGGGGAACGGCAGCGAAGAAGATGTCCTTGGAGTAGGAACATACAAGCTCAAACTCCGTGAAGGAAACAAGCTGCTTCTTCATGACGCCCTCTATGCACCTGGGGTGCGATGCTCCTTAGTCTCTTATGTTTCTTTAGTTAGATTAGGTTTTGTTTTTGGTTTTCGTCCAGACGGTTTAGATTTGTTCTATAATGGCAATTTGTTTGGCCAAGCAACTTTGAAAGGAGATTTCATTGTTTTGGATTTGGATGATAACTATAATAATATATCCTCTCCTTATGTTTCTTATTTTGACTCCAATTCTGAATCTGTTAAGTGGCATGCTAGACTTGGCCATGTAGGTCAAGATAGAATAAATAGGCATGCTAAAGAAGGTCTCCTAGACCGACTCACTAGGGTTAAGTTACCTAGGTGTGAGTCATGTTTAGCTGGAAAGGCAACTATGAAGCCTTTTGGTAAAGCCATGAGAGCATCTAGTCCCTTAGAATTAATCCACTCAGACATCTGCGGACCCATGAACGTTAAGGCACGACATGGGGCTATCTATTTCATTACCCTCATAGACGATTATTCACGATATGGGTATGTGTACCTATTATCTCACCGCTACGAGGCACTTGATATATTCAAACGCTTCGTAGCCGAAGTAGAGACTCAATTGGAACGAAGGGTTAAGATCCTTCGAACTGATCGAGGTCGTGAATACCTCTCTGATATGTTCAAAGAGTTTTGTGAGGAAAAAGGTATATAAAGACAGTTAACAATTCCACGCACTCCACAACAAAACGGTGTTTCGGAACGCAGGAATCGTACATTGCTTGACATGGTCAGGTCAATGATGGCACATGCTAGTCTCCCTATCAGTTTCTGGGGAGATGCGCTGCTTACGGCAGCCTACATACTCAATCGTGTGCCAAGCAAGAGTGTACCTGCCACACCATATGAGTCATGGTTTGGTAAGAAACCTTCCTTGGACCATCTACGCCCATGGGGTTCGGCCGGCTATGTGCACAACCCAACCCATAAACATGGGAAACTTGGTCCAAGAGCCACCAAAATGGTGTTCATTAGGTACCCCGCACAATCAAAAGGATATGTGATGTACGACGAACATCCAAATGGTGGCATGACAGAAATAGACTCCCGCAACGTCGATTTTCTCGAGGATGAGTTCCCGACCATTGGTGAAGTCAAAAAGGATGTTGAACTATTTGAGCTATAGCCAGACATCCAACCATCGTTCGGTGAGGGGGAGAATTTGGATTCTAACCAAGTCACCGAAGATGGTATGCATCCCCTATCCAGAGGGAATGGGGGAGACCTGCCTGACCAGGAAATTGAGATTCGTCCTCAATCTCCTGTACATAAGGAAAGTCAACTTGCGAGTGAGGTCCGTCCTCAATCTCCAGTTGTCGAACATGTAGTAAGTCCACATGTTCAGGATCCCACGCCCCAGAGGGATAGTGGGAGTAACTTTCCACATGTCCAGAGTCCCACATCCCTTAGAGATAGGGGGAGGGACACCTCAACCGGGCAGACGAACAATGAAGGCCCTAGGCTCCGAAGGAGTGAGCGTGGAAGAATTCCTTGACGATATTTTCAAGTCGAAGGGGAAATATTCCTATGTACTCCCTTGGAAGTCGAAGAGCCTACCTCTTACCAAGAAGCGATTGACTCACCAAACCACAAAGAGTGGATGGATGCCATGAGGGATGAGGTGGACTCGATGGCAAGAAACAAGGTTTGGGAACTTGTTGATCTTCCACCCCAACGTAAGTCTATTGGAAACAAGTGGGTTTTCAAGATAAAACGTCGCGCAGATGGATCGATCGACAAGTTCAAAGCCCGTTTAGTGGCGAAAGGGTTTACACAAATTGAGGGTGTAGATTTTGAAGAGACATTTTCTCCTATGGTGAGATTTGCCTCTATTCGCCTATTCCTAGCCTTGGTTGCCCATTTGGACTTAGAGTTGTTTCAAATGAACGTAAAAACTGCTTTCCTCAATGGCTGCCTTGAAGAAGAGATCTACATGGACCAACCCTTTGGTTTTGTATCAAAGGGGCAAGAGGACAAAGTGTGTCGTCTTAAAAGGTCCATATATGGTCTTAAGCAGTTCTCCAGGTCTTGGTACTTAAGATTCCATGAAGCCATAACCTCTTTTGGCTTATCCATAGTTTCGGAGGACCATTGTGTGTATGTCAAAAGATCAACCGGAGGGATTATGTTCCTTACCTTATATGTTGATGACATACTATTGGCTGGGAATAATTTGGAGATGATCGAAGCTACTAAAAGGTGGTTGTCCTCCGTTTTTGAGATGAAGGATATGGGTGAAGCCAGGTATGTCCTAGGTGTGGAAATAGTAAGGAACCGTTCCAAGAAACTCTTAGGTATGAGCCAAGAGGCATATATCAAAAAGGTCTTGGAACGGTTCCGCATGCATTATTCCAAACCCGTAGACACTCCAGTTGAGAAGGGTTTAACCTTGAGCCTTGACCAATGCCCAAAAACAGACAAAGAGAAAGATGCTATGAGTAATGTCCCCTACGCTAGTGTCGTAGGGAGCCTAATGTACGCCATGTTATGTACACGGCCGGACATTTGCTTTGCGGTTGGTCTGGTAAGTCATTACCAAAGCAATCCTGGACAGGCTCATTGGCAAGCTGTTAAGAGAGTCATGTGTTGTTACCTTCGTGGTACAACCGACTTGGTCCTATGCTTTCAGGGCGGGGACCTTAAGTTTAGAGGATACTCAGATGCTGATTGTGGTGGTGACCCGGACGAGTCCAGGTCAACCTCAGGATATGTGTTCACCCTGGGTGGGGGGGCCATATTATGGTGCAGTAAGAAGCAATACTGCATAGCTCTGTCGACCATGGAAGCAGAATATGTCGCATGCAGCCTAGCCACGCAGGAGGCAATATGGCTTAGGAGCTTCCTCCAGGATCTTAATCTCACTCCGAGAACTGATGATCCTGTAGAGATGTTATGTGACAATACAGCTGCCATCCAATTCGCCAAGAATCCGAAGTTTCATCGGAAGATCAAGCACATCAAGAGGCGTTATCACTTCGTGCGAGATGCCGTAAAGATGAAGGAAATTGCCATCAAGTATATACCCACTAACAAGATGATCGTCGATCCATTAACTAAGCCAATTCCTAGAGATGCTTTTAAAGCACATTCGTTGAGTCTAGGACTTTGCAGGGTGTAGTTTTGGATGGAATCTTGTTATGTATGATAGATACATTCTTCATGTAAAAGGCATTTATGAAATAAAGATTAAAGTGTTCCTTTTTCTAAATGTTTTGTAATTTATCTGTTAGACATGTTGAAAAGTCACAGGCTTCTGATTGGCCTGGTCACAGAGGCAATCGCCCTGACGCTTGAGTAGCGGGCCGGATGAGACATAATCATATTAGCACTAGGTGTGCAATATCGATAACTCATACTGAAAGTGTATGAATGAAGAATAGTCGCCTTAGTAAGACTAAGATAAGACTCAAAGGAGTCGAATATGAGATAAGTTTTCATATTGAAGCCCTAAAAGCCGAATCTTGAGTGTCAAAGCCAACATTCAGTATGTTGATCTAGTGACTCAGGTTAGATTTTTGAGTAAAAATCTAGACTGACGATTCGCATGGCATAAAGAGTGACGAACCCAGCTAAGTGGGAGCTATACCGTGACACGCATCTCATACTGTGTGTGCTTGTAAGACGACCCATATGTGGGGTGACGATTGAATTCCCTTTCACTTGTCATTGTGTGACCCTATGGACGATGACCCTTTGACTTAAAGTTATGATATTAAGTCAAAGCTTAATGATGCTACTTTAATGTGATTCTCAAGAGCCACAATGTATACGGTTCAGCGAGAACACGTTAGGAAAGCAATTAAGCTAAGATGAGATTTCATGAGTGTTTAAGGAAAATTTATCCACCATCACCATATCAGCCCGGGCGATTATGTTGTGAACATAATCATATGATATATCAGGCATAAGGGACTAAAGATGCCACTGGTGATGTCTTGAGATATTTTTGGGGTATCGTATTTCGTGAAAATGTTATGTTAGTTGGATGGTAACTTAATATAACACTACTTGTTATTTTTGGTCGCATGTTCTATTCCCAGTATGGAATGTGAGGAGACATGATTCATGGGGAACATGTGTTGTGACGGCCTTTTGTGGCCGAGTGGGAGCTGTAGGCCGGGCCCATTAGTTGAGGCCCGACGGCCACTAAGAGGCATCCTTAAACCCTAGTTGCTAACCCCCCAATACCTATATAAGGAGGTTTGGGAGGGTCAGCCAAAATACTGATAGACACAGAAATATTATTTCTCTCTCTCCTCCTAATTACTCTACCATCGCCGCAGAGTAATCGGGTTTAGAATGTGGATATTACAAGGCGACTCTAGTAGCCGCTGGGATTCATTCTTACTGGAGATTTGGTATTCTTATTGTGGACTATTATCGACGATATACTTCCGCATCCAGGTTAGTCCTAATTATTTCCTACGTGAACGAAAAAGCATAGTCATGGTAGTTGTTGTCAGCATCATTGTTGTTGTTGCTGTTGTTTTGGTTGCCAAAGGAGCAAATTTGATTCTTTGTTTTTAAACATGGAAGTTAGAGAAATTAGTTTTTGCGTTTTGTAGTGTTTAAAATCTGCTTTCGAAACAAGCAACACCTACAAATACGTCTACTTCCCAAATTACTTGACGTTATGCCTAAGAGGAACACTATTATAGTTAGGGTTGGCGAAAATATGTCTAACCTGATTATTCGAATTTGTCTGACCAGCAAAAAATCGGGTACGGTCACCAAATTTATGTCTGAATTTAAAATTCGGACAATCAGACATGTTCGAATTTAAATTCAGGTCGGGTCCGGGTTTGGATATTCGGGTTCGGGTTGTCCGGATTTTTGAACCATTTTGGGTTCGGACATTTGCACAACGGGGTTCGGACATCGGACAACTATGTTTATATGTAATTTTAGTACAAATTCTTTAGAAACTTTTATAAAAACAAATTCAGACAACCAGATTCGGACATTAAAAAATGGGGTTCGGATTCGGTCACCCAACATTTCGGTCAGAATGTCCTAAAATCATATCGCAAATTCGGACATTCGGTCAACCGGGGCCGGACATCGGACATTCGGGTCTGGGTCCGAGTCTGGTCAAAGTGTCCGATTTGTAATTCAAATAGGGTCCGAGTATGAAGTTTTTCTCCGAATATCCGATTTGTCCGGACCTAAATTTTTGTCAGCCCTAATTATAGGGGTAGTCTATTATGTTTTTTTTTTCTGATGCTATGTTTTTGGGTGCTTTTTTGATTATTTTTTTTTTTGTTACTTGTCATTGCTTGTAATCTTATTGAATTTGGCCTAATCAACAATAAGGGGGAAAAAGGGCAGTATCAATACTTGATAAAAATTGGTTTTCTATGTCGTATAATGATGTAAATTATTTAGCTTGTAGTAACTAGGGTTTGGTTAAATTATGTGAAACGTATGTGCAGTATATGTACAAGATATGAGTGTAATGTTGCCATCATCAGTTAGGATCATTACTTTGTCAGGGTTCACTTCATTTAAAATATTAGGACGAAAAACTAATCATGCCTATTTTCTAAATTAGGCGAACTCTTTCCAATTTTTTTTCTTAATCTAACCTTAAGGATGCATTTAAAGGGTCCTAGCACTGTAGTGAGCCTGACTGAGCATATGGGTCTTACATTGTGCGACATCAGACGGTAGATTTTGCAGAGTCATAACATATATTTGTACATTAAATTGTACGGGCCGGTTGGAATGACATGTGTTTGTATTATTAGCATGTGCAAAATCTGTAATTAGTCTTTCCTCCATAGGAACTAACACGATAACAACCAAAGTACCTTTGCTGCAAAGTTTATCAAGTTAACATCGGGGAATCCATCCCCCAACCAAGGTTCAATTCTTGGAAGGGACAGTTTCCCCTTTGGTTAGGAAAATGCATGAGCCGTGAAGTGGCAACGAGTTCTTTTTGTAGGCTTAGTATCCAGCAAGCTAGGTATCTGTTAATCTCATTTAATGTGGTAACTGTATCCCCCTTCCCCTATCTGTTATCAGCCCTAGCGTATATCCTTTCTAGGAGATTCGGTGGATGGGCCACTTGCCATCACCAAAAAAAAGAATAAAAGAAAATAGTATTAACATGACACTTGTTATATCACTTTTGACTTTGAGTTGTACTGTTAATACTGTTTTCTCATTATAGTATTAACATGTGTCTCTCTCATTATATAGGGGTTGGTATCCAAGTCAAAAGTGCAAGTATTAAAATGTGACTTGCTCATTTTGTAAGGCTTGGATGATGTACTTTTTAATTCTAAGTTGAATAAGTATGATATATTTGAGAAGTAGCTTGATAATGTTGACCTAGAAGAGCTTGTCGCATGGGAACCTAAGTCATTCGATGACAATGAGTATGATCAGGATTTTCCAAGTGTCAAGTTTGTAGGTCGAGCCTAATAGAATTAGGCCCGACAGCCACGTATGTTGCCTAGGGCAACAACCTTGGCTATTCCCCAAAACTATATAAGGGGAGTTTAGGGGATAGTCAAGTAACAAATAATAGAAATCTTTCATACTCTCCTATATTCTCTCTCATGGTTGAATCACCATCAATTGGATTCTCGGGTTTAGGATGTGAAACCCTAAAAGTGACTCTAGTAGCCGCTTCATATTCTTATTGGCGTGAATTGGTTTTCTTTATTATCGTGGACTATTACCGACAATATATTTCCGCATCTAGGTTAGTCATATTTCTTCCTACAGTGGTATCAGAGCCAAAACTATTCGGATTAGTCCCGTTTAATGCATTTAAAGATCTGAATACTAAGCATGCTTGTTTTGAGACTACACATATATGATTAATTGCCTAATTTTCATAATTATGCAAATTTATAGCTTCTGTGTCTGCTTGCCCAGAATCAACAACAAATTGAGTTTTCAATGGATCAGATTCATGAATGTTTATGCCTTTTGAAATTTGTGAATCTTGGCAGAACGACAAGCATGCTTAGATTCCAGAACATGACTGCATAATCAGTTGTCTTAATTTCTGTAATTATGCGACCAAAAGCATGCTTCCGTGTCCTTAATATCGTGTATTGGCTAAATATTAATTTTTTAGTCGTGCTCACTGATTATGTGTTAATGCGTCCTGCCCAAATTGATTATTTTGCAACCACATAGTGTTGGAATAACAAGATTGAAAGTTTAGTCATGATAACTGATTAACATGTTTATATTCTACAAGCATGATTCTTTATGCGATTATACGTTAATCGAAGTTATGCCGAGATTAATCAAGTTCATGCGTAAATCTGCCTATGCCTTGTAAAATTAGCATGTCCAGTTATGTCACCTATTACCAAAAGGAATTAATTTTTGACTGATAACTCATGATTCCAATTGGTCAAATTCATGAATAAACCGAATTATGATGCAATCAGAAGGCTTGATTATTTATACTACTGAGTACAAATTATGATAAATCGATTTCATGAATGTACTATTAGTATGCAACTGTGTGTGCATGTTAAAACCCTACTCGAATTTGTTTTTATGCCCGTTGAATTCTTGATAGTAGCATAATTGTGAAACCCAGAACCCTAACCCTAACCCTAACTTACCCTCTGCCTGAAACACGACCTCGGCTAAAAACAAAATTGGGGGGGGGGGGGGGGAAGGGGTAGAAGAGACTCAAATCTAGACCATACCCATCAGAACTGCCATGGAGGGGTGGCGCGTGTGAGTCACGCGCCGCCAACGAAGGAGATTTTGACTCTTTTTCTTCCTCCAATCGCACCCTTGATCGCCGATCTACCCAAATCCGGCAAAGAAGCCACAAAATCCACTAGATTGGCGGCACGTGTGAGTCATGCGCCACCACATCAGAGGCGCGTTCGATGCACACCTGCTATTTTCTGGCTTGGTTGCAGCCGATCTACACGTTGGTGGGTTATTTGTGGGCTTTCGACGACGAATGGGGGTTCTTTCCTCATTTGGGTTTTCAGCCAGGGGTCACCGTCCTCGACAGGGTTGAGGTGGAGATATGAGCCATGAGAAGAAGTCGCAAAGCAGCTATAAAAAGGGTCAGAGAAGGCCGAGTGTTGGTGGAGCTCTGTACTCCACATCTCGGCTATGGCGGCGACACGACTAAACAAAGGAACCTCAACGGTGAAGATAGCTGTCGTGGTCTCGACGCCAAAAGCCCAAGAAAGGAGCTCAGTGCTCCATTTCCTGGCCTTGTCGTCGAAAGGAAGGCTGAGAGGAGAAAGGGAGGAGTTCCTTTTCGGGGGTCAAGAGGAAGAGAAAGAACAGAGGGGCGGACGGGATAGAGAGGAGAGAGAGTGTTTAGGATTAGTAAGGAAGGGGGAGAAAGTGGGTGTTACTCACTTATATGAAGGCCCCAGTTGGGCTCCATTTAATGGGCCGGTTTGCTTCTTGCCACATTTCAATGATATGGGTCAGACTATTTTTGACTATTTTGGGTTGAATTATTTTTCAGCCATTACTGTTTAATTATTATCATTAGTCATAGCATGATTTTAATTGAATTATAATGATATGCAAGTTGATATGTTTCACTTTCATGCAGTTAATTCATTTGTTGAATTAAGGTTTCGAATTAGTTTTAATCCTGAATGCATAATTTCATTATAAAAACATTAATATGTTTAATGTCATATATAAATTCATTTTATATATGCATCAACTTGACATTTTCTTATCCGAGTAACTTGTTATTGATCCATTGGATTGACGTTATATGAATTTGTTTCATATATAAAATTAGTGTGTATGACGTAAATTTGTTTTAATCGAACTCAATAAATATCTGTGTGATATAAAATTCCCTTGATTGGTAAATGAATATGTTTCATAAGTTACATTATATAAATATGTTTTATATAATATCCCGTCACGTGAATATGTTTCATGATTTAATAATTTTATGCAAAAAATGAGCAATTAAAACTCGGTTAATTGTTCTGTTATTGTTCTGCTTAACAAAAATGTTTCATGGAGCTTCGCATGAATTAGTTTCATACCATAATGTTTAAATTTATAGGAAATTTGATTATTTTATGAATCTGTTCATGAAATTTAAATTTGCAATATTATATGAATGCGTTTTATATAATTTGTGAGCTTTACTATGAATTCGTTTCATCCAAACTTTAATGTTATATGGATTTGTTCTATATATAAATTGCGATTAATATTTGGATATTTTTCATGTTATAAATTGTGTTGCATTCAATTACATGAATATGTTTCATGTCAATCACCAATTCGTAGTATTGTATAAATGTATTTTATATATACGAACTACGTGAGTTGTAGTGAATTTGCTAATTTTAGCACTTTTTCCTTGTCCAAATTAAAGAATGTGGATTCGTTTCATGTTATCTGCTAATTATGTAATTTAGCGGTATTTTATGAATTGGTTTCATGAAATTTAAATTCGTAATATTATAAATGCGTTTTATAAATTGCGAGTAACATTTGAATAAGTTTCATGTTATATATAATTAGATAAATGTGTTTTATATAATACTATTTGGGCCATTTATGAACTTCTTTTGTAACATGTTATTATTCGAATATGTTTCGTAATATAGATTCATTTTATTTTATAAATGCGTTTTATATAATAATCTGAATTTCATGTTTGATATGTCATTGATAAAGTTCTAGATAACATATTAGTAGTTATATATAATAAGATAACTTCATGTAAATTTGGTTTACATAAAGTTGGATATCTTTGTGATATTTCTAAAACGTTAATTAGTTTAACCATAATGTTCTCCATAGATTTTATTTTTATGAAAAAATGTGATAATTAAATTATTAAAACTTCTAATTCATGCTTGTATGAGATGATTATGAGCTAAGAGAAATTTTCGATCATGCGACATGGATAATGGAGTTTTTTTGATAATTTAATTATTTGAAAATATGCCTAATGTCCATTTTACAACTATATATCTTTAGATATGGCAATTAAAATATGGTTGGTAATTTGTTTGCCAATAAAAGAACTTGATAGCACGAATTGTGATACATGATGCTAGAAGATTCAGTTTCTTCTGAATGAACGTAAAATGTTAGGATAATCATTAGGTTCTAGGTCTTATAGGATGACAAAGATGGTACTGCTAGTGAACAGTATCCAGAAAACTTAAAAGCATATCAAAAGTGGTTCGAGAATGGATTGATCAACATGCTATACTTTGCAGTACCGCATGAATGACAGTCTAGTGGGGGATTGAAAGTTACCCCACTGTTAAGCATACGTGGGATTAGCTTAGCATCAGGTTTGTCCAGTCCATTCCCTCATAAAGTTCTAGACCTAAGATTGGTATTACAAAAGGGAAAAAGACAAAGGGAAATAAAGAGGGGCATATAGCATGTGTGAGTGATATGACTGTGGAAATTAGGGATCTTATGCTTAGGATCGTCCTGAGTCGATTAAGTTATCTTTTTTTCACAACCTAGATAATATGTGCGCTCTCAAGCATTTGTTGCTAACTGTGATCCTTAGTGGATTACAGATATGGAAGGAACCAAGCACATAGTTCGGGAATGAGTTGATGTTTGTGAACTTTCACCACTACACGATGGGTTCACAAATTGTCGTTTTAGGTAACAACGATGAAAAAAGATGTTCTTGAATTAAGGACAAATCATTCGGGGCTCCTTGAAGGGACTACGTTGTCTCTTCCCGATGATCTCTATGCACCTGGGGTGCGATGTTTCTTTGTGTCTTTTGTCCCTAAGGTTAGTTTTCTTTAATTTTCATCTAGATGTCTTAGGCATCATATGGCATGGTGATTTGTTTGGCCATGTCACATTAAAAGGTGTTTTCAATGGACGAAAAAGAACATCTTCCATCCTTGTCTCATTTTCGACTCTGTTTAAGGCATGCTCGACTTGGCCATGAGGGACAAGATAGAGTTAATAGACTAGCTGAAGATGGCCTTTTTTTTTAAGACCAACTCACTAGGCTTAAGGTGCAAAATGTGAGTTATGTCTAGCTAGTAAAGCAATAGAAAATCCTTTTTGGAAGGTTTCAAGGGCATCAAATCCCTTAGCGTTCACTCACTTTAGACATCTGCGGGTCCATGAATATGAAAGCACATCATGGAGCCATATATATTCATGATATAGGTATGTGTACCTACTATCTCACCGTTATTCAGTACTCGATGTGTTCATATACTTTATAGCGGTGGTATGACTCAATTGAGACGAAATACTAAAACTCTTTGAACCAATTGAGATCGTGAATATTTTCTTCGTGAAACAAAATCCCGCAATGTTGATTTTCTTAATGATGAGTTCCCTAGCATTTGGTGAAATTTAAAAGGGCCTCAATTTGTATGCGTTACAACAATACCTTCAACCACCTCTCGGTGACGGGGAGGATTTGAATTCTCACTAAGTCACCGAGGATGGTACACATTCCTTACTTGGTAAGAATGGTGAAGGTTTGTCTGTCAAGGAGAATGAGATTCGTCCTCAATCACCAGGATTTGAATTCTCACTAAGTCACCGAGGATGGTACACATTCCTTACTTGGTAAGAATGGTGAAGGTTTGTCTATCAAGGAGAATGAGATTCGTCCTCAATCTCCAAATGTTGAGGAGAATTATTCCCGAGCATGCAGTTAGTCCCCATGTTTAGGATCCCATCTCCAGTGGATAGTGGGAGTAATCTTCTCTCCATAATTAGGGTTCCATGCCTCTTAGAGAAAGGGGGAGAAACTCCTAGTCTGATACCTCTTAGAGAGAGGGGGAGGGATTTCTCACCGAGGCAGACAAAGAATGAAGGTCCCAAGATCCCAAGGACTAAGCGTGGAAGAATTCCTCGACGATTTTTTTTCAAATTGAAAAGAAAATATTCCTATGCACTCCATTGGGAGTTTAGGGATCTACCTCTTATCAAGAGGCGGTTGGTTCACCAAATCACAAAGAGTGACTGGGTGCCATAAGGGATGAGATGGACTCACTGACAAGGTGTGAGAACACCACCCCAACGTAAAGTCTTCAAGATAAAACATAGGGTGGATAGTTCAATTGATAAGTTCAAGCCTGAATACTCCTAGCTCTAGTTACCCTTTCAGACTTTGAGTTGTTCGAAACAGATGTAAAGATTGCTCTTCTCAATGGTGATCTTGAGAAAGAGATTTATATGGACTAACCCATTGATTTTGTATCAAAGGGATAAGAGGACAATGTGTGTCATCTTAAAAGGTCCACATGTGACCATTGTGTATGTTGAAAGATCAACATGGGGATTACGTTCCTTATGTTGATAACATACTATTGACTAGGGAACAACTTGGAGATGATCAAAGCTACTAAAAGGTAGTTATTCCATGTCTTTGAGACAAAGGACACGAGTGAAACTAGGTATGTCCTAGGAATGGAAATAATCCAAAGTCGTCCCAAGAAGCATGCGTCGAAATGTCTTGGAACGATTTTTGGGTTTATAATTCCTAACCCGTAGATATTCCAGTTGAGAAGGGTCCAACCTTGAGTCTTGCTCAATGTTCTAAAACAGATGACCAAATAGAGATAATGAACAAATGTCCCTAACCCTAGTGTCATAGGAAGCTTATTGTAAGCAATGTTATGTACATGGCCCTGACATTGCTTTGCGGTTAGTTTGATAAGTCATTATCAAAGTAACACAAACCTTGCTGATTAGCAAGTCGCCTAGAGAATCAAGCGCTACCTTCCTGGTATTGATAACTCTGTCTTTTGCTATCAAGGAGGTGACCTCAAGCTGAGAGGATACTCAAATATTGATTGGGTTGGTAACTTAGATGAGTCTAAGTTAACCTCAGGACATGCCTTCACCCTGAGTGGGACAGCCATGTCATGGTGCCGCAAAGAAGCACAGCTGCACAACAATGTCAGCTATGGAGGTAGATCATATGTCTTGTACCATAGAGACAAAAAGCATTTCCATTAGGCATATATACACTAACAAGGTGATATGTTCCCTTAACTAATCCCATTCCTAGTGATGTGTTTAAAACTCATTGGTTGAGTCTTGAAGTTCATAAGGTTTGGTATCTAGAGATGTTCTGTTACGTGATGGACATGTTTCTTTTATGGGCAAGATGCTCATTGTTGTATGTTAGGCAATTGAAATGTCACAGGCTTCTGATTGGCCTAGTCACACGGGCAATCACCCTAACGCTTGAGTAGTGGGCAGGATGAGACTGAATCATATTGGCACTAGGTGTGCAATATTAATTACTCACACTGGAAGTGTATGAGTGGAATGAATATAGTCGCCTTAGTAATACTAAGATGAGACTCAAGGGAGTCGAGTATGAAATAAGTTTTCATATTGAAGCCTCAAAAACCGGATCTTGAGTGTCAAGATTAACATTCAGTATGTTGATCTAGTGACTCAAGTTAGATTTTTTGGGTGAAAATCTAGACTGGCGATTCGCATGGCATAAAAAGTGACGTACCCCAGCTGAGTGGGAGCTATGTCATGACACACATCTCATACTGTGTGTGCTTATAAGACGACCTATGCATGGAGTGACAATTGATTTCCCTATCAGTTATCACTGTGTGACCCTATGGACGATGGCCCTTTGACTTAAAACTATGATATTAAGTCGACGCTTGATATTGCAACTTTAATGTGATTCTCAAGAACCATGAAGTATACGGTTCAGCGAGAACACATTAGGAAAGCAGTTAAGCTAAGATGAAATTTCATGAGTGTTTAAGGAAAAACCGATCCACCATCACCATATCAGCCCGGACGGTTATGTTGAGAACATAATCATATGATATATCAGGCATAAGGGATTAGAGATGCCACTGGTGATATTTTGGGATGGTTTTGGGGTATCGTATTTCGTAAAAGTGTTATGTTAGTTGGATGGTAACTTAATATAACACTACTGGTTATTTATGGTTGCACGTCTTATTCCTGGTAAGAAGCGTGAAAGAGTAACGATATGTGGAGAACATTTATTTTTGTGGCCTATGTGGCCAAGTGGGAGTTGTAGGTCGGGCCTAATAGAATTAGGCCCATTGGCAACGTATGTTGCCTAGGGCAACAACCCTAGCTATTACCCAAAACTATATAAAGGGAGTTTAGAGGATAGCCAAGTAACAGATAATAGAAATCTCTCATACTCTCATATATTCTCTCTCACGGCGGAATCACCACCAATTGGATTCTCGGGTTTAGGACGTGAAACCCTAAAAGCGACTCTACTAGCCGCTTCATATTCTTATTGGCATGAATTGGTTTTCTTTATTATCGTGGACTATTACTGATAGTATATTTCCGCATCCAGGTTAATCCTATTTCTTCCTACAAAGTTAATTAATGGCATCTCTAAAAAACTTGTATCCCTCCATCGACCATTTGGATAAAGGTGAGCCTTCACATGATAGGTCTCTCATGCTTCCTATTTTGGCATTTATGATATAAACTTCTAAGCATCTAGTTGTCTACTGCTTTTGTCCATTTTCAATAAGTTCATTAACTTCATTTAGAAATTCTAGTGTAGCCCAATTTTTTCATGAAAAAATATACTATAAATATAACTATGATATGGCAGGTCTTCTATTTTATATTCTGCTAGTAAATCAACATTTTTAGAAAAATATTTATTATCTTTATAACGATTGTTTTCTTTTTCAATCCATGTTATCAAACATTTAGCATCCATATAATTAAGTATGTTTACATTTATTGTTACCTTGAACATTTTGTAGAAGAACAGAAATAATAAACAGACGAAACAAAAAATTACCAAAAGCATCAATTATTCAACATTAAAACCTAATCTAGTTGGTAAAATTCACGTAAAATTTATAACATTCACAACAACGATGCATGCATTTTGGCCCTTCTTATGAGCTTCCATCTCAGATCCCGTACTTGAAATTTTTTAATTCAATTCTTTGCCATTCATTATTTATTTACATGTGCGAATCAAACTTAAAATTATTTCTTTTAAAAAGGGATGATGATAATAATTAAACCTCATTCATTAACATTCAATTTCAAAAGTAAAGCAATTTATGAAAAAGATATGCATTAATGACCTAATTAGCAAGGTATTATTGTACATTCAATCCCCAGACTTTGCAAAAGAAAGTAGTTGTTGTTGTTGTATTATTGCACATTCAATTCCAAATATTAGTATTTTTTTTATCTAACGTAAAACCTCAATGATAATTAAGTCATGCTTCGGTGCAAATCCTAAGTCGCCAAAACTATGAACAAACATGAATGCTATCAATGTCAAAGATATTGCTCAATCAAACATTTAAGCTTTATGGTTGAAGGCATAGGAATATGTTTTATACTTTAGAATTTCTCTTCACGTGAATATTCTTTGCACTTAAAGCTCATATATTGTACAGGCCTCCTTACCTTGTATGAAGAGTCACTCCTGATGTGGTACTCAAGCTCCCTAAATAAAGCGTGTGGTTTTGAATTTAAGGCATATTTGTTTATTGTATAGTCAAATGGTCTTTCAATGGCATATCAAATATGATTGATTCTTGGACTAAATAGAACTCAAAAGACTAGTTAAGCGACCTTGAACATCTTATGGTTAGAAACCTTGATATGCCAGTTGAGACATCTATCAAGCCAATATCACCAAAAGTGAAATATCAAAGTGCACTAATTAGTGGTTTAAGAATCAAAATCATGCTTCAATATCTAAATATTTGTTATGCAACAAATGTTATTTTGATTAATATAAATTGGTTCATATGTGTAATTATTATCACTTATTTGAACTATTAAAATCAAAAGGAAATTATCATTCTTTATGCCTTATTTAAAAGAGATTTTGATGATTACATGATATACTCGAATGTCAGTTTTAACAGAATTAGGTGAGCTACATTATTTTGGTTGATTCATTATTTTGCTATTTGATCATAAAAATTATCTTTGATAGGGCAATATTACTTTTCCATGCAATCTGCAAAATGGAATATGCAATACTGCTTGTGTATCAAATTCAAATGTTTCCTTTTGAAAGCTTGAACAATAAAGCCAAAAAGTAGTAGTAGGTTAAAGTGCCCAGAAATATGAATTGTCACTTTCACTACTTGAAAGAAGCTTCATTGCTTTCACCAAAAAGAAAACCAATGACGAAAGCGAAAATTGCACATTTGTCTCTTACAGTAAGAAAAAAAGCTAAACCTTGAAGGCTTTGTCCATAGACAAAAGATCACAATTGTTATGAAGGCAATGGTCAAGGGCACTAACCAGGACATCGGCTGGAGAGAAGAAGATTCTGAAGTATATTTGAACCCCTTTAACGACAAGTAACTTAGCTAAAATTGTCCTTAAAAAGAAAGATTTCCAGAAGAGGACTCAGCAATAGATTGAAGAGCATAACACACAAGACACATAGAATGAAAAGATTTCTTGTATTTACAAAATGTTAAATCTTTTCATACTTATTGAATCCTATTCGCACTAAAAATGTGTTAATTTAATACCTCCTTTCACTGAGATTTTAGCTCCTAATAATTGCTAAATTAGGTTATTTATTAGTTTTTTTCTTGATTTTGCAACTCCTAACGAGGAGAATTACTGCTAATTGCTCTCTTTTGACCTTTTAACTTTAGAGCAAGTCCCATTGTGTCGAGAGCAGGTGATGTCCCATTGTGCTAGGAGCAATCAATGTTCCATTGTGCTGCGATCTGGCCTACTGTCGAAATGTCTCACTATGTTGAGAACCAGTGATACCCTATCGTGCCGGGAGCTATAATATTGTCAAAATGGGCCATTGTACTGGGAGCCAGCATCCTATTGTGATGGGAGTCAGCGTATTGTTAAAATATTCTACTATTTCAGGAGCCAACTGTAACTCCCGCAATCCATAATGTCCGATTCCTCTAACTTAATCTCTTATTTACTTATGGTTGCAGCGGAAGTTTTTTTATTGGAGGCATTACCGTCGTTCCGTAATAGAACAAGGCTACATGGAACTACCTATAGCACTATGTTACCCACACAGTCACCTAATTTACTAAACTTTGGAAATAAAACATACATTTGATAACTTGTTCAGTGCATAATACATGTGGTAACTTAGCGTACGAATACCAAGCACTAGCAAACACAAAGTCCAAAAGAATATACAATCAACAAGTTTCTAAGGGTTGCTAGCCTATAAATCACTATAGGCATTTGGCTAGCTTATCCTCAGCAAAACTACAACTTTCGCTCATTTCATGCTTTGTTTTGGCTTAACAGGAGGATGGTTGTTCATTGAACCCTTACCTAAAACAGAAAAAATAAAAACGTTCAAATAATGAGCTTAAGTTTAGCACATACATCTATATGTAGTAAAATAACTTTTGTATTCAATTAGCTAGGGGCCCACATTTCAAAACGTTTTATTTGCAAACAAGAGAGAGAGAATGCGTAAGTAAAGTTGATTTTTCAGTTATTATCTGAAAGTCGACCCCAATTGATGTCTGAAGTGATCTTGAGATAGGTGCACACCTCTCAGGCCGATCGGAAAGCCTGAGTTGCAGCAATCTGGGTAAATTGAAGGGCATAAAGCCTATCAATGATAATTGAAGGGGGCTACTAGTTTAGGTGACAAAACATTGTGCCAAATGATTCATTATATGAACATTATATGAACTTTGTATAGTTTGAGAAACATATGAGTATTCAAAGAACAAAGGTAATACATGTACACGGTCTTTGAAACTCTTTCCTTTTTAATGAAAAATGTTCGTTGGCTGGTTGAAGCAGTAGAGGTGGCCTTGCTTCTGCTCCAAATGAGTAATTTCACGGTTAGATTGAGTTCAGGAACTTTATTAAATTTTCTGGTTTAATAGGTAATTCAAAATCCTTTGGCTTTTCTCGCTAATTGTCAACATACTCTTTATTATTTACTTAACTTGATTCTATACTTTGTTTTTGTTCCTTCTTTGGATAATGATATTGCTCGTCCTATAAACATTATGATAGTGTAATGGTGTAACTTGCTTGGCTATTATTATTATTATCGACGTTATCGTCATCAACATTATAGTTATTACCATAGGCTTGTTAACATCAGTCATTTTGTCGCACTTGCTAGTATTAACATCATTATTACTATTATTATTATTATTATCATCATCATCATCATCATCATCATCATGGTTATTATTATTAGTTTATTAATATTAATATTTTGCTGCTCTTGTTGATATAGATGGTATCATTACTAGTGTATTTTTAGAATTATGGTTATTTTCTTATCTTGATTATTATTATTTTAATCATTACTACTTTTTAATAGCATATCATTACTAGTCGCTGCCAGGATTTAGGTGGGTGAGCTCATGACTCGGCTTAGTGACGTTGAAAGCTTGGTCTTGGACCAAACCAAGGGGTTTTCATTTCATTCCTACTTACTAATCCCAAGCGTTTACAACGTCCTTAACAGCTCCATAATCATTTGCTTATCACCTGATTCAAATGTGAACTTAGACTTGCAAATGCTTCAATAGCACCATGACTTACACAAAGTTATATAATCAACTTATCTAAACCTTTAGATTAATTTTAAAACGACATTATAAAAGATCCCTTTGGATTATCCTAACATGCCCATCTTTTTTACATTTCATTCTTTCCACCCTTACTACTCGCAACACCTCCCTTCTCATTATTTTTAATCAACCTATAACTTTATATATCAAAATTGAATTGCCTCTCATACCCCAAACCCCAACTACTATGCTCAAGGGAACAACTATACACATACCCAACACATACACACACACACACACACACACACACACACACACACACACACACACACACACACACACACACACACACACACACACATATATATATATATATATATATATATATATATATATATGTATGTATGTATGTGTGTATATATATAT
>JACYFF010031957.1:40264068-40327415 GCA_017589665.1 Selenicereus undatus
GACCCGGTTGTCCGAATGTCCGAATTTGTAATATGATTTTAGGAGATTCTGACCGAAATTTTGTGTGACCGAACCCGAACCCGATTTTTCAATGTCCGAACCCGGTTGTCCGAATTTATTTTTATAAAATTTTCTAAAGAATTTGGACTAAAATTACATATAAACATAGTTGTCCGATGTCCGAACCCGGTTGTCCGATTGTCTGAATTTGTCCGAACCCGAAATGGTTCAAAAATCCGGACAACCCGAACCCGAATGTCCAAACCCGAACCCGACCCGGTTTAAATTCGGACATGACCGATTGTCCGAATTTTAAATTCGGACATGAATTTGGTGACCGTACCCGGTTTTTTCTGGATCGGACAAATTCGGGTAATCGAGTCGGACAAATTTTTGCCAGCCCTAGCTCAAAGTTCTCGAACTCTTAGTCTGCGTTAATTTCATAATCTCTAACCTCCACTTTTAACTTCTGTCAAAGAATCTGATTTGAGTTGTAATCTTTTTTAATTATCACTTTATTCACTCTCCCAGCCTCCTAGGATGATTGCATTATTTTTGGACCAATAATTTTCAACCCTAAGTAATGCTACTACGTTAGCACTTCATAAAAGTTCCTACAATCTCAATGTGGCTACTATGACCGAGCATGTTTTGGCCTTTTCAACCAAACCAAGACATGTTTCTGACAAGGAAAGTTATATTTTGTATAAATATTTTTTAAATATTTATATCCTTTTATTATGCTTGTCGCGTAAGTTGCGGTTTGGTCCGAGGGTTCTGATGTCTTCCCTTGTATTTATGTAACATCAACCACGGCATAGGCAATACACACAAAATTTTGCTTCCCTCTCCTCTTCCTTCCTTGTTGATTTTATCATGGTATCAGAGAAAGCAAACCTCGAAATCTCTAAAGTCATAATCAAACCATTGAAGGTGGAAAGCCATGCGAAAGGACAAAGAAATCAAAAACAATGTGCCTAAACGCTAAACCTAGCGAATTTGTCATTGATAACCAATCTCCCTATTTTCTCCATCTGTCTGATTCACTGGGGGCGATTATAACTAGAATTAAGTTCAATGGAAAGAATTATGATATGTGGGAACAGGCTGTAAGAACAGCACTCAAAGGCAAAAATAAATTGGCTTTTCTTGACAGAAAATTAACTAAGCCCGTAATCAACGATATCGTATATAAGGCAGAGGCCAATGTATGGGAGATGGTGAATTCCATAATCATGTCATGGATCATGAATGTAATGGATCATAAGCTACATCTGAGTGTGGCTTATGTTGATTCTGTACAAAAAATGTGAGAGAACATTCGGCAAAGATATTTTGTTCTAAATGTTCTTATAATCCATCAACTAAAAGCTGAGATCACTTCAAGCAAGTAAGAAGGGCTAGAAGTTGTCGACTTCTTCTCAAAATTATTGAGTTTATGGAATGAGTTGGAAAATTAGACAAAGTTTCTAGCAATATTTAATTAGATATTAGTAGCAAGAACAAAGATGAATTTTATGATGTGCGTCGATCTGTTAAACAAACTCGTATACCTTTCCCTGTTAGTGAAAATAAAGCCTCAAAATGTTTTGATCTCATACATTGTGACAAATGGGGTAGATATCGTGCTAAGTCTTTTTGTGGTGCTAGCTATTTTCTTACTGTACTAGATGATGCTAGTTGAGGTGTGTAGACTTATTTAATGCAAGAAAAAGTGAAGCTTCACAATTAGTGATGAATTTTTACACCATGGTCAATACTCAATTTGGCACTAAGATAAAACTCATCAAAAGTGATAACGGTAGTGAGTTCACTTTAGGCTCATTGAAGAAATTATATGGGGAACGTCATATTTTAAATGTTGCTAGAGTACTTCAATTTCATGCTAATTTGCGTCTTGAATTTTGGGGAGAATGTGTCTTAACGGCTACATATTTGATAAATAGAACTCCCTCCTCCATATTAGATGGAAAGACACCCTATGACGTATTGTTTAATGCTAAACCTTCATATGACCATATTGGGGTTTGGGTGTCTATGTTATGTTCATGATTGCCAAAGGCCTAAGGACAAATTTGGAGACCATAGTAAGTGATGTATTTTTATTGGTATCACTTGGAAAGAATGGGTGGAGAGTTTATGATTTAGAGACTCGGAATATTTTTGTAAGTCTTGATGTTATTTTTTATGAGAACCATTTTACCTTTCTCTAAGGTCAAGGGCCTGACTAAAAATAAAGAATGGACTTTGGGTCAAAGTCTAGCTGTATTTGATCATGAAATTAGGTCGAACAATGAGATCTCATGTCCAAATACTCACAGTCCAACGCAGCCAGACATAGGCGAAAGCAGCAGCAGGTAGGATGTATGAGTGGGGTCAAAAACAGGTGAAGGTTTCGTTCTAGAATGAAGCAAAGAAGCTGGGGGTAGATGTTGGCAGAAGCCCAACCAAAGGAAGACATAGTCACGGTGGGCCCGAATATAGTAGCAGAGATGGGCTTGAAGCTAATATTGCGAAGCCTCATCCCAAAGTTCAGGTTGAGGCAGAAAATAGCAAGCGGATCCAAAAACCACCTCGTCATCTTCAAAATTATACTTGTTACAATGCATAGCGTAAAGACCCCTTGACTCATGCTCACACACTTCAAAAGCTTGCTTCAAGTAAGCTGTATACTATAGCTAATTATGTTACTTGTGATAAATTTTCAAATGCACATAAATGATACTTACCTGCTATGATGAAGATTGTATAGCCTAAATTTTATCATCAAGCAGCTCGGGATGTGAATTAAAGAGAAGCCATGGCAAACAAAATTGAAGCTTTGGAGTTGAATGACACTTGGATTATATTGGACTTGCCTCCATGAGTTTTCAAATGCACGTAGTCATTTGGTGATTCGAGGAGATAAGCAACTGGAAGGTTTTGATTTTAATGAAACATTTGTGCCTGTTGCAAAGATGACAAGTATCAGGATTTTCCTAATGGTAGCCGTCAAAAAGTAGAAACTACATCAAATGGATGTTAACAATGCTTTTTGCATGGTGAATTCGAGGAGGAAGTATACATGACTTTGCCTCCTGAATTTGGAACCTCAAACTCCAACAATGTGTGTAAGCTTCGAAAATCTTGATGGCTTGAAGCAGGCTCCGAGACAATGTTTTGCTAAGCTTTCCTCTAAGGTTCTTGAGTATGGTTTTGTTAGATCATATGGCGACTATTCTCTATTCACTTATCAAAAGGATGGAAATTTTATGGCATTGTTGGTATATATTGATGATTTAGTTCTCATTGGTAATGATAGTGAAACATGTTCACCATTCAAAGCATACTTGAATAGCTATTCTCGTATTAAAGATTTGGAACAGCTCAAATACTTTCTAGGAATTGAGGTGGCTCGCAGTTCTTAAGGCTTGTTTTTGTCCCAACGTAAGTATGCATTGGAAATTGTTTAAGAATGTGGTTTGTTGGGTGCCAAACCAGCAGATTTTTCCGTGGTGACCAATCACAAATTGGGTCTTGCTATGGGAAAGTCTTTAAATGATCCCACTCAGTATAGGAGACTTGTAGGTCACCTTATATACTTGACTATTACTCGGCCTGAGTTGAGTTATTTTGTTCATATATTATCTTAGTTCATGCAAAATCCCAAAGAAGAACACATGGTTGTTGCAACTAGTGAATTTGTCTAGTTTTGTTCCTTTCTTGCATCACTGTAAGTGTTCGTACGACTTTCTATGAAATTCTTTTGTGCTAATCTGGCAGCTCTGTGTATTGCTAAGAATCCGGTCTTGCACAAAAGGACTAAACATACAGAGATTGATTGTCATTTTGTTTGGGAACGTCTTCTATCTAGAGAATTGATCACAGTTTTTCTTCCATCGATGTATTAGATTGCGGACTTTTCTACAAAAGCCTTAGGTAAGAAGCAATTTTTGTTATTACAGTCTAAGTTGAGCATTGTCAATCCTCATGCTCCAACTTTAGGGAGAGTGATAAGGAAAGATATATTTTGTATAGATATTTTGTAAACATTTTTATCCTTTTATTATTCTCGTCATGTAAGCTAGGGTTATGTGCTAGGGTTTTGATGTCTTATCTTGTTGTATTTATGTAACATCAGCCATGGCATAGGCAATACACACTAAAATTCGTTTGCCTCTCCTCTTGTTGAGTTTATCAGCTTCAGGTTATGTGGCTACATTGAAAATTTCTATATTAAAAGGAGAGGACATTAGCCTTAATGTCATTAAATTTCGAGCATGTTGGATAGACAATACATTCAAAAGAGGATCAAAGTGGCGATACGCATTATGTTCTATAATACCATCAAATTTGGTGGCAAAATCTAAAGAAGTTGCCAACCAAAAGACAAAAAGGATCCAGCATACTCCTACGTAGTGCAAAACAGTTGAAGTAGGCAAAGCCCAGAAGAAAAGAACTCGGGCAAACCACTGCTGCTACTATCACTACCAGACCCAGAAAGAAAGGTGTAACACCCCTATCCTCTACGGTGAGGGACGTTATTGATTTCTAAAAGTTTTTGAAACAAAACGGACAGAGTACCTAGGCTTACAGCCTTACAATGAGTACGTGTAATTAATAACCACAAAGGACATATCGAAATAAGCTCAACGGCTATACGCTGAAGACCACAACTCCACGGGCCGCACACCCCGAGTACACAAACTATAAAACTCAATAAAAGAAAGAAATAAAAGACATAACTCAATGGATTACACATTTGGAGCACTATGATTTGCATTCCAAAAATAATTAGCTTCAACCAAACCAAAAACGACTGACTATTCAGATGGTTGACCCATACGGCAATTCCAAGCAACTGCTCTATACAGTACATGAACTAATGTGTATAGCTTATATATGCTCAGAAACTTATGAATACATCACATTATATCATTAACTCTTGAATCTAGGTTTATATACATATCACGCCTTTTCAAGCAAATGGAAGGTTCCGATTCAGTTCACATGAACCGAGAACTTCTACTTGTCTTTTCAAGAAGCTATGTCAAAAGGGAAATAGTAAGAGAATGAGTTACCACACGCTTAGTGGATAATTATCATCCTGAAAAACAAAACAATTACATATAATACTTTTAAGTAGCAATCACACAGAAATTAATATTTAGTATCAACATATTAAACATACAAGACCATCCACATCCAATAACATCTTAATGACACCCCAGAACTTGAAAGGCATCCTTTCCATCTTCCTTTGCTAATTGGTCGTTGACGCCAAGATTGCCCATGGGAGCTAATCAGCGGACCCTGCAGAAAGATGCAGAATGTGTGATTTTTAAGAATTTAAAGCACGTGACCTTTGCCATGTGATTATCATAATGATTGTATGCAAATTCACATCAATTAGAATTTGATCCTCACCCATGACAATGGACAAAAGAAATTTACTGAACCAGCAAAACACCTTTTGAAACCCTCAGTTATTTGCAGAATGTTACGGCTCTGCTTCTGCAACGACTTAAACTGGTTGTCACACAAACTAATGAGTGTTTATTATAGTGTCTGCGTGCTTATGTCGTGAAGCTGTGGGTATGTGTGTGTATTTTTTTGGGTGGGGCTGATGGAGAGAGAGAGAGAGACCACCAAAATGGTCAAGCCGATCCCCTGCCGGATTAAACATTTTCCTTCACGATTTCTCCAACGCAAGGAAATTCTGTGTTGTATCTTACAGCGATTCCTCTCATTAAGAAAGCACATGATGTAATTTCATCAAAACATTTCTAAAAATCACACTATAGAGAATGAAAGTAAAAGGGGGAAAAAAGTAAAACAGAAAAATGTCGTACACGGCTACAGTTCAGAAATATATCAAGCAATTACAACACCTCGCTGCATGAGTATTAAGTAAGAACATAAGTGACAAGATTAAGGGAAACCTTTTTTTTTGGGGAGGATGATCCATGAAGCACAGCGCACTGCATCATGGATAATTTAGCAGTCTCAACAACAGTAACAAAGAACATTAGCTTGCTGGACTACATTTGGAATTATTTATTGGCTGTTGCGGCAGAAAAACACAATGGTATACCTGAATTCTAGTCAAATTATAAACCAATCCGATACCCTTGAATTGCACCCAGACAAAGAATGAAGTGATTCAAATGTATGTTGATTGCATAATGCTTGACAACAAATCACGTATTGGACAGTTTAAATGAGGCATGTTGCTTAAATCCGCCAGCTGCATAAATCTTCCAAAATTTGAGAATTAGTGTATCACATAGGATCACAGCAAAAATCAACCCACCAGTTAGAGATCCCCTAGCAGATGCAATTGGTGGGGATTTTTCCTAATCTGCAAAAGTACAGTTTAAGTGAAGATTTGTCAAAAACTTATGTCGTGTTCAAGAAGGACAACAATCCACTGACTAAATTAGCATTTAGACATTACAAAAATACCGTTTAATGCCTCTTGGGTGCTCAACCCACAAGTGAGATCCGCTAGCAGATGCAATTGGTGAAAATTTTTCCTAGTCTGCAAAAGTACAGTTTAAGTGGAGATTGTGAAAAACTTATGTCAAGTTCAAGAAAGACAACAATCCACCAACTAAAATTGGCATTTAGACATTACAAGAATACCGTTTTATGCCTCTTGGGTGCTTTTGCATGCAGTTCATGCCAAACAAAAATGCTGCATACATTAGAACTTCCCAAGATCCCACTTGAAGCAGGACCTGTCAAGGTGGTAGTGATGGTTACTCGAAAAGTCAACACCCCCCCCCCCCCCAAAAAAAAGAGAAAAAAAATAAAAAGGAAAAAAGGGACAATTAACTCATGTCTTTGCCTAAGAATCAAGAATAAGTTTCACATGGGAGCATGGGTTGGGACCTCATAATCACTACAGTGTACAGTTTAGAGAAAAAATTTAAGCTGGTCTGTAAAGTTACAATCAAAATCTTGATTTTGTCAAATACATACCTCAGCTTCACCAAAAGGGCTGGTCAAGCAATGAAACTGACAAATCAGAAATAATTTGGATGGCCTTTCTTTACTCCGCTCGCCCACCTCCTTCGACTTCAACATGGGGATGGATAAACAAAGTGAGTCCCATTCAGAAAAAAGAGCCTTCATCTACAAGATATACATTACAGAGGAAGAAGTGGAATAGAGCAAAAGCAAAATTGACGGTGAAGGCAGAAAAAAAAGCAGATTTCAAATGAATAAACTCTGTTATCTAACTCCCATCTTCACCGAAGAGCATTAAGCTCAGAAGCCACCGCCAATTGTGGATATCATATATCAAACTGGCATGGATTTCATTGCTTAACAAAGCAATCCAATCATGTAACCTGTTAAATGGTAGTTACTAATCTATATGGTTCAGTCATAAAACTTTAATCCTGTGTTACTGTCACATAGAATAAAGAGCACTCCGTCGGCGCCAAAAGCCCAATGGGTATAAAGTCTATAAACTCAATTTATGTTTCTTAGCAAGCAAGTTTAAATTTAAGAGCAGCGTCAATGTCTGTCGAAATAATTTCTTGGGATTCAAGTTGCCAGTTACCAAAGGGCTCTAGATTTATCTAATCTGCATACCACATCAACGAGCAGATGAACACTATGTTAGAGACACTATCAAATTTAGCAAGCATATGATCAATTTTCTGTTCACTGAAATAAAAGAGAAAGCTCAGAAGCCTAACGACCAATTCATGAAGCATACAACACCTAACAGCCACACAACTCTTTGGCACGATACGAAGCATGTTAATGACTCAGAAAATCTACCTAAAGAACACGAAGATATAAAAGAACCCAGGCCAAGGTCACAAGTGCTAAAAGAAAGTAATGCATAAGATACGTATTGTCAGTTGCAAGGTATTGTGGATGTAGGCACTAAAAATGTATTCGTGTTGTACCAAAAGAAAGTTAAATTAATTAACTGGGTCAACCCTGTTAATTAGTTTAATCAGACCTAAAGACTCACAAGTCAAGCCCAAAAGATTCACAAGTCAAGCCAAGATGAAGTCCAAATGACTTCCAAGTCCAGGCTCAGTCAAAATTCAAGTCAAAGCCCAAACTGAGGCTCAAGACGACTACCCAGTCAAGTCGCGACCTAAAGCCCAAATGACGTCCAAGTCAAGGCACTATCAAAGTCAAAGTCAAACTCAAAAGTCAAGACCTCTATCGACTCACAATTCAAATGTCAAAACGACTCTCAAGTCAACGTCCGGTCAAAACTCGAGACGACTTTCAAGTCAATACTCGGCCCAAGTCTAGGAGACTCCAAAGTCACAATCAAAGTCAAAGTCAAAACAAACAAAAGTCAAAGCAGTCTAGGGTAAGGCTTGATCGAAAAGACCAAAGCCCAGGTGAAGGCCCAAAACCTAAGTCAAGGCTCATCTTGACTTTCAAGGGGGAGGCTTTCCTATAAATAAGCTCCTTCCCCCCGATTCAAGGGTTGAAAAAAATCCATCCCAAAAAAGAGAGAGAATCGAAGGATCATTGTATTCATAGAGATTGTACCCATTCAAATCAAATCAATCTATAAAAATTCAATCTTTGTAATTTTGCGATTACAAATTTGGCACGCTTGGTGGGACATCTCTACCTCTCATCTCTTTCTCCTAAAAGATCCAGACTTTCAAGTCACAAGAACATCTTCTTCAACGAAGTCATGGCTACAAAGAACGTTACCATGCAAGCTTCAAAGAAGAAGACCACATGATCTCTTTTGCGCATATCTTGTGGAGTGAGCATCACTTCTACCAAGTGCACACGCACAATGAAGACCAGGAGTATGGCGAAAGTTGTTGCGCCGACCGCCCCTGGGCAAACTGTGCCTCCCCCATCCAAACTCCAAGACTTGAAGACGCAGCAAAAGGCGTCATCTTGGATTGGTGAAATTCAAAACCTCCAGTTTCAATCTCCAGTCTGCGAGGTTGAAGACTACTATAGCAGTGACTCTTCTTCGCCCTCACCAAATTTGAGTCCTCCAAAACTATTGTCATGTTACCCATGATGACAGGCACAACCACTCTAGAAGAGGAGATGGCTAACATGAAAGGCATCCTAGAAAAACTCACCAAGGACAACAAAGAAAAGGAAGTGTGCATTAAGCTTCAAGAAGAAAAGATTGTTAAGCTCACCAGGAAGTTAGAAAAACGGTCAGCTCAATCTTCCATAAAGCACTCAGAAAGTGAGGACTCAGAAAAAATGTCAATCCACACTGAAGGGTCTGACAGTGAGAAGCAGTCAAAGAAAGGCGCTACCCCTAAACATGTCAAGTCCTCTGGATCAATGACCATTGAGCAAATCCAAGACCTGATAGCAAATGCTGTTAAGGCGCAGCTAGGTGAAGGTTCGCGCAGAACTCACCTATACACCAAGCCTTACACCACGAGGGTTGATGCTTTTCGCATGCCCCACGGTTACAAACCCCCCAAGTTCCAACAATTCGATAGGAAACGCAATCCAAAACAGCATGTCCCGCACTTCATTGAGACATGCAACAATGCTAGGACTGACAGCGACCTTATGGTGAAATAGTTCATCAGGACATTGAAAGGTATTGCCTTTGATTGGTATACCGACTTAGAACCTGAGTTTATTGATAGCTGGGAACAAATGGAGTAAGAGTTTCTCAACAGGTTCTACAGTACTCAGCGCGTTGTTAGCATGACTGAGCTGAAAAACACAAAATAGTGGAAGGATGAGTCAGTTCTTAATTACATCAACCGCTGGCACGCTCTTAGCCTCGAGTGCAAGGACCAACTGTCTGAAGCTTCCGTCGTTGAAATGTGCACCCAAGGTATGCACTGGGACTTTTCAAGAATTGGCGACCAAGGCGCATGACATGGAGGTGACGATAGCTAGTCGTCGCCCCAACTCCTTCTATTCTACTAAATCAAAGAAGGACAAAGTTGAATTCGAGAAGAATGTTAACTTTTCTAAGGGCACGACCAAAGAAGTGACGTCTACCTCTACAAGTCAGCCAATTCGCATTAGGGGAAAGCCAAAACTAGGGGGCAAGAAGAGCTCATCGTTCAAGGTTGTGATAAAGAAGCTTCCTATACTAAAAGAGCTTCAGGAAAAGAAGTATCCATTTCCTTACTAAGATTTGTCAAGCATGCTAGATGACTTGCTCGAGAAGGGTGTCATCGAATTGGCCGAGCCAAAGCGTCCAGAGGAAGTTGGGAGGATCGCCGACCCCAAATACTGTCGGTACCATAGAATCGTTAGTCACCCTCTTGAAAAGTGTGTTACACTCAAGGAGCACATCATGCGACTGGCTAAGGAAGGCAGAATCACTTTAGATTCTGATGAAACAGCAGAAATTAGCCACGTCACAGTGCAAGAGGCTAATGAGTCAGATTCTAAAATAGATCTCACTGAAACACCAGAGGCCTCAGGAGAATACTTCACAAGGAGCGTTTTTGATAGTGTGGTTGTCTACCTAACCTCATGTTTCGAATTTGACAATGACGAAAAAAATGAAGGGCTGAATGTCTCTCCAGAAGAAAGTGGTGATGGCAGCATCCAGGCACAACAATAACGAAAAGAAAAGAATGAGAGGACAATTTCAGTCACGTCCGTCAAGCAAGTCGCGGCAAATCTAGCGGCGCCAGTCTTCAGTGAATGTTCAAATCCTAAAAGCGCAACCAAGGTTAAACGCAAGTTCAATGAAGCAAGCTGACGCGTTTTCAAAGGAAAGAGTGTACTTTTAGTTCATAGGACGAACCCAAGCAAATTGACCAAGGCTTCTCTTCCTGATTTTGTTACCTCTTCCAAAGGCTCGCTCCAAGAAGAAAGTGAGCTGTCAAAGATGCACATCAGTATGGGTTTGATCCTAATGCTCACAAGTTAATGAAGAGGTCCAGCTATGACTTCAGTTAGCCAACATCTTTGGGGCATGTGATCGGAGCTAAGCCCTACAGACTTAACAGCACACAAAGGGTCAGACAAACTCAACGGGGCAACATCGCAACGCCTAAAGTTGGTATTGGTTACGTACCGCCTAAGCCCGTAAGGATTTTGGGACGACGTAAGAACAAACAAGCCCTCACACAATATATCACAGCCAAGAAGGTTGATAATGATGAGGGTGACAATGCAAAGACCAACCCAAAAACGTCGATGTTCAACAGGTTGCAGCCGTCAACATCATGCCAATGCCTTCCCGACCCTTCTGTGTTGAGCAGGTTGGGAAAGGGCAAAATCCCGGACCCTTCCGTCTTCTACAGGTTGAAAAAGGGTGAGCAACCTAAACCCTTGGTCTTTGCCCAGAATCAAGATAGGTGAGACATCATCAAGTGCACCGCCCTCACAAAAAAGAGATTCGGCGTTCAGTCGCCTCGGCAAAACAAATGAAGTCTAAAGTGCAATTCCTTCACGCATGAAGCATGTTTCCACTTTGAATGTGAAGATGGATAACTCATTGAAACTAAAGAGACGCATCCTAATTCTCATTGTCCATAGGGCTAGGGTCAATGCAAAAGGAAGAACTACGGAGGAGGAACAAACTTCTTCCAACCGAGACGCAAGCCAAGAGGTCGACGCCCTCCCTTGAGGAGATGCTGATCCGCTCCTGAACAAAAGCTTAAACTGTTCCTAAAAAAAAAACACACACCCAAAGTTCACATACATTCAAAAAAGAAGACTCTCAAACAAGAGACTAAACTGTTCGCACATAAAAAAAAAAAAAACTCTCGAACAAGAGACTAAATTGTTCGTACATTCAAAAAAAGAAAATTTCCGAACAAGAGACTAAACTATTCGCACATTCCAAAAAGAAGACTTTTGAACAAGAGTCCAAACTGTACACACATCAAGAAAATGCTAGCTCCCGAGCAAGAGTATAAACTGTTCACTCAAGCCAAATCTTTGTACTACTCCTTACCCGCAAGAGTATAAACTGTGAATGGTAAAACAAATGAAAAAAGGATGCTTAGTTGAACTATGTAACAACTTGATCTTAAGGGGAATTGCAAGTACCCATAAGTATGTAAGCAGCTTCAACAAATCACCAAGTGCAGTTAAACACATCACACAAAAAAAGAGGGCATGAAAGAGAAGCGATCAAAGACATCACCTGTCTACCGCCTAGCTGCTCCTCGTTGCTTGTGCCACTTTCATACGTATCGGTATCCGCTCAAGACTCATGGCCAAGCGGGGAACCATGTCGCAAGTGGTTCTTCAAGTCTTCATACCACTTTCATGCATATTGGTATCTGTTCAAGGCCCATGGTGCTAACCGTGTTGCAAGTGGTTCTTCAAATCTCCACACCACTTTCATTTGTATCGGTATCCGTTAAAGACCCATGGCCAAGCGGCGAACCGTGTCGCAAGTGGTTCTTCAAGTCTTCATACCACTTTCATGCGTATCGGTATCCGTTCAAGGCCCATGGCCAAACGACGAATTGTGTTGCAAGTAGTTCTTCAAGTCTTCATACTACTTTCATGTGTTGGGCCAAACGGCGAATTGTGTTGCAAGTAATTCTTCAAGTCTTCATATCACTTTCATGTGTATTGGTATCCATTCAAGGCTTATGGTCAAGCGACGAACCATGTCATAAGTGGTTCTTCAAATCTTCATACTACTTTCATGCATATTGGTATCCGTTCAAAGCCCATGGCCAAGCGGCAAACCATGTCGCAAGTGACTCTTCAAGTCTTCATAACACTTTCATGCGTATCGGTATCCGTTCAAGGCCCATGGCCAAGTGGCGAACCGTATCGCAAGTGGTTCTTCAATTCTTCATAACACTTTCATGCGTATTAGTATTCATTCAAGACCCATGGAAAAACGGCGAACTGTGTCGCAAGTGGTTTTTCAAATGGCTCTTCAACCTGCACAAGTAATAATACAAGCGCAACGAGGCTCAACAACCTGCACAAACAAAAATACAAGTGCAACAAAAAAATAGGTCTCTGCATTCAAAAAAAAAAAAAAAGCACAAGCGACGAAAGAAATGCAACCACAAATGGACGCGACGTTCCAACACCACAAATAAGCATGAGGGAACTCTTCATTTTCATGAATGGCCTAGGCCAATTCCACCAAAATAAAAACCACAAGGTACGGTACTTTCACAATGGAAGTCAAGCTCGCAAGGGGAGCACACCTAGGTTAGTTTCATCTCCATTATCAAGACCTCAAATCAAGTCAGACCCAAAATTCTCTGAAAGCCTTTTCAAAATTATCAAAACCCCATGACTCGATAAGCATAAAGAAAATTCCTTTTTTTTTAACATATAGCTTGGTTAAAAAAAAGGAGCAAAGTTCTCTACTCCTCAGTCAAGCTACTCAATTCACCCAAAAACATAAAAGAAAGGAGTTGACGTTCATATTTCATGGAAGCCATGACAGGAAAGCTTTAAACAGCAATAAGAGTGCCAATAGGCAAGCAAATGAGTGAGGAGGCCCTTGGTGAAATTTGGCACCAAGTCCCCCATTTCACACACAGAAGTCGAGCAGAAAGAAAAAAAAAAAGGGCCAAGATTTCGTGTTCCTCGATCTCCCTTTCTTCCACTCATACCCAGATAACATACCCAGATTATGGTGTTATTCGCTCCCTTCCTCATTCATTTTCATACCATCAAACCAACAAAAAACAACAAAAAGAAACCCAAGCATGAGGCATACCCAATCCAAAGTTCCACACCCATCAAAAATCAAAACCAATTTCGTGAATCAAGTTGAAAAAAAAAAAAACAGATTACCAAAGTGCCATACCCAATACCATCAACCAACCCACCAAGCCTCATCTCAATCCCTTTTCTCTCTCCTCAACCCTGGTTCCAACCTCCTGAAAATGGAACAAACTAGCACAAGCTCTACTAATATACCTACTCCTTTTCTCAGCAAGTTCATCAAGCAAGCTAGCCAATCATCACAACCCTAATCGTTGCTTCATTCAAGGTCACACATGAAAACCCAACTCACAAAAAAATTGATTTGCAAAGGGCGAATACCTACATCAACTAGGTCTCACAAAAACAGAGCAAGCATGCTCTTTTACAAAAAAAGAAGAAAGCAAACCACTTTGGTCAAATGAAGGATTAAAGGAGATGGAACAAAATTGAGAAAAGTGAATATCTTTACGTAAGATGAAGAACGGCATGCAAAGACCAGAGCTTTGGGGGACGATCCTCACCGCGAGCAGTAATGGGGCTCGGCTTCTGAGCCCTGTTGCTGGGCAAATGAGAAAGAAAGGGGAGAGGAGTGAGACAGTGGCTGTCTTGGGTGGTCAAGAGGGCTGAAAATGGTGGCACAAAATCAAGCTTCTCAGAGGTCTTCACCAGGAACAGTGGCAGCAGTTTGGAAGAGGGGCTGTGCAGAGGGCTGCTGAGCATTGGTGGCTAATCGAAGAGAGGGAGGAAGAACAGTGAACAGTGCTAGGTATCATGTGCCTGCTGTGTACATCTAACTGAAGTAGGAAGCTGGGCAGTTGGGTCTGGAAGGAAAAAGGAGAAGTAAAGCCACCCTGGCCAAGCCCATGTGTCAAACAAGAAAAAAAAATAGAAGAAAAACGTCCAAGCTCGGTCCACACAAAAGCAAGGGAAAAGGAAGTCTGGGCCAGGCCCGCGTGCACAAACAAAGAAGGCTAAGGGTCCCGTGATCATTTAAATGGGATGGAGCAGGCCGGTTGGTGCATGAATGAGATAAAGCAGGCCAAGCCCACACCGGGACACAAGAACAAAAAAAAAAGAGAGAGAAGAAAAGGCTTGGCCGGCACATCCCCGACGAGTAAAAAAAAGGGGGCTCAAGAAAGAATGGGCCATGAGATGAAAAGAAACCGGGTGAGCCGAACAGAAGTTGAGTCAAAAAAAAAAGAAGAAAGAAGGTAAATCTTGATTAGTTTGCTGTTGGACCGAAATCGAGCCTGACACCTTGGGCCTTTTATTGTATTTTTGTTTCCTTTTCGGCTCGCATCTATAAACCGAACATTAGCCCCTCTGCCCATTATGCTCGGCTCAAGAAGTTACATATCCTTGATTGACATGGTTTGAGAAGGTAGTAGGCTCTCAATCTGACAAGTCAAGCATACAAATATCGAGACGTCGGTCACATTCACACAACAAGTCTTGCATATAACCTTGTCTCGAGGGGGCAATTTGTAGGCACTAAAATTTATTTGTGCCGTACCAAAAGAAAGTTAAATTAATTAACTGGGTCAACCCTATTAATTAGTTTAATCAGACCCAAAGATTCACAAGTCAAACACAAAAGACTCACAAGTCAAGCCCAAGATGAAACCTAAATGACTTCCAAGTCCAAGCTCAATCAAAATTGAAGTCAATGCCCAAATCGAGGCTCAAGACGACTACCAAGTCAAGTCACAACCTAAAACCCGAACGACATCCAAGTCAAGACGCGGTCAAAGTCAAAGTCAAAGCTCAAGACCTCTCTCAACTCACAAGTCAAACGTCAAAACGACTCTCAAGTCAACGTTCGGTCAAAGCTCAAGGCGACTTCCAAGTCAATGCTCGGCTCAAGCTTGGCAGACTCCCAAGTCAAAGTCAAAATCAAAACAAACGAAAGTCAAAGTAGTCTAGGGTAAGGCCGGATCGAAAGACCCAAAACCCAAGTCAAAATCCAAAACCCAAGTCAAGGCCCATCTTGACTTTCAAGGGGGAGGTTTTCCTATAAATAGGCCCCAACCCGCCTTGATTCAAGGGTTGGAAAAAATTCATCCAAAAAAGAGAGAATCACAAGATCATTATATTCATAGAGATTGTACCCATTCAAATCAAATCAATATATAAAACTTCAATCTTTGTAATTTTGCGATTACAGTGGCAAAAGAGGAAAACCTAGTCCAATACCGAGCTATCTTACTTTCGGCGAAATAGTCCTCGACATTCTCACAAGAAGTTGGGGGAAGAGAGAGAGAGAACAATAAAATGGAATCGATGGTCTACGCCACCAGCACAGAATAATCTGGAATGGACATAAAAATACAGAACACAGGTTGACAACAGATTATTGCTCCAAATTAAAGCATTTCGGTATGCAGTGTAATGGTCTCACTGTTTCCCATGACCAGAAGCTGGAAGCTTGTAATAATTTGGAATTCCCCTGCAAGTTTGCTGATGATATTATAGAAAAGGTCTTGACTGGTTGAATCTAAACAAGTTGAAAGTAATTTGGGCAGACTCTGCTAATATATACCATGCCCAGGAAAAAAGGAATATCAGACAGGATACAAACATCGAAATAGAATATGATCAGAGATATGTCACGTTATCAACAAAAGAGGTCCATCAAGATATTACTTCAGTACTGCTGCTACTATATACCATGCCAGAACAAGATGGTTTATATCTTACCACTTAAAACAGGGACTGATATGTTTGTTGGTCACAGTGTTTCTGTGCTTACGTCAAGCTATGTGTGTGCATGCGTGTGTGAGAGAGTGAGTGAGTGAGTGAGTGAGTTAGTGTGTGCACGCGAGCATGTGTGTCTGAGAGAGGGGGAGAGAGACAAAGACAGAGACAAAGACGTAACACCACCATGGACAAAGCCAATCCCACAGGTAAATTAATCACTTTCCATCGTGGTTTTTCTAGTTCATGAATATTTCACGTTGCATCTTTCAGGGTTTCCCGTCAGAGAGAAGGCATGTAATTCCATTACAACATGTCCAAATCAAACTATAAGAGTCATCAAAGTAAAAGGGAAAAGGATGCCCATACCCAAAAACAGGTTTAGGAACATGTCAGCAATTACAACACCTCTTAGCATGAATAATAGGAACCCAAACATCAATGACAAGATTAAGGCAGCAATGATATATACAAACACCCCCCCCCCCCCTTTTTTGGGGGCAGCAGGGGGGGGGGGGATTTATCTGTTAAGCACAGTTACACTAACATCAAGGACAATGCAGCAGCCCTGACAACAGAAAGAAAGGACATTGACTATCAAACTATTGCCTTGTCAGTACATAATTCTTGTTGCAAACCAATCCACGGCGTTAGGGTATATATTACATTTCAGGCATTTTAGCTGTTAAGGGGGGAAAATGGCATATATAAGTTCTAGTCAAATGATAAACAAATCTAATACACCCTTGACAGTGTGGAGGAGACTCAAATATATGTCCACTGCATACTACTCCACAACAAAACTCATAGAAAACAGTTTAGGCATGCTGCTTATATGCTGAACATATTTTCTCAGATTTTAGAATTAATGTTACAAAATCATTCCACCCATTTAGACAGCTATAGCAAATACAATTGGTGTAAATTTTTACCTAATCGGCAACACATAACCAAACATTGAGATTTCACCAAAATGATTACGTTGACATCAAAGAAAGAGAACATTCCAGTGACAAGACTGATATTTGTGGGTCATTAGAATATCTTATGCCTCCTGGTGCTCTCGTAGTTCATGCCAAACAGTAAAGCCACATACATCCGAACCTCCCAAGGCCCCACTACGATAGGATGAATAACCCCCCCCCCCAAAAAAAAGAATAGACAAAAGACAGAATGAATAACCCCCCCCCCCCCAAAAAAAAGAATAGACAAAAGACAGAACCCATATTTGTCAAATTGGAATCACAAACAGTAGGATTAAATTTCACATGAAGCGTCGCTTGGGACCTGAAAACTACTACCGCTTAGAGAAAAATTTTAGCTTGTCTGCAGAAGTACAATCAAAAATCTTTATTTTCTCAGAAAATTACCCCAGCTTCAAAGAAAAGGAATGGTCAAGCAACAAAATTGATGATCAGTAGTTACTTAAGTGGCTTATCTAAGATGTAATTGTAGAGGATAAACCAACGAAGCCAAAGTAAAATTGATACTGGAGGCAGAATAACCAGAAGTCAAATGAGTAAGCTCAGCTGTTAAATTGCGCTGTCACTGAACATTCAGCTCAGAAGCCTCTGGCAACTGTGGATGTATAAAACTCGCATGGACTTCATTACTTAACAAACCAATCCAATTATGTACCCTGTTCAATGATGGTTAGTAATGATATGGTTCAGTGATAAAAATTTATTCTTGTGTTATATAGATGATAGATTCAAGTGCACTCTGTCAGCATCAAAAATCTGGTGAGTATGAACAGAATTTATATTTCTCAGCAAGCACGTTTAACTTTAAGAGCAGTGTCAGTGATCTGTAGAAGAATTTCCTCGTGAATTATTTAAAGAAAATCCAGATTAGGCCACTCCATGTCTTTTTGCTCAAACCTGGAAGTGCATTGCCCAATTGATACAAAACTATAAACAACATTGTGCAACCAATTAAGAATTTTTGCTAAAAGTAGCCATTAAACAGACCCAAAAGGCTTTGTTACAAGAACATTGAGGATGAGGACATAGAGAATTCTACCGAACAAACTCGGAGGAACAGACCACGGAGAAGAAAAGATTTACAAACACAAGAGATTTAAGCATCTAGAGATTCAGCAAGAAGACTGAACCCAACAGCAGAGAATCAAATCCAATCGAATCCATAACACTTAATTCGAGATAAGAGTAAGAATCACCAATGCACCAATGATGAGAAACAACATCTTAAGATAATTATCCTGCTGCCCACTTGGGTGTCGATGGTGGACATGAGGATGGTTTCCCCCATGATACGGATGAGCATACCCATACGGATGATGATGGTGGTGGTGGGGATGATGATGGTGGTGATGATGATTATACCCACCACCAGCACCATACATAGCAGCAGCAGCATCAGAAAACCCATGCATCTGGAAGTTAAATAAGGAAGGAATAAGGCCACCAAAACTGGCAGACAGTGCAAAATTCCCAAACCTAGCAGTAGCAACCGGGGGAAACCCACCAAAACCCCCCAAAAATCCAAACCCATGTTGATGAAACTGGTTGTTTTCAGGGGGTGCAGCAGTCTCTGGGCGTTGCCCATATGGGCGATTAGGGATATTAACACCCCCAGAAGTGGGATTCGACCTTGGATCTGTGGAATTCTTCCCCCTTCCATAAAGAGGGACCAATTTTTCTTCCTGAATGAGGGCTTTACAAACAGGGCATTCTTGGGATTGGGAGTGAAAATGGAGCCATTTGTAAAGGCATGGCCAACAGAAGAGATGCCCACAAAGAGTAACGATGGGATCTTGGGCTAAATCGAAGCAGATGTTGCATTCGAAGTTGCCGGCATCACTGTTGTTGTTGTTGTTGTTGTTGTTGTAGGTTGAAGAGCTTGATGGGTTCTGAGATCGCACGCTGCTTGCCATTATTGCCGCTTGAATGGATGGATCTGATGAAAATCAAAGCATGCAGAATCGTCAAACCCCCAAAAACCAAATGGCAAAAGGGTTTCCTTATGCTTTCTCGTTCGTTGCCTGGAGAGTGGGTACGCTTTTGTTTGTTGTTTCATTGATTTGATGACTCTGGTCTTACGAAGGGGTGCAATGAAACGACATCGTGTGGCTCCGAAGAATTAACCTGATCCTCATGGAATTCCCTCACCCACTCCTGTTCTGGTTCGACAAAGGAGGAGGGGGTCCGCCAATTGCTTGTGAACGAACGCGTATATATTAAGCCAAGGGGAACTGTCATTACTTTTCGAGGAATTAACAAATATTAATTCAAGCAATTTAAAACTTATATTTTTTTAAGTAAAGTTTTGAGTTTAGGTTCTCTAAATAAATAAAATTTATGATGGGAATAGAGTTTCAATGATAGAAGAATTCACCTCCCCAAAGAAAAAAGGAAAGAAAAATAGGTCATGATCAAGTCTTATGCCCTGTTCTTTTCGTAGGTATATTGCAAGTGTAGAATAAGAACGAGTGGAAAGAAGTAGGCAGAAGTTGTTTGTTATATATAGGCGTGGAAAAGAGTGTGAACAAGTGGGTGAAAGTGGGAAGACGTGGGATGGAGTTGGAGTATTAATGTTAATTAATATGTTTTGTATATTGAAAAAATATTATTTATATTTTGCATCGGCAACCAAAAACTCATTATTCGTGACAGAAATTTTAGATTTGTTTGTTTTTTGTGTAGTAAATAAAAATGTTACATGTTTGCATTGGTGACCAAATATTTGTTATTCGTGTCATAAATTACATATATATTATTTTGGTGGTCTATTTATGAAATAATTTATTTTTTGCGTTCTTAACCAAATATTCATTATTCATAACACAAATTCATTGTATGTGATAGAAACTTCAGATGTGTTAAAAAATTTTGTATATTAAAGAAATATTTTTTAAATTTTTGCATTGTTAACCAAATATTTGTTATTCATAACACAAATTCCACAAATCTTATTTTGGTGGTCTATTTATGAAATTTATTTTTTTTGTTCGTACACAAATATTAATTATTCATGACACAAATTACAAATATATTAATTTTTTATGTATATGGAAGAAAGTTTTTTTAAGTTTTCCCTTGTTAACAGAAAATTCATTATTCATGACGGTTATTGTAGATATATTATTTTTTCTTTGTAATCATGAAACGTTTTTATTATTTAGATATAGAAAAAGCTATAAAATAAAATAACTACAATATATCCTACCCTTATCTAAATAAAATCCTGAGTTCCCGATACATTATCTCAAAAAAATCTATCTCTCTCCTCACTAACATTCAAAACACTCTGCCTATTTCTCAACACCTCGTTGCTTTCTTCCTCTTCTCTCTCAAACTCGCCTGAAAAATTGTTGATTGGTTGCTACAGAGCCATCCTTGCCTTCATACGGTACGTGTCGCCGGACTGTGGTCGTCGTGCCTAGGTCGCCACGTAATCATCCTCACTCGGAACTATTGCTGCCCGCCATCAACTACTCACTTGTGTTCGATTTGTGTTTGCCTAATGTTGTAACAACCCGATCCTAAACTATGTTTATTTATTTAATTAAGTCATGTTCTGAATTTCCCGCATCCATTTATTACATTTAATCATTTCAATTGGGAAAAATTCATTTTTGGCCCCACTTTGCAATTTGAGTTTCAATTGTCATCATAATTTTGAGTGAATTGATACTAGGCCCCAGTAAATATGATTAGACGTTTAATTATTTTCAATAACATTACAAATATTTAATTTTGAGCTACGTAAAAAGATTTATCGCAAATGTGTTTTTGGGCCCAGTTCATTGGAGCCCAATTTGAGGGCCGAAAAGTTGGTGTATTTAGATTGATTTAATTACCATCATTTTGTGCCTAATTTTAATTAGCAAACATCTACTTTATGATGATATAAAATCAGCCAAAATATCTAAATATGCCTAAGTTTTCAAAAAGCCGAATACAAGTTCTCTTCTTCTTCTCTCTCTCTCCCCCACACGGTTTCCACTCCACTGCACCTGCTGCCCAGCTGCTGCTATCACTATTTGCTAGACCTAGTAAAAATTGACACGACCCGAACCCGCCTGAAAGTTTTGGGTTTTGAACACGATTTTCTCGACCCGAATCCGAAATAAACCAAACCCGAAATAAACCGTACATTTTTGGGTCAAATCCGAACCCGAACCCGCCCGCTCGACCCAAATATTATGTACTTACTTTTTATTTTCTTTAATTTTTTCCTCTTAAAAATAATAGTTTTTCATTACAACGAATCGTTGAGAGAGACGTTATAGAATTATCACATCGCTTCGCAAATTAGGGAAATGTTCCCATTTTTTCCCATAAAACAACATCATATACAACTTATAAATGGTAAAATTTTAGAAAATGGCCATGAAACATCTATAATATTAAGAAAAACAATTTAGAATTATAAGTATTGAAAATATGCGAGTCATACCATTATATTCTTGATAAAATGAATACGTCTTATCGCATTTTAAATAAGATTATTCTATAATAATCTAAAATTTTGATTTTATAAGTAATAGATAATTATGATATCTTGTGCGTATATAATATTCTTTTATTCGGATTCCTTCTAATTGGTCTCAAATCTGATGCAATGTTGGGCAATGGACCAACTTATGTTCGTGTTAGGATTGACATACTAATAAAGCATGTTTGATTAGGTAATGCTAGGTTAATTAACGAAACATCAAATTATTAAATGGGTTATTAACGGGTTGAACCGCTCCGACTCATTAACATGCTTTAGATGGGACGACCCATGAATGACCCAACCAATTATTAATATTTTAATATACAAGTCAATCCATCCAAACGTGACTTATTGTCCCCCCGCACATGAATTTCATATATCATGTTGAAAAGTTTAGATATTTTTGATATTCTTTGAAAAAAGTACAATTACAATGTTTGTTCATTAAATACAAACAATTTTAAGTAATAAATATCCCGAATTTTTAATTTTGACAAAAAAAGAAATAATTCACTAAAAATGCGCTTCAAATCCGTTGGATTGATCTGAAACCCGTAAAACCGAAATACGTTCGTCTGTATTTTACCCGAACCCAAAATACACCCGATCCGTATTTTCCCTGAACCCGAATATATCCTACCTGTATTTGACCGTCCGCCCGAATTGACAGGTCTACTATTTGCTGCCGTTTTCAGGTGGCTGCTGCCACTCCCGGCCACTAGCCCCCCATCCCCAACACCACCAGCCACCATCCCCAACTTCTACCACCACCAAACAACACCTCCATCTTCTTATATTCAAGCTCAAAGTGAGTTAAACCCTAACTCTATGTTGATGTATTTTTGGTTATGGTGGTCTTTTTTAGTTATGATTTATGCTCTTATGCTCAAAATAAATGCTAGCATGCAATTTTTATTGTGTTTGGAGATGTTGGATACCATGGGTGGTTGAACTTGAAATTAATCGAGTGAGTTTGAATCAAGAAAGTGTGAATTTTAGTTTGTTTATCTAATTGTTCTGATCTTGATATGAAAAATTGAATTTAAAGTTGTGGGTGATTTTATTAAATCCATTTATGGTGGTTTGGATGTAAACTTGATTTGGGCATAACCTAGGGTTTTATAATCATGCATGAGTAAGGTTGATTTTTGAATCAAGTATAACTATTTGGATTGAATTAGATGAAATTTGGAGGTTGTATATGTTATAAGGTTGAAAATGATGTTGTGTGAATTTTGCCAAAATTAGTGCATTATGGAAATCCCATAAGTGACCAAAAGGGGTTTTTGGTTTAGTAATGCAAGTAAGTGAGTTTATATGAGCATTTTGAGTGATTATATGTGGAGCGAAAAAAAACTTTTCCAAGGTTGACCTTGAAGCAGTAATAAAATATCGCGAGACTATGAACTAGAATTTTGGGAGCTTAATCAAAAGTTCCTCAATGATTATGGATATTGCAAAGAAAATACAACGTTTAATGAGTTCAACAGCTTGAAGTGTGTTTTAAAACTCAGTTGGGTTGAAAAACCGAGTTAAATGGCATGTGAATGAAATTGGAGCAATGGGGAGAGTAATGACTTAAGAACAGTGCTTGTTGGGCCAAGTCGATGTTATCAAAGCAATTCCAAACCCAATAACACCCATCTTAGCCTTAAACCCTTGTTATTCTTCTCAGAAATATCAAAACCCCATAGTTCATTTATAACCATTAAAGTCTTTTCATTATAACCTCAATTATTTTATTTTGGTCTATTTTACTCTTATTTGTTTTACCTCGAATTAAAGTACCTCAATTTGTTTAGCATTCAAATCATCTTAGTATAATCTATATTGAATTGAAATGTTGAGTTATGAATGCCATTTAATTAATCAATTTATATTAAAGTTGCAAATTATGAAAGTGAGCGCTGTTTACCAACTACATATACCTACCATTACATTTCTTAAGCAGAAGCGGGGCCTAGTCTATCGTTCCCCATTGTGCATTAATCTTATCAAGTGGGAATGTATTTTAAACACCCCGGGTACGTCCATTACCTTTATCTTTAGAAATAAGAATGTATTTATCAAAGTTACAATGTCTTGGCAAGTATATCAATGGATCAGTTTACTCAGTGATTTATCACTTAATTAGTGACCCTGTCAGTTATTATTTATAGGGCATTCGCCCACTGGTTACCCACGTGACCTCAGGTCAGGCCCCCCGATCGGCTTGACAATTGTACGCCTATCTGTTGATCATAATAGTTACAAGGGGTTCACTACCAGATAATAACTGGTAATACAGTTTTATGTTCATCTCATTCACTGTTTTAAAGTAAAATGAATTGTAAAGCAGACACCTAACCAATTTTTTTGTGATCATTTAACAATATAGGAGTGCATGTATTGAGCTTCACCTCACATTTCGAAATGTTTATCATGTTTTGTTTTGGGTGAATGCTCAATGAATCATCCTTATGCTTGCAAACTAGCTGAAGAAAGTAAGTGAGCAAAGGAATATGGATGGATGGGTGATGATGTTAGTTCAAGAATATTTTGGTAACTGCACTTTGAGATCTTCAGTTGATAAAGTTGTAAACTTTATAAAGAATTGTTCTATTATGGTGTATAAACCTTATGGTGGTTAGCAGTTGTTTGTATATGATTTGATAATGTATAAATGTCCATGATTGTGATCTATGCTTACCTATGTCATATCTAGTGCACATGCTTAAAGTCTTTTCATTCTGGACGGCGGTAATGCCCCATTCATCGAGTTATCAATTTTAACTAAGGTTTTAATTAAAGAGTATAAAATGAATGAGACATGGGCATGAGGAGCATTACAGTTTTGGTATCAGAACCAGGTTTGATTTTTCTTGACAGGATATGGAGTAGAGAATAGAGACAGGGGGGTGAGAAGGCTGGTTAGTGAATGTTAGTAATATATCGTTAAGAGATTTGTGATAATAGAAATGCATGTTTATCTCTTACGTGTTCTTTACTCATGTTCTTCTCTGTTAGATGGATCCATATACAGTGCATATGATGCTGAGTACTCCTATGGCCACTCACTTCTCTTTACTTCATGATAGTATGGTAGCCCACATGCAGGAACCTTTTTTTTTTAGTTTCGTAACATTACAGTCTATACACGTAGGTAGTTGTGGTCATTGCCTACAATTGCCCCTTGGGTCGAGTTTAGGATCCGATATCATGACTTTATGACTACTGGAGCTCGAGATGGGACAAATCTAGGCTCCAACTTCAGGGGGCTTGGGCTACCATTACCACCGAGCTATTACTCAGGAAGGAGTTCTAGTATAGGGGAATTAACATGGACATTATGCAATATATATTTCCTTTACACTTTGCATATCCCCCGCCATCAACATCTACACCGAGCGCTCCTCAGCCGCCTGACAGCCCAGAGTCATCAGAATTCGAAGAAAGGATCCCTCTATCTGATGGATCAAGGGAGGTCCACATTGTTGTGGATCTCCCTGATACACTAGAGGTAGTAGAGTTTAGCTCTAATGACAAGCGCATGGAGGATCCATATGAGGACCCAGAGTTGGGGGAGCATCAACCTGATCATGATGTGGAGGATGCAGAGTTGGGCACCTCAAACAACAGTTTTGACTCATGTGAGAAGTATGGGTCGAATCTGACACAGACTAAGATCTATCTAGGGATCGCTAGATTGATTTAGGTGGTGACTTCTCATTTAGGTCACATTTTGAGTCGCAGATGTATATAGTACGGTAGGTTGGATGGATGAATTTTGGGCAGATTATCACATTGTATATAGTTAGATAGACCCTTCTGACTGTGTTGACTAATTTAGCCTTCTTTTGGGCATGGGGTGGACTTAGTTTATTGGGAGTAATTAGTGTTTAAGTTAGGAGATAGAAGTAAAGGCTAACTTTAGGTAGGTCGCTGGATGTGACATTCTTTTATTGAACAATGTATATGTATGCAACTGAACATTTATGGCAATGATATAATGAAGCTTTGGGATTATGTTTTAATAATAGTTGAACCATGTTAGTTTATTTTTGTTGTGTATGCGTATCTTATATGTTGGTTGTAGTTAAGTGATTAGATTACTTTGCTTAATGTATAATCAAAAATCTTAAATCCCTGCAAAACAATGCAGAGACCCACATAGGAGATAATTCGAATCATGGTTAGGGATCAGGTGACCAAGCTTCTTGTAATGTGCCATCAAACCTTAATGGAATGCCCCGATTCCCCCCCTGAGTTGGTTAGTAACATGGGGAACCCTAACCACTAGCATACCTTAGTATCTGAGTTGATGAATGAATTAGCCCAACACCTTCTGAATACCTCCTAAAGTCAATAAATTAGCAGATAGGGTAGTGCGATGCAATCCAAAAATATATGATGGCAAGTATGACCCAGTGAAATTAGAAAAATGAATTAGAGGGATGGAGAAGATTCTCACAGTAGTGGAGATTTGAAGAGGGTTTAACTTTCAATATTCGTAATCAATTAGTTGCTGAAACAATCCATACCTACTAAGAATTATATGAGCGAGTAGCTGAGGTGGAACTCTCTTTTTAAACTCTAAACCATTTTGTGTATTGTTTGATTAGTGTTCCACTCATTCATATATATCTATCTGATCTATCATGCAATTGAACCTTGAGAATATGAAGGCGGAAACCAATTATAAAATCATGTTACCTAATGACTCTATAGTTTAGTGTCCTCTCTCCAAATTGTCCCTAATACTGTCGATGGAATCTTATTCTTGGAGACTTTATTCAATTTGTATTGCAGACTTTTGTATCATTTAGAGAATCACCTAGTGACATACTTATTAGGCTAAGGTTGATTGTGAAGACCTTGAGGTTATCTTAAGGGATGAAAAAGGAGAGACGCATATTTTTATGTTAAAGAGAGAAAAAGCCATATCCCTTGATTTCTGCTATGAAAGCAAGTAGGCTATTGTGTCAAGGATGTGCTGGGTATTGGTGTTATGCCATTAACACTAAAAAAAATAAAGAAAAAAAAGCAGAAGATATTCATGTAGTTTGTGAATTTAGAGATGTTTTTCCTGAAGAGTTACCAGGATTAACCCCTCAAAGAGAAATTGATTTTAAGATTGAATTAGTTCCTGGTGCCCAACTCATCTCTAAAGTTCCATATCGTACGGCCGCAGCAGAGCTTGGAGAACTGAAGATTCAATTAGATGAGCTATTATAGAAGGGATTTATCAGATCCAGTGTGTCACCATGGGGTGTCCCATATTTATTTGTAAAAAAGTATGGAACCTTGAGGTTGTGTATCAATTAAAGGGAGCTGCACAAGGTCACCATAAAAAATAAATACGCTTTGCTTTGAATAGATGATTTGTTTGATCAACTGCAAGGAGCGGAAGTCTTTTCCAAGATTAACTTGAGGTCTGGATATCATCAGCTTAGGATTAAACTTGAAGACATCCCCGAAACCTTGTTTAAGATTAGGTGCCCTTGCGGCCTTCATGGATCTTATGAATAGAGTTTTCAAGACCCTATTTAGACAAGTTTGTGGATGACATTTTGAAGTACTCTAAGGACCAAAGATGAACACATTGCTCATTTGAAGACAGTGTTGCAGACCCTGAGTTAAAATAACTATTATATGACAAATTAAAGAAGTGTGAGTTCTAGTTAGGAGAAGTGGTATTTCTGGGACATTTAGTTTCAAAGGAGGGGATTAAGGTTGACCCCCAGAAGGTGAAAGCAATTATAGAGTGGCCAAGGTCGACTAATGTCACTGAGATTACAAGCTTCTTAGGTTTAGTTGGCTATCATTGAAGGTTTGTAAAGGATTATTTTTTTAAAAATAGCATCTCCCCTGACCAATTTGTTAAAGAAAGCTATTAAGATTGAGTGGACGGAGAATTGTGAAAGGGCATTTCAAGAGTTAAGGCAGAGATTAACTACCACCCTAATTCTAGCTCTATTAGTGGAAGGGAAAAAGTGCACTATCGACAGTGATGAATCGAAAAATGGGTTGGGATGTGTTCTGATGGAAGAAGATAAGGTGGTAGCTTATGCCCCCCGACAGCTCAAGCCTTATGAGAGGAATTACACTATCCATGACCTGGAACTAATGGTTGTGGTCTCTGCATTAAACATTTGGAGACAATACTTTTATGGAGTACCTTTGTTGAACTTAAAATTTTCACAAATCAAGTATTGTCGAATTAATATTCACTAACTCAATATAATTCTATTGTCAAGAGCATGGCCAAATTGTTTCAACAAATAACGATTCTTGGCACAGGGTCCAAAGAGTTCAAGCTGAGCCCAAAATCCAAAAAAAAAATAGTCGTGTCCTTAAAAAAAATAAATCAAATGGCCCAAAAACAAAGAAATGTGAAGGCCATGTTGGAGTGGGATTCAACAAATACATTTGCTTGCTGCTTTGGTCACTTTAAAGAAAAAAGGGTTTTAATAAGACCTTGGTTTAATGATTGCAAAAACCGCTTGGGCAGTGGCTTTATATTAAAATGCAAAGGAATGATTAAACAAAGTCAATTGCCTTCCAGCAACTCATGATCGATTAACATGGGGAGGAAAGTGGGGTTATTTGGAGGTTTTATTATAACTGCTTTCTACTTGCTTGTAAAAGCTACAAAAGATACCAAAAGGGAGAAGGGAAAAAAAAACAAGAAGCAGAGCTTGGAAAGGGAAAAACACAGTAGCAGAAGGACGATGAAAACAGAGACCAAAAAAAAAAGAAAAGCACCAAGGACAAGAAACAGAGCAAAAAAAAATATACAGAGAACAAAGCCTAAGGACGGAAAAACTGAAGAACTGGAGAAAATTGATTTAAAGGGGCTAAATACTCCTCTTGATAACTTCAAGCTGAAAATTAAAAGGTGATACAAAAATGGAGTATGGATGCTTTAGTTCATCTCAAACCTCCATCCTGTATATCCAAGATTGTCACAGTTAATCAAAAAAGTGTTGGATCTAATAAAGGGATTAAGGCCTCAACACAAGTTCAAGTTTTAATCATACTTTTGGGATCATGCTAGATCCTAGTTCACGCCGGAACTGCCAAAATTTGGATCCTACTGGATCCCGATTCCTGCCAGAATCATTAAATGACGGATCCTGTGGGAACCTTGTTCTTGCCGGAACCATGGAAAGACCCAAAAAAAAATTGTGTTTTTACCTTTCAAGAAAACTTCGCATCTCTATGAATGAATGGAAGAAATTTCCATAGCTCAAATGGAATAAATTGGAAAATCTAAGCCTTTTATAAATTCCAAGTTTTCATTTAGTGGATAAATTTGATTCATCTTAAAACTCCATTTTGAAGTGTATTCCTCAAAAGATATTACTTATCCACTTAATTTAAATTTTTGATTTGTGGTTAAATAAGAAAAAGACAAAAAGAAAAAAAGCATAATCAAAGCAAATGAAGAATTCTAGCAGGTGGCAATCGTTACATGTAAATCGGACTGGCTTACTCTAGAAATAAAAAGCAATTAAGCCTATTAAAGGCACATTTCTATTTTAAGCAAATGGCTTTTTTTTTTTTCTGGTCCTGATGTTCTGTTTTTGGGCACAGTGAGTGTAGGCTTTATTTCACGAAAGCAAAATCAAAAGCTTTGCTTTCTATCAATTGAAGGGAGAATTACTAGCAGGTGTTGACTATTTTTTAAATTACTCAAAAGATTTTTTTTCAAGTAGGTGTTGTTTACTTTGGCTTTCAAAAGTCAAAAGAGAAGTTGGGCGGCCTCTGTTTTTTAGGAATCCATTTCTCTGTTTTAATTTTTTACTTCAAAGTCTTGTTGAGAAGAATACAATAATAATTTTACTCCCTGACAATTGAAGTAAAATAGAACGTATTGGGTTGAAGAAGTCAAACAGCTGAGTTTGTGGACTAGTTGCTGCCAACAATCACCAATTTGTTGAGGGGTAAAATAAATGAGTAAAATAATTAAACAAATGCGTGAGCTTTCAAGGGGTGGTCACTACTGTTCATTTAGCAAAGATGAGTAAAGAGTCACTTATTCTAATTGGGTGACATTATATGAAGTCTATGAAGCTAGAGTTCATAAATTCTTTTTTTTTGCATCTGCCTAACAAAATCTGTAATAGGGAAAATAAAAATATGTTTAGGTTGAATATCGTTCAGAACTACGATGACTTGATTACACTAAGGATACGTAGGATGCTCGATATAATATTCTTCGAGTTCAGTCGAAGTCAAAATTCTCAAATGGGCCCAAACTGATCCCCCCCCCCCCTTCCTAAAAATTTAGATTGGTTCAAGTCGATTGCACCTTAACCGCTCAAAAGCCAAAAAAAGTCAAACCTTCCATTATAGAAACCGACCTCCTTAAATTTTCAACTCCATCAAAAGGACCAAAAAGTCTCATTTATTTTCCCCTTTTTCATGAAAGATCAAAATTGCAGTTCTGCAACCCTTGGTTACATGCTACGTAACCAAAAAAAATAACCAAAAAATAAACGAGCTTCTAATTTTTTTTTTAACTCATAAGTATGGTAAAATGGACTAAACCCGAGCCAAATAAATTTCCGCCGTTCTAAGCCATAAGCCTAAACTAAAAATTGGAACAATAAATACATCGATTTGATCCCACTAAGGGTACGTAAGAAACCCGTAAATAAATTTCGGGTGCAATCGCAAGTTAAACAAAATAACAAGAACGACCTAAAAGAAAGGGGGTGAGTCGGAAAATAAGAAAATCGTTGCAAGCGGCTAAAAATAATAATAAAAATAACTTAGCCACTAAAAGTTAAAAAAAAATCAAATGATAAAATTAAATCAAAATTGTGGATAATAAATTAGTCCACATATAATAAAGTCCAAAATCAAAACTCAAAATTAAATTATGGTTATAACTTAACTGAAATAAAATTCAAATAAAATTAAAGAACTACGACCGGTTTGATCCTCTATAAAAGAGGTACGTAGGCAGCTCACGATAAAAAATGAGTGCAACCCAAATTTCAAATTAGATATAATTACCCGATCCCTAACCTGCACATGAAGAATGTGTATGTATAGTAGCCTTCCTAGAAGGTGCCTATACAACCACTATCTGATGCAACTAAGTTTTGAACACGGAAGATTCGACATTAAAAATACGATAATTGTCGGTTCAAATTACATAAAGTCTTATTAAAGCAAAACAAAACAAAACAAGAAAAGGTAAAACAGAACGAGTCGGAATCAAAAGGTGGTCTCCCGAGAGGGAGTTGTAATTAAGGAGGTTTATCCTCTTGAATAGGGTCGTACTCAAAATAAACCAATGTACATTTTTGCACGTCGGAAAATTGTGTTTTGCATATTATTTATTTTTATTAAATTTTTGCTCAACATAATTTTTGGCACGCTCGGTGGGACCCTATTTTTCTTTTCATCTATGATTTGTTTATATTAGCTAATATTTATTTTCTTCTTTTTGTTGTGTTTGTTTTTGTCAACAAATTCAAGAACAATGGCACCTCAAGTCACCATTAACTTCAACGAGCTTCCCATCACATTTGTGATCAAATGCAGAATGTTCCAGGCTAGGAAGAACGTGCATGTGGTCTTCACTGTTGGGCCACGATCCATCCTGGATGAGTTTCCATTGTCAAACTCAATGGAACCTCTTAGGGGTCTCGAAAGGGAAAGCAGGCCCACCCCTAAGGCCGACAACCCGCTTACAAAGAAAGCGGCGAAGAACCTAAAAAGCAACAAGCGTAGAAGCGAAAAACGTCGCGCCAAGATTGCTGCACCTAAGCTAGTTCTATCACTAGCCTTGGAGCTAACCAAGACGACCTTGAGGAGGGCTTTTCAACAAAGGTCTCTACGGCTTGCCCCTCAATGGCTAGGCCGTTCAACTCAGTGCTGACTCCACACCCCAGCCAAGTTCCATCTTGATGGGGAACCCTCACAAGGGAAGCACCAACAACCCGAGCGATAATCCAACCAAGGTAAGCTCAGGTTCCTTATTTGACCCCAAGGCAAGTTTGGGTCCCTACTTCGGCCCTGAGGCAAGATCGAGTTCATTCCTCAGGCCCAATCCACACTTGGGCTCCTGTCTTTACCAGGAATGGGGCAAAGACAAGCAAAAAACCCCTAACCTTGAGGACCCCCAATAAGCCATTTGGGGAAGGAACCTCAGGAGTCAAGAAGGCTCCTCAAGTTTGCTCTACAAGGTGGATTTTTATCGGGACTATCCCCGTTGATATTCCCGTAGCCGAGGTAATGATGACCTCCTATTCAGAGGAGGAAACAATACCTAAAACTACAATGGTTAAATTTGTTAAACCTTCAACCTCAAGCACCTCCACTATGGTGCCGAGACTTTTGCAGGTCACAACCACTACTCCTCCTCAAAGCCTTACAAAAGGTAGGAGGATTTTACCTCCTAGGCCACAAAATCAAAGTGATTTAACCTCTGAACGGATCATGTCACATGCATACAGCGGCCCAATCACAAGGTCAAGGCCCAAAGCACTATTATATGCCGAGGTGGCCTTACAATCTTCAACCACTACCTTTTAGCAAGACGGGGACCAACTGAAAGGACAAGATGAAGTTACAAGGCCTGCCTTTTCCCAAGAAGAAACGACATCCACCGTCATCCTACAAGAGCAAATCAGCGAGGATGATTAGGCTGAAAACATGTCGGTCTTGGTTACCAGCACGCCGAGCCTCAAGGAGCAAATGCAAGAGTTGCAAAGGAAACTTGCAGAAAAAGAGGTTGAAATAGCTAACCTCGGTATGCGCCTTGAAAATAGGGAGCAAGAAAAGACTAATGAGGTTAGCAGTGACAAGACAGTTATCACTCCGCAAGATATCAAGGAGTTGGTAACTCAAGGAATCAGAGAGCATCAAGCAGCCATGAATCCCCCAGTGTTGGGGTATAGGAGCCCATAGCCAAGTCACTACGACTCGGTTCCTTTCCCCAAGGGCTACCAAAAGCCAAACTTTGAAAAGTTTGATGGAATAAATGGGTCACCGCATGAACATTTGGCCCATTTTTATTCAGCGTGCGGTGAAACTGCCTTAAATGACTCGTTGTTGATCAGGTAATTCGTACAGTCCCTCAAAGAAGCAGCGTTTATATGGTATACCCAGCTTCAGCCTGGGTCATTACACACTTGGGATGACCTCCAAAGGGCATTCCTAGCCCAATTCGTGAGTTGAAAACGAAGAGTTTCTATAATAGACCTTGCCGATACTCACCAAAGGCCAAACGAAAGTGTTAATGATTTCATCATGAGGTGGAGAAGCTTAAGCTTGCAATGCCCAAAAAAGCTAAGCAAGCAATCAACAGTTCAAATGTGTGCAAACAATTTAGACCCTCAAATTTCCACATATGACGGTACTGATGAACCTCAAAACTTCTATGCCCTTGTGTCTAAGGCGAGTAATGTAGAAAGACAACTTGCCCGTCAGCAAGCCATACAACCCAACAGGGAAGAAATCAAAAGGCCAAACAAGAAGGGAGAGTCAATGGCTACGTTTGTCAGAGCAAGCCCAAAGCCAACCAATGGCGAAATTTCAACAATGGCAAAGGCAAACAAAAAGAGGGAGCTCGACGACTCACCCTCTAGGAAAGGAAAGAAAAGAAGTATCCCTTCGATGATGATAATGTTCAAGGGATATTTGATGAGTTAATGGCTGCAAAAGTCATTTCTCTTCCAGAGCCAAAACGACCTGTCGAGGTCAATATGACAAATGATCCTAAGTATTGCTCATACCATAAGATCATCAGCCACCCTATAAAAGATTGTTATGTCTTCAAAGACATAATCGAAGATATGATTAGAAGGGGAGAAATTGAGATAGAAGGAGCTCCAGCCAAAGGACCCACCGCATCGTCAAATGCAACCTCAACAGTGGAACAGAGCGATAAATCTCACCCATCATCCTCATAAACTAATCAAGGGATCCCAATGGTGTCATTACCACCTCATGCAGTCCCCATCAAGTTCATTGTTGATGATGATGTAGCAATAGTATGGGCATATCCAGATATGCCTGTACCCTCACCAGGAGCACCCACCTTATACGATTTTTACCTAGACCCAAGTCTCGAGGCATGGGAAACATTAGAAGATGAGGATGATGATAGCTTTGGGTGGCAAACCTACTCTAGCAGGCGATCATTTTGGCAGGGAATGGTCCGAGCTTCTCAGTCCCCAGGAGTTAAAATAAGAGGACAGAAGCCGCTTCAAAAGAAAAAAAAAAGAAAACCAAGAAAAAGAAGTCAAGAGCCAAAAAGAAGCCAGACTTAACTTCTGAAGAGGAGTACGTGCCACCGGTTAAGACCCCGTTCACTTTAAGTAATTATATCCCCAAAGGTTTTTTCGATAGTGACTCCTCGGATGATGACCCTAAAGAAGGGGAAGTAACCCAATGTTACATGGTCTCATGGGCTGATGAATGTGAAAAAGCAAGCGCTATTCTCGCAAACACTGCTCAAGAAATGGATCAAATAACTCTTCGATCTGGTCATCAACTCTAACCATCGAAACCAGCAGGGAAAGCGGAGAAAAAAGAAACGACATCAGAGATACCACTAATATCGGATGACGCCATAGAAAAGGGTGATGAGGAAGTAATTCCCTCGAGCTCAAATAGCCAGGGAACTGCTGAGAACAGACAAGCAACTTAAGATTCCAAGAAAGATCTTCCTGCCACAACCACTTTTCAAGTTCGTCCAGGGTCTCATAAACAAAAAGTTTGTTATGATGTCATTTCTCATCTCAAGCGAATCCCAGCGCGTCTAAGTGTCTGTGACGCCTTACAAATGTCCAAAGAGCTAAGAAGGGCACTTATACAAGCGCTAATGGACCCCGACGACTACAAAGATCAAGTTGATCCTATTAAGGTGGATGAGGTGTTATCATCTCCTTTAAACCAACGTGTTGCATGCATGGATTGCATAACATTCTCTGATGAAGACCTCCAATTGGGGTCTGCAAATCACAACAGGCCTCTATACGTCACCAGTAGGATTGGGGATAAAAGAATAAATCGGATCCTACTTGATTGTGGTTCTGTAGTCAACCTTCTTCCGTTGAGGGTATTAAGGGCAATAGGGATAACACCAAATCAGTTGTCCCCAACTTTGCTCACAATACAAGGGTTTAATTAGGTAGGGCAGAAAGCCTTAGGCACTATTGCTTTGAAAGTTGAGCTAAACAACCTCTACACAGATGCTCTCTTTCATGTAATAGATGATGATACTTCTTATAATGCCCTACTCGGTCAGTCGTGGCTCCATACTAGCAAGGCTATTGCCTCGACTCTTCACTAGTGTTTGAAATACACTGACGAGCATGGCAATGAGAAAACAATCTGTGGGGACACAAATCAGTGGATTCTAGAACCTGCCAAGTTCTTTTAAACCAAAGAAAGAGTAACCAAAGAGAAAATCCCAAGCCTCTTACTTTACCTCAAAAGGTTATTCGGGTTGTCAACAGTTACACTAGTGAAGCCAAGGAAGATCAGTTCCCACGATCAAAGGGTGTTGTTCAAATATGCACCCAAAGACAAAAGAAAGCACGACCAAAAGGCCCTGACTCCAGTGAGGGAAATTGGGAACTCTCTTGTCACGAGTTATACTTTTCCCCTCCGAAGGATTGAACAGTCGGTACCCAAAGAAAATCTGTTCATAAGAACATCACTCAGCAACAAGAGAGTGGTGTTAAGGGAAAACATTTCAAAGCCTCTAACAGGAGCATCCTCTTCAAGCGGTTCACCTCCAGGAAGGCCATCATCATCAAAGAGGAGCACGAAGAATAAGAGAGGACTTGCCAAGGAAAACCAAAAATTGAATATCTAATTTGAAAGTGGAGTCCTAAAGGCATCATTTCAAGAGAATACCTTCAAAAATCTTCAAATCTCTCATGATGGGGGGATTCTCAAGGCTCATACCACAAATGATATGGTCTTTACACCTCGAGAACAAGAGATGTTTTCCCAAAATGAGCAAGTCCAACCTCGAATCTCCGTTTTTCAAAGACTTGGGAAAGTGAATGAACCCAAACAAAAGAATTTCCATGTCAGAAAGTAGAGGAAGTGGAAGTGGAATAAGAAAGGGCGTCGGCCTAGAAGCTTTGTTTGGGTTTGTGAACAAAATGAACCCGAGCATGCAGAACAAGTTAACATCGTGTCGTGCAGATGAGGAAAATGCTCAAAGTTTTGAATTTCCTTAATAAGAAGCTTTCAAGCATCATCAGATTGCCATAACAGGTCATGAAATGTGTGGTGAAGTACAGGTTGATTTACCTAAAAGCCTAAACGATGACTTAACTCTTGAACATGAGCCCTCCCAAGACTTTGTTGAGGCGATTCAACCTGCACCTCTAGAAATGGAGGATGGCGGTCAAGCAATGATTGACCAGCTTCGGGAGATAAATTTGGGAACAACTTATGAGCCCAAGCCAATTTTTGTGAGTGCCATGCTAAATGATGAAGAAGTGGCACAATATGAACAACTCCTCTGAGAATACAAAGACGTATTTGCTTGGGGTTATCCAGACATGCCAGGCTTGGATCCAAGTGTCGTTGTTCACAAGTTGGCTGTTTCTGAAAGCATAAAGCCAATAAAGCAGCCTTAGCGGCGCTTTCGTCTTGAGTTGACAATCCAAATAAATGTCTCATAAAGGCTAACTTCATTCGCGAAGTTCAATACCCAACTTAGTTGGCTAACATTATCCCCGTTCAAAAAAAGAATGGTCAACTCCGGATATGTGTAGATTTTAGGAACTTAAACAATGCATGTCCCAAGGATGATTTTCCACTACTAATCACTGAACTTCTTGTGGATGCCACAACAAGATTTGGGGCTCTGTCTTTCATGAATGGTTTCTCGGGGTACAATGAAATCAAAATGCACCCCGAAGATGAAGACTTAACGGCCTTTCGAACACCACAAGGCATATACTGTTATACAGTAATGCCGTTTGGTTTAAAAAATGCCGGAGCCACATACCAAAGAGCCATGACGATCATTTTTCGTGATTTTCTCCACAATCTCGTTGAATGTTATGTTGATGACTTGGTTGTAAAAACAAAGGATAGAGAAAATCACCTGCATGACCTAAGAAAGGTCTTTGAAAAGCTTCGTCAACATCAGCTCAAGATGAACCCCTTAAAATGTGCATTTGGAGTCACCTAAGGGAAATTTCTCGGCTTTGTGGTTCGAAAAGAAGGGATTGAGATTGACCCCGATAAAGTCAAAGCCATAATCCAAATGCCCCATCTGAGAAACTTAAGAGAATTACGGGGCTTACAAGGAAGGTTGGCCTACATACGACGGTTCATTTCAAATTTATCAGGAATGTGTCAACCTTTCACAAGACTCCTAAAAAAGGACACGCCTTTCATTTGGGATCAAGCTTGTCAAAATGCTTTTGAAAGCATCAAGCAATATCTCACAAGGCCACCTGTCCTAATGGCTCCAATACAGGGAAGACCCTTAATATTATACACAGTAGCCCTCGAACGGTCTTTAGGGGCTATGTTGGCTCAATGTAATGACGAAGGGAAAGAAAACGCCCTGTATTATATCAGCCGGACAATGGTGGGTGCAGAAGTAAATTACTCATCCATGGAGAAAATTTGCCTTGCCTTGGTTTTTTCCGTTCAAAAATTATGACACTACCTCTTATCCCATCAGATCATTTTGATCTCAAAGTCAGATCCGTTAAGGTACATATTATCTAAACATATGCTATCAGGGAGATTGGCTAAATGGGCTATGCTTTAGCCCCTTTTGACATCAAGTTCATGCATCAAAAAGCAGTAAAAGGACAAGCCATAGCCGATTTCCTAGCAGCACATCCATGTACAGATAATAAAGAACTACCCGATGACCTGCTAGATGATGAAGTTATGCTTGCTGAAATGAAAACTTGGAAGTTATATTTTGATGGGGCGGTAAGGAGTCGGGGAGTCGGAGTAGGGATTGTGTTAAGTACACCAGCAGGTGCACTTATCCCTCATTCATTTTCTCTCCTCGAGATCTGTTCAAATAATGTGACCGAATATGAGGCGCTCATCTGGAGCGTGTGCTAATGGGCTGGAAGTAGATTGCTTGAGTTTAGTTGCAAATTTCCACTTTGATGAAGGATATGACTTGATATAAAGGCTAAGCCACCAATCAAGCCTAAGGATCCACCAAGAATTGCATAAAGGCAATGCCACCAACAACTCTATAAAGGATTCCACTCAAGACTCACCACCTTTGTAAAAAGGATAAAGAGAACTTAAGATTTTTGAGAGAGAATGAAAGCATAAGCTTCTTTGCATAAATATTCAACAACCTCTTCTACATCCTAAGGCTCCTCCTTATATAGGAGAGCTTCACAAGTCTTCAAATCAGCAAAAACAACGCATTGGTCGACCGTAAAGCAAAGAAGGGAACCAAAAAGCAAGAAACAAAAGCTAAAAAGTGCTTTTTACTTTATGTCAGCACTTTTCAGTTTACATAGGCCAACTTTAAAAGGCTATATCTCCTAGGTTTGTTGGCCAAATGAGCTGCACAAGTACTTGTTGGAAAGATCTAGAATTAAGCTTTCTAGAGCCTCCTCTTTCAGGCAATTTGTATCACCCGTGTGGGAGATATCAGGCAAAACGTGCAAGGTGGTACAAGCTAGGCAGAATCTGCAGCATGTGGGAAAAGCCTTCACTTGACCCATGCCCTATTGCTTTGGCCTAGAACTCTTTTTATGCCCTTTGAGATGACATAAGAAGGTTCCCAAAAGGTGGGTTTGCAGTAAATTAAACCCATTCTAAGCTTGGTTAATTAAGTCCACAAAACCGGGTTAAAAACCGGGTAACCTTGCCGTTAGAGTGCCATTCGCTGTTTTGACTTCTTTTATTATTTCCGAGGGTTTGACTTCATTTTGATGACCCAAACCCTTTAGAAGGCCTCTTGACCTTCCCAAAATAGGTGCGTCACGCATCCCAATGGTTCGAGATGAGTTTGGAATTGGAGTTCCAAAACCGCACAAGGGCCAAGTCCCCTTTGATGTAGCTTGTGAGCATGAAGGAGGAGTTGTGAGTCCTCTTGGACTTTTGTAGGCATGACATCCGTTTCATCCTCCCCTTCTTGAATGTGATTTGCCCTCAAATCATCACCTTCTTCCCCATCTTCAAGGTAGGGTGTGAGATCACCCACGTTGAATGTAGAGGAAATACCCATGTCCCCGGGAAGCTCTATCTTGTAGGCATTGTCATTGATCCGTTCAAGGACCTTAAATGGACCATCACTTCTTGGCATGAGCTTGTTCTTCCTTCTAGAGGGGAACCTTTCCTTTCTCAATTGTATCCATACCAAGTCGCCGGGTTTGAAGGTAATGGCTTTACGGTGCTTGTTGGCTCTAGCTTTGTACATCTCATTTGTTTTCTCAATCTTGGCCCAGATTTCTTCATGAAGCTTCTTCATCTCTTTGGCCCTCTCCTCGGCCTCATAGCTCACTCTAGACTCAAGTGGAAGTGGTATGAGTTCTAGGGGATTTAGAGGGTTGATCCCATAACATGATTCAAAGGGAGAGTGGGTCGTAGCAAAACTAGGAGTCCGTTTGTATGCAAATTCAGCATGGGGAAGCTTGAGATCCCACTCCTTGATGCTTTTACTCACCAAACTTCTAAGCAAAGTAGCAAGAGTTTTGTTGGTGGCTTCGGTTTGGCCATCGGTTTGAGGATGGTGGGAGGTACTATACAAGAGCTTAGTACCAAGGAGCCTCCATAAACATCTCCAAAAGTGGCTAAGAAACTTTGTGTCCTGATCCGACACAATGCTCTTAGGGATGTCATGAAGCTTAACAACTTCTTTGGGGTAGAGGTGGGCTATGTAGGATGCATCATCCGTCTTTTCACATGGAATGAAGTGAGCCATTTTTGAGAAACGGTCCACTACCACCATAATAGAATCTTTACCTCTTTGAGTCCTTGGAAGAGCAACAATGAAATCCATGCTCACATCTTCCCATGGGCCATTAGGGATTGGCAAAGGAGTGTACAACCCTTGGTGGAATTGACTCTTGGCTTGTTGACAAATAGGGCACTTGGAGATTACCTCATGAACATCACCTCCCATTCTTGGCCAATAAAAGTGCTCCTTAAGCATGTCAATGGTCTTGTTGATCCCAAAATGACCGGCTAGACCACCACCATGAACTTCCTTGACAAGAAGCTTCCGGATTGGACCCTTTGGAATGCATAGCTTGTTGCCTTTGAATAAGAAGCCCTCTTGAAGAATATAAGGGCCTTGCTTGTTGCCCTCTTGATCAATGAGGTAGGGTTTGAAATCGTCATCTTCTTTGTAGTGATCACGGATAAATTGGAAGCCAAGGATCCTTGCTTCCATCACGGCTAGTAGAGAATGCCGCCTTGAAAGAGCATCCGCAACCACATTGGTACTCCCCTTCTTATGTTTGGCCACAAATGAGAAACTTTGCATGAACTCAACCCATTTAGCATGCCTTGGATTGAGCTTGTGTTGGCCATTCAAGTACTTCAAAGCCTCATGGTCCGAATGGAGTACAAATTGCTTTGGTCTTAAGTAATGAGACCAATGATCAAGAGCTCTCACCAATGCATAGAACTCCTTGTCATATGTTGAGTAGTTCTTCCTTGAACCGTTGAGCTTCTCACTAAAGTAGGCAATGGGGCGTAGATCTTGCATAAGGACAGCCCCTATACCAACTCCACTTGCATCACAATCAACTTCAAAGAGCTTGTTGAAGTCGGGAAGGGCTAACACCGGGGCCTCACATAGCTTGGACTTGAGTTTCTCAAAGGTACAATGGGCGGCCTTAGTCCACTCAAAAGAACCTTTCTTCATGCATTCAGTGATGGGGGCCGTGAGGGTGCTAAACGCCTTGATGAATCTCCTATAAAAAGATGCCAAGCCATGGAAACTCCTAACCTCGGTGATGGTAGTGGGAGTTGGCCATGACTTGATAGCTTCCACTTTGCCTTGGTCCATGGAGATGCCATCACTAGAAACAACATACCCCAAAAAGGTGACTTGGGGTGTAGAGAACTCACACTTTTCAAGCTTGCCAAAGAGCTTTTGAGCTCTTAGAACCATGAAGACTTCTTCCAAGTGATGTAGATGATCTTTTTGATTCTTTGAATAAATGAGGATATCATCAAAGTAGACCACCACGAATTTCCCAATAAAAGGTCTCAAGACCTCATTCATCAATCTCATGAAAGTGCTAGGGGCATTAGAGAGGCCAAAGGGCATCACTAGCCACTCATAAAGCCCACCCTTGGTCTTGAAGGCCGTTTTCCACTCATCACCTTCCCTCATGCGGATTTGGTGATATCCACTCCTTAGATCAATTTTGGAGAAGATGGAAGAGCCATGGAGCTCATCAAGCATGTCATCAAGTCTAGGTATGGGGTACCTATACTTGATAGTAATGTTGTTGATGGCTCTACTATCCACACACACGCCGTAAGATCCATCCTTCTTGGGCACTAACAAAGCCGGGACCGAACAAGGACTCATGCTCTCTTTCACATAACCTCTAGCCAAGAGCTCATCAACTTGCCTTTGAAGTTCTTTGGTCTCTTGAGGGTTGCATCTATAGGCTGCTTTGTTTGGAAGTGGGGCACCCGGAAGGAGGTCAATTTGGTGCTCAATGCCTCTAATTGGAGGGAGGCCGGGGGGTAGTTCTTGTGGAAAGACATCTCTGTATTGTGAGATGAGGGGGATGATTTTTGGATGTAAAGGAGTCACTTCCTCACTTTTATTGCTTTCAAGCATGAGTAAAGCTAGGACTTGCTTACCCTTGCTCAAAGCTCTCTCAACCCGTGTTTCACTCAACATGAGGAGGTCTCTCTTTTTCTCACTTCCCACCCCGGGTTTGGATTTGTGGATTTGGTTTGGAGGCAATGGGTTTAAGACTATCTTCTCTTTTTCAATGACCAATGAATAAGTGTTCTTGAACCCATCATGCACAACATGTCTATCAAATTGCCAAGGCCTACCCAAGAGTATATGGCATGCACTCATGGGTACCACATCACAAAGCACATTATCTCTATACTTTTTGCCAATTGAAAAAGAGATGAGTGCTTGCTTAGTTACCTTAATGTTGCCTCCATCATTAAGCCATTTGAGAGAATAAGGCTTGGGATGTGAAATAGTGGGAATGCCAAGCTTCTCAATAAGTGTGGTAGAGGCCACATTGGTGCAACTTTCTCCATCAATAATCAAGTTGCAAACCTTTTCTTGAATGGTGCACCGAGAGTGAAAAATCATGTCCCTTTGAGTCTTGTCATAAGGAGTGTCTTGGGTGTGTAAAACCCTCCTCAAGACAAGTAACTCACCTTCATCGGCTTCAAGTTGAGTCTCTTTGTCCATGGAGTCCGATTCTTCCGCATGAGCTTCCTCTTGAGTTGCCATCAATAGGGCATCTACTTCCTCAACTTCTTGGATGGTCATAACCCTTCGGTTGGGGCAATCATATTGGAAGTGACCATACCCTTGACATTTAAAGCACTTCTTGCCTTCAAGTGTCTTAGGCAATTCTTTGGGTGTAGGAAGTGCCATGGTCTTGCCCTTGTCAACCCGTGAAGTGCCCTTGGGTTTGGGAGGAAAGAAGGGCTTGAATGGGGACTTTGAACTTACTTGCTCTCATGGGAATGGTTTGGTGAAGACCTTCTTTTCTTTCTTCCTCTTTTCAACTTTGAGAGCTAGTTTGAAGACATCATCCAAGGTGAAATATGTTTGAAGTTCCACCTTCCTTGCAATAAGAGGGCTCAACCCATTGAGAAACCTAGCCACGGGTTGCTCTTGGGGCTCATGGATGCCTCCCCTCAATAAGAGTTGCTCAAATTCCCTCATGTACTCACCCACACTCATGTTGTTTTGCTTGAGTGAGAATAACCGGTTGTAGATGTCTTGCTTGTAGCTTTCGGGGAGAAATCTCTTGTTCATAAGAGGCTTAAGCTTTTCCCAAGAATTGATCTTCCTTCTTCCTTCTCTAGCCCTTTGCTTCTTGACATTTTCAAACCACAAGGAGGCATACCTTGTAAGTTTGAGACTAGCAATCTTGAAGCTCTTCTCATCATCATAGCCTTTAGCTTCAAAGATTCGGTCCAAGGCTTGGACCCATTCAAGGAACTCATCGGGATTCAAGTTGCCATTGAACTCCGGGGGTTCCACTTTGATGTCCCTAAACTCATCCATAGGAGGTCTTCTACCTCCCCTTCTTGGATTGCTTCCCATGCTAGAGTCACTAGAGAAGCCATGTTCATCTTCATCATCAATAGGCTCTCGAGTTCTTTGGCCTCTTTGGAAGGCCATAAATTAGTTGGTCATTTCCTCAAGTTGCCTACTAAGTTGCTTCACACTTTGTTGCAAGGCTAGAATGGCATTGTCTTGCCTCATGATATGAGCTTGTTCTAGGCTCATACCCCTTGGTACCCTTGCCGGTTGGGGGGAACTAGTTGAGGGATCTTCTTCATGAGACATGGTGAAAGGTGGGAAAGGAGAATAGGAGAGGTTAAGGTTCGGAAAGGAGGTGGCACGGGCGTGCTAGGGGGGCACGGTGCAAGAACCAGCTGGGGAAGGGGTGGCACGACCGTGCAAGGTGGCACGGGGTGGCCGTGCCAATGTTCTGGAGGAGGAGAGGGTTGGCACGGTCATGCTTGGTGGCACGGGGTGACCGTGCCACTCTTCGGTCACTTTGCACGGTTTGGGGGAAAGTGGATTTTGAGGGGGGTTTTGGTGGGGGTTTGTGTTTGGCTTTTTTGTGGGGGTTCTTTGAGGGTTAAATGAGGTATTTTGGGGAAGAAGGAAGTGCGGTTAAAGGGGTTTGTGAGTTTGGCAAAGTGTTTGGTCAAGTGTATTTTTGTGAGCTCAAACTAGAAGATGCATAGATTGGCCCCGATTTTCATAACAACGGTGAATGAAAACTTGGCAAGGACAAAACCAAAGCTAGGAAATGTGATATAAACTCAAGAACACCAACCTGGATTAGCTCTGATACCAACTGGAGCGTGTGCTAATGGGCCGGAAGTAGATTGCTTGAGTTTAGTTGCAAATTTCCACTTTGATGAAGGATATGACTTGATATAAAGGCTAAGCCACCAATCAAGCCTAAGGATCCACCAAGAATTGCATAAAGGCAATGCCACCAACAACTCTATAAAGGATTCCACTCAAGACTCACCACCTTTGCAAAAAGGATAAAGAGAACTTAAGATTTTTGAGAGAGAATGAAAGCATAAGCTTCTTTGCATAAATATTCAACAACCTCTTCTACATCCTAAGGCTCCTCCTTATATAGGAGAGCTTCAGAAGGCTTCAAATCAGCAAAAACAACGCATTGGTCGACCGTAAAGCAAAGAAGGGAACCAAAAAGCAAGAAACAAAAGCTAAAAAGTGCTTTTTACTTTATGTCAGCACTTTTCAGTTTACATAGGCCAACTTTAAAAGGCTATATCTCCTAGGTTTGTTGGCCAAATGAGCTGCACAAGTACTTGTTGGAAAGATCTAGAATTAAGCTTTCCAGAGCCTCCTCTTTCAGGCAATTTGTATCACCCGTTTGGGAGATATCAGGCAAAACGTGCAAGGTGGTACAGGCTAGGCAGAATCTGCAGCATGTGGGAAAAGCCTTCACTTGACCCATGCCCTATTGCTTTGGCCTAGAAATCTTTTTATGCCCTTTGAGATGACATAATAAGGTTCCCAAAAGGTGGGTTTGCAGTAAATTAAACCCATTCTAAGCTTGGTTAATTAAGTCCACAAAACCGGGTTAAAAACCGGGTAACCTTGCCGTTAGAGTGCCATTCGCTGTTTTGACTTCTTTTATTATTTCCGAGGGTTTGAATTCATTTTGATGACCCAAACCCTTTATAAGGCCTCTTGACCTTCCCAAAATAGGTGTGTCACGCATCCCAATGGTTCGGGATGAGTTTGGAATTGGAGTTCCAAAACCGCACAAGGGTCAAGTCCCCTTTGATGTAGCTTGTGAGCATGAAGGAGGCGTTGTGAGTCCTCTTGGACTTGTGTAGGCATGACATCCGTTTCATCATCATTGGCATCGAATTGGTCCTAGAAATGCGTATTCACCAGCTTGAAGTATTCGATGATTCCCAGTTAATCATACGACAAATAGACGGCTAATACGAAGTAAGAAATGCTAAATTAGTGCCTCTTTACCAAAGGGCAAGAAGCTTTATGAACCAATTCCTTCAAGTACAGGTTAACCATGTGCCAAGGTCTGAGAATGATAAAGTAGATGCCTTAGCAAAGCTGGCTGCTTCACTAACACTCCTTGATGAAAGAGAAATTCAAATAACAATCAGGGAACGTCATTTGTTGGCCTCAGCCTTAGTTCATTTTGATGAAACAGAAGAAACAAATTTGGTCTCCGTTCCTGAAATCGAAGAAAAGACAGACTGGAGGCAACCTCTTATTGAGTACACACAGTATGGCATTCTACCAACTGATCCTAAGAAAAGGGTATATGTAAAATGACGAGCACTAAGGTTTACATTTAAAAATGACACCTTATATCCGAAAGCTTTTGATGGGGTGTTACTTAGATGCTTGTCAAGAGAGGAAGCAACTTATGTCCTAAATGAAGTTCATGCTGGGGTATGTGCTGCTCATCAGGTAGGTCCAAAACTTGCTAATCAAATCAAAAGGTTAGGCTATTATTGGCCAACTATGGTTCAAGATGCTATAAAATTTGCTAAAGCATGCAAAGCTTGTCAAATACATGGAGATTTCATCAGCCACCACAATTACTCCATCCAAGCATATTATCTTGGCCCTTCCATGCATGGGGGCTCGATGTGATAGGACCTTTCAAGCCATCCTCCTCTCGTGGACATGTGTTTATTTTGGCGGCTACAGACTACTTTTCAAAATGGGCTGAAGCCATCCCATAAAGAGAAGTGGGGCCAAAGCAAGTTGCTGACTTCATCAGGACCCATCTCATTTATAGATATAGAGCCCCCCACAAAGTCATCTTAGACAATGCCCTCTACTTTAAAAATCAAGTGATGATAAGGCTTGCAGAGAAATACAAGTTCAAACATAGCTTCTCGTCGAGCTACAATCCATCGTCAAATGGCCACGCTGAAGCATTCAATAAACTGCTTTGCAAGATTTTAAAGAAAATGGTATCAAGATCAAAGAGGGATTGGCATGAACGACTGCTAGAAGCTTTATGGGCTTATCGAACCACAGTCCGAACTGCAACTGGTTGCATACCCTACAATTTGGTTTTTGGTTCAAAAGTTGTGTTACCCCCTGAGGTACAATTACCTTCTTTAAGAGTGGCCATGCAATTTATTGACCCAGATGAAAATACTCAAGTCATATTGGCTAAACTTAAAGCATTAGATAAGCGTCGGTTAATGGCTCAGCGAAGACTTGAAATTTACCAAGCTCAAATGGCTGGGGCATTTAACAAGCAGGTCAAATTCCGCTCATTCGATGTTGGTGGCTTGGTTTTGACAATAAGGAGACCAATTGTCATCAATCAAAATACACAAGGAAAGTTTGAGTCTAAATGGGAAGGTCCCTACGTAGTTACTGAGGTCTTCCCTAAGGGGGCATATGAGCTCTCAAATCATGATGGACGAATTGTGTATCCCTATGTCAATGGTAAATTTGTGAAGAAATTATTTACCTGAAAACTAGGGACCGTTGAGTCTCACCGAACTACGAAAGGCTTGATCCCTCAAAAAGGGGGTATGTAGGCAGTCCAACTTCAAACTGGACCCAACCACAAAAATAAATAAACCCTCTCTTAACCTTGCTTGTTAGAATTTTTCCTCACGTGACGAATGAAATGTTCATGCGATGTTTTTAGTGAGGATCATTTATTAATCACTCGTTATTGTGTGCTATTTTGATTTTCATTCAAAAAAAGAAAGAGAGAGAGAGAGAGAGAGAGAAACAAAAGAGAGAGAGAGAGAGAGAAAGAGAAAGAGAAAGAGAGAGAAGAGAAGCATAAGAAAGGAAGATTCGGTTAGGCTTTATTGCAACAGCATGAATCATACAATACAAAGTGGACTTAAAAATGGAATTGTAAATGCAAAAGAATTAAACAAAATAAGAGAAGTCTAAACATTCTTAAAAGAAGTTACAGAGCCAATCAAACTCTTGAGATGGTTCTTTTCCTTCTTCAAATCTTGTAGCTTGGAGAATCCTGCTTCAGCTAAGTCCGCTTTCACCTGTTCTGCTTCCTTTTTCTTCAAATCCAGAGAGGATTTTAACTTGCCCTTTGCTTCAAGTAGAACTTGCTGCTGGATGTTCAAATCCTCTCGCATCTTACGGATCCGCTGCTCTTCCCTCAAGACCTCCTACTCCTTAACTTTTAGCTTTGAAGCTTCACTGGACAAGTTGTTGAGTTGATCTTCAATGTGAGTAATCTCAGAAGAACAAGTGAGATCTTCGTCAAACAAAGCTTTTACCTGATTAATATCCACTAAGTCTTCGATCTTTACAGCCCTCTCAACTACGCCAAATATCTCTTCAATTTGAGAGGAAAGCCAACAAATCTCTATTGTACTGAGGTTATAAATGTCAATCATAGAGCGAAGTGCACTTAAGGATTGAAAAACCCTCGCTCTGCTAGCTAACAATTCCCTGGCAGAGCCGTGATTAGAAATAATGTTGATAATCACCTCAACTCCTCTGAGAATGCTCTCCCGGACCCAATCTTCCTTCAAGTTACAAAAAGACTCGCTATGGAAGTGGGGATGCTTTGAATAGGCACGACTTCAACCAAATCATCAGACATTTCAGACACAGGAATGATAACAGTTACTACTACATTAGAAGACTCTACTGCAACAGGACCCGCTTCAGGTAGAGGTATTCCAATTTTTCTTGTGGGGGCGTCTTGCTGATCCAAAGTTTCATGTCCAATACAAGTTCCAAGTCTGTGATAGGCAAATCTTCAAATCCTGCACTACCTCCCATATCAGAATCATCAAATTGATTGGGATGGTCATAACGAGCCCTCTTGAAGTTCACTTCGATGGTGATTGATGCTGAGAATTTGCTGTCGCAAACGATTGATCATTGGGGGGTCCTTTTATTCTTCTATGGCCTTCTGTTACCACTAGAAACCTTCTGTTTTCTTTTTTCAGAGGATGATAATGAAGGTCCCTCTTTGGTACAATTATCGCCTGTAGCTCCTGAAATTTCAACAGCTCCAGCAACAAACTCACAAAGAGGGTGTAGGTGACCAATAATATAAACAACTTCCCTCAAAAGCTCATTCTTATTCATTGTAGTCTGGTGAACCTTTTCAACTGATTGGCTTAAATAAGGAGTGCTAATTTTGGTCCACCAACTACAGTAATCCCAAGAACAAACTCCTTCGTAATAGGAAGGAGGGACATAAAACTTAACCCCTGTATCCCGCCTCTGAAGATTAGCATAGGCTTGTGCAAGATCCATCATGCTCCTTTGCTGTCAAAGGGCTCTGATAAAGCTTAAGCGATTAAACGGAACCCCTTAATCGAAACCAAATTGGCGAACAAATCGATTGGGATAATCAGGCTCCAAAATCAATTCGGCCCCAACATGTACAGGAAGTACAGTGGACCGAATAGACAAGAGGAATTTAGAATCCTCCTCTGGCAACCCCATGTCAATCACATCTCGCCCATTACGAGAGTCCTCACGATAAGAGCTAACTCTGAGGGAAAGATATCTCCCATCCCTAAAAATGTGTCTAGCTTGGGGTAAGGAAAGTTTGCTCCCAAGCAATCCAGCATAACAAACAAGAGTAGGAAAGTTTTATCCGGACAGTCGCTATCTGGGCGACGACGGTATAAACAAGGGAATAACTCTGCTAACCAACCGACGACATAGTGGATAGGAAAAATTGTGTTAGCTTTACCCGGGTAGTTTGAATTACTCGCTACATCTCCTAAGCCATGATAAATGTAACCAAGAATTGTGGGAGCCAAAGAAACTCGCTGCCCAGAAGCCATTAAGGCAGCCATTACAAATGTCTCTGGTCTTATGACTTCTTTATCATGAGGTAAGACAAAGCGACTTAACCAAAAGGCTAAGAAAGCAACAAGTTCACCTTCAGTTGTAATATTCAAGTCTGTCATTCGTTTTTAATGCGAGATGCGAAGGGGGCTCCTTTTCTTGGTCTCAATTTTCTCTTTTTCAAAGTCCGTTTGTTCTCTATAAGCAAAGTACACCAAATATTCTCGGTAAAAATGGTCCAACCAGAGGTCATAATAAATATACTTAGCTTTGTGAAATTCACACAGCTCATCATGAATATGCAGTAACTCAGCAACTGTGGCAAGATATTTATTATGGCCTACCAAATCTTTGTTTTGGGGCAAGAATTCCTCATATATATCTCCAAGAATGGGTAAACCTCCAACCCGCTCTAAGTCATAAAGTGAAATACCAACTTCACCCGCACCATGGTGAAGAGTATTGGTTAGTGGACCCCAAAGTTCATAGAAAGCCCGCCATACATTTGCGTCAAAATGGTACGGAAACTGGGAAACACCAACAGCACCAAATATACCAACTTGTTTCAAGGGTTCTTCAAAACGAGTAAGCACTCGTTTAGTCCATTCCATCACCCCCAACAAAAAAGTTAAGTAGCCTTGAAATTGGAAGGTTGGCCCCTAATCCCTTCTTGCTGTAAGAAGCCTGTGTAAGGCTGGATAAAATTCCTCCTCAGTAGGGTATATTTCGGGGCCACGACGCTCAGTATTAAATTTCTCGAGAACAATGGCATTGAAATAGTTCTCATAATCCCTGCTTACATCGACACATTTGTTTTCGTCGTTTCGACGATAACGAAGTGTCCCTTGCTTGACTCTAACCTTCCTGACCAAAATAGATGTCAAGGTGGAAGAAGGAATCGCATTGAGACTTCGCAAAGAGCTTGAACGCCGATAATAAGGCCTGTAGCCACATTCTTGTCCATTTTCAAGTGGAGCCTTTTCATTGCCAAGAGTCCCGTCCATGGTTGTTAATTATCCTCTACAAAAAAAAAGAGAATAATAAAAAAAAGAGGAAAATTAATTACTATTGGTGCAAAGACCCAATAAGATACGTGCATTATTTGCATTATAAACATATAACACGAACAATGCACGGGGGGTAACACTTGAACCTAAATTTTTCACAAATCAAGTATTGTCGAATTAATATTCACTAACTCAATAAAATTCTATTGTCAAGAGCATGGCCAAATTGTTTCAACAAATAACGATTCTTAGCATAGGGTCCAAAGAGTTCTAGCTGAGCCCAAAATCCAAAAAAAAAAATGGTCGTGTCCTAAAAAAAAAAACAAATGGCCCAAAAACAAAGAAATGTGAAGGCCACGTTGGAGTGGGATTCAACTAATGCATTTGCTTGCTGCTTTGGTTACTTTAAATAAAAAAGGGTTTTAATAAGACCTTGGTTTAACGATTGCAAAAAACGCTTGGCCAGTGGTTTTATATTAAAATGCAAAGGAATGATTAAACAAATTCAATTACCTTCTAGTAACTCATGGTCGATTAATGTGGGGAGGAAAGTGGGGGTATTTGGAGGTTTTATTATAACTACTTTCTACTTGCTTATAAAAGCTAAAAAAGATACCAAAACGAAGAAGGGGAAAAAAAAAGAAGCAGAGCTTGGAAAGGGAAAAACACAGTAGTAGAAGGACGGAGAAAAACAGAGACAAAAAAAAGAAAAAGAAAAGCACAGAGGAGAAGAAACAGAGAAAAAAATATATACAGAGAACAGAGCCTAAGGACAGAAGAACTGGAGAAAACTAATTCCAAGGGGCTAAATACTCCTCTTGATAACTTCAAGCCAAAAATTTCAAGGTAATACGAAAATGGAGTATGGATGCTTTAGTTCATCTCAAACCTCCATCCTGTATATCCAAGATTGTCGTAGTTAATCAAAAAGTGTTGGATCTAATAAAGGGATTAAGGCCTCAACACAAGTTCAAGTTTTAATCAGACTTTTGGGATCATGCTAGATCCCGGTTCTTGCCGGAACTGCCAAAATTTGGATCCTGTTGGATCCCGATTCCTGCCGAAATCATTAAATGACGAATCCTGTGGGATCCTTGTTCATGCCGGAACCATGGAAAGACCCAAAAAAAATTGTGTTTTTACCTTTCAAGAAAACTTCGCATCTCTGTGAATGAATGGAAGAAATTTCCAGAGCTCAAATGGAATAAATTGGAAAATCTAAGCCTTTTATAAATTCCAAGTTTTCATTTAGTGTATAAATTTGATTCATCTTAAAACTCCATTTTGAAGTGTATTCCTCAAAATATATTACTTATCCACTTAATTTAAATTTTTGATTTGTGGTTAAATAAGAAAAAGGAAAAAAGGAAAAAAGCATAATTAAAGCAAATGAAGAATTCTAGCAGGTGGCAATCGTTACATGTAAATTGGACTGGCTTGCTCTAGAAATAAAAAGCAATTAAGCCTGTTAAAGGCACATCTCTATTTTAAGCAAATGGCTCCCTATTTCTGGTCCTGATGTTCTGTTTTTGGGCACAGTGACTGAAGGCCTTATTTCACGAAAGCAAAATCAAAAGCTTTGCTTTTTATCAATTGAAGGGAGAATTACTAGCAGGTGTTGACTATTTTTTTTTTTAATTACTCAAAGAATTCTTTTTCAAGTAGGTGTTGTTTACTTTGGCTTTCAAAAGTCAAAAGAAAAGTTGGACGGCCTTTGTTTTTTGGGAATCCACTTCTCTATTTTAATTTTTTACTTCAAAGTCTTGTTGAGAAGAATACAATAATAATTTTACTCCCTAACAATGGAAGTAAAGTAGAAAGTATTAGGTTGAAAAAGTCAAACAGCTGAGGTTGTGGACTAGTTGTTGTCAACAATCACCAATTTGTTGGGAGGTAAAATAAATGAGTAAAATAATTAAACAAATGCGTGAGCTTTCAAGGGGTGATCACTACTGTTCATTCAGCAAAGATGAGTAAAGAGTCACTTATTCTAATTGGGTGACATTATATGAAGTCTATGAAGCTAGAGTACATAAATTCTTTTTTTTGCATCTGCCTAACAAAATTTGTAATAGGGAAAATAAAAATATGTTTTGGTTGAATACCGATCGGAGCTACGATGACTTGATTCCACTAAGGATACGTAGGAAGCTCGATATAAAATTCTTCGAGTTCAGTCGAAGTCAAAATTCCCAAATGGGCCCAAACTGATCCCCCTCCCCCCTCTTCCTAAAAATTTAATTTGGTTCACGTTGATTGCAACTTAACCGCTCAAAAGCCAAAAAAAAGCCAAACCTTCTATTACAGAATCCGACCTCCTTAAATTTTCAACTCCATCAAAAGGACCAAAAAGTCTAATTTATTTTCCCCCTTTTTGATGAAAGATCAAAATTGCAGTTCTGCAACCCTTGGTTACATGCTACGTAACTAAAACAAATAGCCAAAAAAAAAAAAACGAGCTTCTAAATTTTTTTTAAAGTCATAAGTATGGCAAAATGGACTAAACCCAAGCCAAATAAATTTCCACCGTTCTAAGCCATAAGCCTAAACTAAAAATTGGAACAAGAAATACGTCGATTTGATCCCACTAAGGATACATAGGAAACGCGTAAATAAATTTCGGGTGCAATCGTAAGTTAAACAAAAAAACAAGACCGACCTAAAAGAAAGGGGGTGAGTCGAAAAATAAGAAAATCGTTGCAAACGGCTAAAAATAATAATAAAAATAACTTAGCCACTCAAAGTTAAAAAAAAAATCAAATGATAAAATTAAATCAGAATTGTGGATAATAAATTAGTCCACATATAATAAAGTCCAAAATCAAAACTCAAAATTAAATTATGGTTATAACATAACCGAAATAAAATTCAAATAAAATTAAAGAACTACAGCCGGTTTGATCCTCTATAAAAGAGGTACGTAGGCAGCTCACGATAAAAAAATGAGTGCAACCCAAATTCCAAATCAGATAAAATTACTCGATCCCTAACCTGCACATGAAGAATGTGTATGTATAGTAGCCTTTCTAGAAGGTGCCTATACAGCCACTATCTGATGCAACTAAGTTTTGAACACAGGAGATTCGATATTAAAAATACGATAATTGTCGATTCAAATTACATAAAGTCTTATTAACGCAAAACAAAATAAAAAAAAGGTAAAACAAAACGAGTCGGAATCAAAAGGTGGTCTCCCAAGAGGGGGACGTAATTAAGGAGTTTTATCCTCTTGAATAGGGTCGTACTCAAAATAAATCGATGTACATGTTTGCACATCGAAAAATTGTGTTGTGCATATTATTTATTTTTATTAAATTTTTGCTCAACAACCTTGTAAGATCTTTACGGATCATCAAAGCTTGAAGTATACCTTCACTCAAAAAAAAAAAATTGAAGATAGCTCAATTCGAGACAAAGGCATTGGTTAGAATTGCTTCAATATTATGACCTGCAGGTTCGATATCACCCAGGAGAGATAAATATTGTGGCAGATGCCTTGAGTCAGGAGGCACAACATAGCTTGAACACTGTAGTGATTATCCAGTTGAACCTCTTAAGAGAACTTGAGGACTTAGGTGTTCAATTAGTGTCACATAGGCAAGCAAGTGTTCAATTGTCAGCACTTACCTTATAGCCCTCCATAATGGAGGAAATTCAAGTGAACTAGGAAGATGACCCTAAACTCCTACGGATAAAGCAAAATCTTAATAGAAGGAGGTCACCTATATTTTTTTTGTACATGAGGACATACATTTCTTCATGAATCTAAATAGCTGAGTCTACTAAAAGAGAAAGAAAGCAGCCTCATCGTGGTGATTAGAGGAGACCTCTGGCTTTTAGTAGAATATCTTTATACGTACTCTTTCTTTTCCTTGTGAAAGACGTATTCGGATCGAACGGCTTACAGGGTTGAGTCTTCGTATATTTTGAAATATTAAAGAAAGATGCCGATCAAACTCCGGGATCGGGGAGCGAACAAAACTTTGTTACCTAGGCTAGGTTCATGAGAACATAACCTTACGATTTCGAATCACCTGTGTGCACCAAAAATGTGGAATTAAGAAAGAAGATGTTAGGGAAGGCTCCCAGCACCCGATACTTGGTGCACCCAGGAGGCACCAATAGGTATAGAGACCTGAGATAGTACTGTTGGTGGCATAATATGAAGAAAGAGATCACAGAGTATGCAGACAAGTGTTTGATTTGCTAAAAAGCTAAAGCTCATCATCAATGTCCCATAGGTGAACTGCAACCTTTAGAAATGCCCACTTGGACATGGGACTCAATCTCAACGGACTTCATCATGGGTTTACCTTTTTCCACTTCAAAGAAGAATGTCATCTAGGTAATAGTTGATTGACTTAGTAAATCTACCCATTTTCTACCAATTCATGATACGTGCAAAGTTGAAAAACTAGCCTAGCTATATGCTAAGGAGATAGTTCAATTTCATAGAATTCCAACAGACATAGTGTAGAGATAAGAGATTTCAAGCCCATTTCTTTTGGTAAGCACTTCAAAAAGCCTTTGGAACCACATTAAATTTTAGCAGCTCCTATCATCTTGAAACAGATGGGCAACTGAAAGAGTGAATTAGATGCTAGAAGACATGTTAAGAGCTTGTGTAGTAGAGTTCCAAGGAAAATGGGAAGATGACTTACCGTTGGTGGAGTTTTCTTATAACAATAGTTACAAGTCCATTAAAATGGCCCGTTTGAGGCTCTATATAGAAGAAAATGTAGAATCTCATTGTGCTGGAGTGACTTAGATGAAGCATTGACCTTGGGCCAAGAGCGGATCCAAAAAGCTACTGGAATAATGAGAAAGATTCAAGAGTGTATAAGGGTTGCCCAGAGCTGATAGAAAAGTTATGCTAACAAAAGAAGAAGCCTCTGGAATTCCATGTAGGCGATAAGGTCTTTCTGAAGGTTTTGGCAACTAAGAGTATAAGGAGGTTTACAATACAAGGCAATTGAGCCCTAGGTACGTTGGGCCATATGAAATTGAAAAGTTAAATCCTGTAACTTACCGACTAGATCTGCCTGTAGAACTCGAACACGTACATAACATGTTTCATGTCTCACAACTCAGGAAGTATATTTCATAGCTGAGCCATGCTATCGTAACCAAGCCCATTGAAGTCACTGAGGATCCAATGTACAAAGAACGCCTAGTTTAGATTCTATACCACAAGACTAAATAGATACGCAATAAGAAGATACCCTCAGTCAAAGTACTTTTGACAAATTATACCTCCTTAGAAGCCACTTGCAAAACCAAGGAATAAATGGAAGTCAAGTACCTACGCCTATTTGAGGTAATTTGGCAGGTTTGACAAAGTTTATAAGTTTCAATGGTGAAACTCTTTAAGGGGGAAGGCCGTAACAGCCAGACCCTAAATTATGTTTATTTATTTAATTAAGCCATGTTATTAATTTCCCATATCTATTTATCGCCTTTACTCATTTCAGTTGGAAAAAATTCATTTTGGGCCCCACTATGCAATTTGAGTTTTAATTATCATCACAATTTTAGGTGAATCGATAATAGGCCCAGCAAATATGACTAAAAGTTAAATTACTTTTAGTAACATTACAAAAATTTAATTTTGAGCTACGTAAAAAGATTTATCGCAATAGTGTGCTATTTTTTCGGGCCCAATTTGAGCGCCAAAAAGTTGGTGTATTTGGATTGATTTAGTTACCATCATTTGTGCCTAATTTTAATTAGTAAAAAGCTAATTTATGATGATATAAAATCAACCAAAATATCAAGATATGCCTAAGTTTTCAAGAAGCCAAATACAAGTTCTCTTCTTCTTCTCTCTCTCTCTCTCCCCCATATGGTTTTCACTCCCTTGCACCTGCAGCCCAGCTGCTGCCACCACCATTTGCTGCTATTTTCAAGTGGCTGCTACCACTCTCGACCACTAGCCACCATCCCCAATTCCTAACACCACCAAATGCCACCTCCATCTTCTTATATTCAAGCTCAAAATGAGCTAAAACTCTAACTCTATGTTGATATATTTTTGGTTAAGGTGATTTTTTTAGTTATGATTTATGTTCTTATGATCAAAATAAATGCTAATATGCAATTTTTATTGTGTTTCGAGATGTTGGATACTACGGGTGGTTGAGCTTGAACTTAATCAAGTGAGTTTGAATCAAGAAAGTGTGAGTTTAAGTTTGTTTATCTAATTGTTGTGATCTTGATATGAAAAATGAATTTTAAGTTATGGATGAACTTATTAAATCCATTTATGGTGGTTTAGATGTAAACTTGATTTGGGCATAACCTAAGGTTTTATGATCATGCATGAGTAAGGTCAATTTTTGAATCAAGTATAATTATTTGGATTGAATTAGATGAAATTTGGAGGTTGGACATATTATGAGCTTGAAAAATGATGTTGTGTGAATTTTGCCAAAATTAATGCATTATGGAAAACCCCATAAGTGACCAAAAGGGATTGTTTGGTTTAGTAATGCAAGTAAGTGAGTTTATAGGAGCATTTTGAGCGATTACGTGGAGGGGAAAAAAAACTTTTCCAAACTGGACCTTGAAGTGATGATAAAATATCGCGAGACTGTGAACTAGAATTTTGGGAGTATAATCAAAAGTTCCTTAATGATTATGGATATTGCAAAGAAAATACAATGTTTATTGAGTTCAACAACTTTAAGTGTGGTTAAAAACTCAATTGGGTTGAAATACCGAGTTAAATGACATGTGAATGAAATTGGAGAAGTGGGGAGGGTAATGACTTAAGAGCAGTGCTTGTTGGGCCAAGTTGTTGTGATCAAAGCAATTCCAAACCCAATTACTCCCCTCTTAGCCTTAAACCCTGTTATTCATCTCAGAAAGATCAAAGACCTATATTACATTTATAACCATCAAAGACTTTTCGTTATAACCTCAATTATTTTGTTTTGGTCTATTTTGCTCCAATTTGTTTTAACTCGAATTAAAGTATCTCAATTTATTTAGCTTTCAAATCATATTAGTGTCATCTATCTTATATTGAAATGTTGAGTTATGAAAGTCATTTAATTAATCAATTTATATTAAAGTTACAAATTATGAAAGTGGGCGTTGTTTACTAACTACATATACCTACCATTACATTTCTTAAGCATAATCGGGGTCTAGTCTATCATTACTCATTGTGCATAAATCTTATCAAGTGGTATTGCATTTTAAACACTCCAGGTACATCCATTGTCTGTATCTTTAGAAATAAGAATGTATTTATCAAAGTTACAATGTCTTGGTAAGTATATCAATGAATCAGTTTACTTAGTGGTTGATCACCTAACTAGTATAAACCCATGCGATGCATGGACTATCTTTTAAATTAAATTATAATTTAAAAACTATAGAGTATTTATTTTATAAAATCATTTGTCTCATAAATATTTTATGAATATTAAGACAAAACATTGTCTGATTTACTTGATCGTACAACTAGCAAAACTGGTTTTTTCAGTCAATGGAAACTTTAATTGATGAATCAAATCCTTCTTCCATGCGTCTAAAAGTCTCAAATCTCAAGTTTATTTGTAAATTGGATTATACCTGAAAAAACTAACCTATTAAAAGTAGGTCTTGATTCATGAAATAATCAACACATAGCGTGAGACAGTTATGATCATGTATTACTCACATATAAAATAGTTTCATTAAATTATAAGCGAAAAATATACATTCCTTTACATTAGACGATACCACCTTCGAGAATAATTAGATATCCAAATATCTTTCAAAACTAAGTCATTTCCTCCTTTTAACTCATACGTTTATACATTATACATCAACCTTTATGGATTACAAATTTTACACCATAACGTATCTAATATCTGATACTCCCTATGATAACCCATAAAAAAATACGAATCCAAAACTATAATGTATATTAAAGACCCTCAGGGTTGAAATACCTTACAACCAAAATTAAATTTTCTGAAGCTGATTACCCCCTTCTAAATCAACCGTCTTATCATCCCTCCTCTCAAGATCTCTGACTTCGCAAATCAACCATCCTATTTGTCATTCTTACACCTTAAAAAATAATAAAAGTTCAAAAAATCCAAAACCTTGATAATATACAACTATAAAAGAATTGCTAATAGTAACAAAACTTCAGCAGGCACAAAACTAAAACTAATAAATGAACTGAAGCAGCAGCAATCACACCATCACACAATGCTGGTAGATTCAATCCCAGGAATTGAAACCAAAAGAACAAGAAGGAGATTTTGATATGTTCTTCTAGTCTTTGCACACCTCCATTGCTTCATGAGTATTGCTTGTGTCTTCCTGTGTTTCCTTGCACCTATGTATCACACAAATCCTCAAACAAATTAGCCAAAAGATTTTGAAAAATTTATCTAGTAAATAATTAAAGGGTCATTATCAAAGAAAATTAGAGAATAAGGAATACTAGAGAAGCGATTTCAAAAATAAATTGAAGAAATCAATTTCCTGGGGAGAGTGTGTGTGTGTGTGTGTGTGTGCGCGTACGTGTGCGTGCGTTTGGATGAGAGAAAGAGACGTCCACAAAATCAACAATCGAAAGTATCTAAAGACCAGACATTCACATATCACGTATAATCAAAAATATGGAGAGTAGGTAGTTAACTCCCCTAAGTTTTGTTTTTAAAAATAAATAAAAACAAAGTAGTATTTTGCTTGGAGATAAAACACAGTTACAAACTTTTAAAACAAAACCTTCAAAATCAAGGGTTAAAATCTAATGAGTCGATAATATTTGTTGCTAATATTACACCAAGTCCCGCAAATCACTATCGTGTTAGTATTTTAGGGTTTTTCAAATATTGTTGTTAATATAATGTAGATAGATAGAAATATTAGCTACAAAATCAAAGGCTTAGATTTAATAGATGGCTGATTTTTATGACTAAGATTACACGAAATCGTACAAATCACTCTTGTAGCTAACATTTTAGGTTTTTCCAAAGATTATCACTTTTTTTAACTGCTTGAATTTTTTTAGATAATAGAATTATCATGTATCCTTTATCAAATATAACCGAAATTATGAGTGATTTTTTAAAAAAATAAAAATTGTAAATGGGTATTTTACTTAGATAAGGTGGTTTTTTTAAACTAAAATCTACGGTTTAGATTTAATGAATAAATATAATTGCCTAATTTTTTCCCTAGATAATTGGATTATCATCTATCCTCATCATGTATTTACGAAATCATGGGGGATTTTTAGAATAAAATAAAGAGATATCTTAACTTTAAAATTGATGGCTTAAATTTAATGGATGAATAGTTTTTATGGTTAAAATTATACCAAATCCCGCAAATCACTCTAGTTGCACAATTCTAGGGTTTTGTAATGATTGCTATTATAATAGTATAGACATAGTTGTGTACTTTTTATTTTAAATGGTGGAATAGTTTTTTTTTTAAAGAATATAGAACTGAAATCCCAATGATTGAAGCAAAGATATGTACTATTATAGACAATTAGAAATAGAACAAATTCAGGTTGAAGAAAATGAAAGAAAATGAAAAAAGAAAATTTTAATTAGACCTCGATCAATGAAAGACCTCATCCTTGCTATATTTGGATCCCCATCAATTCAAAAAAAAAATCAAATATAAATCAAATATAAACATTCAAACAGAAAAGGACAAAGGGATGAGCAAGAAAATTTTTAGATAGACTTCGATCAATGCAAACTTCTTCCTTGTTTTTTGATCCTTATGCATACCTCTTTTTTGATATATTTTGATCCCTATAAATTGAAAAGGATGATAAAAAGAAAAATGGGAGCATTTTAGAATTGGATATAAACATCAAGCTTTTTAAAGAATTGTTGGTGGACCTTACAAAAATTATATTTTGTGTGTGAGAGAGAGAGAGAGTATTAAAAGGGAAAATTTTTAGTAAATAATGTGTAAATATAAAGCAATAGTGTCAATTAAGTTAAAATAGGCAGTAGATTGACAGGATGGGGGGGTTAACATGGGTTTATGGCGGTTGGGGGGGAGGGGGAATATTGTGGAAGATTAGTGAAGAATATGATTAGTTATGTATGGTTGTGATTAAAAATATATTTAATTATAGTATCTACTACAAAATAATAACAAAATCTTTCAAACTACAAGGATGTAGAACAATGTCAATGTGTACGTGCAATGATCCTTACCATAATTTTCATTCTTTTTTAAAATTTCCTTTAATGTTTATGTTTCCTTCTAAATGATTAATGATTATTTATTTATTTTTCTTTTCATAAGAATTAGTTACTTTGATATTGAACGGTTGTTATCAAGAGTGAGAATTAATCTATGGGCCAAAAAATCTAATTCTTGACAATTCAAGAAAAAGTCACGTCAGCAAAACATTGCTTTTATATAATAGTATAGATTGGTGACCCTGTCAGTTATCATTTATAGGGCATTCGCCCTCCAGTTACCAGCGCGACCTCAGGTCAAGTCCCCCGATCGACTTAACAGGTGTACGCCTATTTGTTGATCATAATAGTTACAATGGGTTTACTACCAGATAATAACTGGTAATACAGTTTTATGTGCATCTTATTCACTGTTTTAAAGTAAAATGAATTGCAAAGCAGATGCCTAACCAATTTTTCAGTGATCATTTAACAATATAGGAATGCATGTATTGAGCTCTGCCTTACATTTCGAAATGTTTGTCATGTTTTGTTTTAGGTGAATGCTTAATGAATTGTCCTCAATCATGCTAACAAACTAGCTGAAGAAAGTGAGCAAGGAAATATGGATGGATGGGTAATGATGTTAGTTCAACAATATTTTGGGAACTGTACTTTGAGATCTTTAGTGATGAAGTTGTAAACTTTATGCAGAATTGCTCTATTGTGGTGTATAAACCTTATGGTGGTTAGCAGTTGTTTGTATACGGGTTGATAATGTTTGAATGTCTATGATTGTGATCTATGCTTACCTATGTCATATCCAGTGCACATGCTTAAAGCCATGTCCTTCTGGACGGCTGTAACGCCCCATTCATTGGCTTTATTAGTTTTAAGTAAGGGTTTAATTAAGGAATATACAATCAGTGAGACATGCACATTGGGGGCGTTACAAATGATGTTGCCTGGCACCGATTGCTCGTTGTCGATCATTGCTCGCCTTCATACCTTTGCTCACCGCCGAACCGTCGACGCACTTCCCCGAGCACAAATTGACCACTCGCTACTGTGAGGTTAGTAGATCTAGTTGTGGCTGTTTTTTTGTTGAATTATCAGCAAAATTGGTACGCAAAAAAATAATTATTTCTTCAAAATACAGAAAAAAAAATCTACAATTTGTCTCACAAATAACAAATATTTAGTTAACAATGCAAAAAAATTATCTATCTCTTTAATATAAAGAATAAAAAACATCTACAACTTGTGTCACAAATAACAAATATTTGGTTAATAACGCCAAAAAAAACTCTTCATTATATAGAAAAAAAAATCTACAATTTATGTTACAAATAACGAATATTTGGCTAACAATGCAAATAAAAATAAATATCTCTTCAATATACAAAAAAAGACACATCTGCAAATTGTGTCGCGAATTAAGAACTTCACAAAAAATAATATCTCTTCAATATACAGAAAAACATTCTACATTTTGTGGCATGAATAACGAATATTTGATCACCAATGCAAAAAAAAAAAAATCTTTTCAATATATAGAAAAAAATCCGCAATTTGTGTCACGAATAATTAACATTAGCTTAACGCAAGAAAATTTTAATATGCAGAAAACATTAATTCATCCGCAATTTGTGTCACAGATAACGAATATTTGGTTAACAATGCAGGAATTAAAAAATATTTTGTTAATTCTAATTATAATATTCATGTACATAATTACATAAATTAGACACATTTTCAAAACATGGGAAGTAATAATGGAATGAAGTGGGAAGAAATGGATGGGAGTGAGTAGAAGTCTTAATGAGTAGGAATGAGTGATATTTAGTTTAAAGAGTGAGAAAAAGTGGGTATGAGTGGGAAGGAGTGGAGGGGAGTGGCATGGGTCCATTAAAACACGAAAAGAATAAGACCTTAACGTGGTGTAAGCCTTTTTTTTCGGCTTTTAAATATAAATTTTGGAGCAATGCCATCAACAACGTTTAGAGGCAATTAGGTGATCTAACACTCAGAAGTCGAATCAAATAATTCAAATTCATATTCAACCCAACATCCAAATAATTAATTTGAATTGGACTGAAATCCACATTGATAATTGAGCGAAAGCTAATTCGAAGGTTTTTTCCCTCTTCAAAGTTGTTTTCCTTCGTAAGATAATTTTATTAGATTAAGCAGGAATTGACCCCAAATCCAAAAACCGAAATAACCTAATGTAGACTCAAAACAAATCTTATCAATCCGTATATGAGTGAATCCAACATTAACTAGACTGAAAACATATTCAAATAACCTTTACCAAAATACCCGCCAGTGCTTTTTGATGTATGAGAGGACATGAGAAAGTACCAACGGTCTTTTTTTGAGGGTTGTTAGGGAGGGGCTTTAGACCTGTATGATTAATAAAAAAGTTATAGTACTGCATTTTTGTTTGGCAAGAGGGTTTCCTTAATGCTTTCTCCTTCGTTGCCTGGGGATCGGGCACTCTTTTGTCTGTTGTTTACCTGTTTCATTGATTTGATGATTCCCGTCTTACGATGGGGTGCAATGAAATGACATTGTTTGGCTTGGAAGAATTAGGCCACTGGATGATGTAGAAGTGTAATCTATAAGCGTCACGGAATTCCCTCACCCACCCCTATTTTGGGTCGAGAAAAGAAGTTGGGTTCGTCAATTGCTCGTCAATGAATGCGGAGATATTAGAGTTCCCAACACTCCATACCACTGACCTTTTTTAAAATATACCATCGATGTTATGCTTTGTTTAAATGTACCATTGAAATAGTTGATATTATGAACGCGCACAAATTAGATTCCTAACAGTACTCCATACCATTGAAAAAGTTGATATTTGCCTAATACATCACTATGGGCCCATGTAAACCTGCTGCAGCAAGTTTTATTGTTATTCAATTTATTTGTTTTTAACTAGCTAAGACCCTTGCGTTGTCCCAGGAGTAATTTTTTGAATAAGTAAACGGTATTTTAAAAGTATTGTTGAATAATTATTCAGCCGATGCCAATAAGTTGATATAAAGAAATAATAAGAATTTTAGTCTAATTCAAAAGAATTGTGGTAGGTAGCATCAACACTATAACTACAATTTTTTTTTCCATTAAGGCAATTTCGTTATAAAAGAACTTTCAAGCGTACATATTTTTTGAGTATGTACTCAAGCATTGAACTAGAATTGAATTTTAAAATAATAAAATAGATATTTTAAAATAACATTACATTATTATTAATGTCACCACTCCATAGCCTTCACAGAAAAATAATTTGTTATTTTTAAATTGTCTTAAAAATTTGCATGTAACAATGTATGTATATACATAACTACATACCTACATACCTACATACATACTATGCATGCACAAATATATATATATATATATATATATATATATGTGTGTGTGTGT
>JACYFF010031957.1:40337415-40368525 GCA_017589665.1 Selenicereus undatus
TTTTTTTGTTTGTTTGGGTGTGAATTTAGACGCTTTGTTTATGCTGTTGAGTTTTGATTGTTTATTTAGGTTATGTCCATAATTCTTGGAATTTTGCTGAGCGCTATCAAATGGAATTTTCATTGGTTATCCTTTTTGGGTATAAATGAAAGCGTACAGATAGACCATCAACAATATTTAATTTATGCACAACTTAAAAATATTGTTTATTTTGATTTTATGCATAATACAAATTCTTATTCTATGAATTTGTTTCTTTTATTAAAATATTTTCAACAACATACTAATCAATTTATGAATATCAAAAAATAATAAGTTTCAAAAATAAAAGTAGTACTCACTTTAAAAGTAAATGTATAAAACTTCTGTTGTCCGATTTTACACTTGATTGACTGATAATGTATATATTACCATTTTCATTTCATAAATTAGCCCCAAATTTATGTTCGGATGAAGGGAAAAAATAATGGGAAATTTTATGAGAAGTGGGTCTTAAGGAGTTAACGTGTGTGTTTTTGTGTGCGCGTGTGTGTGTGTGTGAGAGAGAGAGAGAAAGAAAGAAAGAGAGAGACAGAGAGAGAGAAAATCAAGAAAATTACTAATGAATTTTTTTTTATATGTGGGAGCCACAAAGGGCTATACAATAGATTAGGGGGAATCGATCCTGGAACTTAATGCACCCAGTACCCCAACCAATACTTTTTATTTTTTAAAAAACTGTAAGATTTTTTATTAATGGTTGAGATTTATCAGAATATTTGATCAAGGGTTGTAAATAAGCAGATCTCCTAAAATCAATCTCAAGCAAGTCAACTCAACATTTCTTTTGTATTATATTATATATATATATATATATATATATATATATATATATATATACACATATACATATATATACACACATATATATGTATATATATATATATATATGTGTGTGTGTGTGTGTGTGTGTGTGTGTGTGTGTGTGTGGGTGGGTGTGTTGTCTATACAATGCATGGTCTCGAGCTCTAATATAATTAATTGTTGGGAATTGTAATAATAGTCAATCAGCATTCTTTTTTTTACTTTGTTTGGGTGTGAATTCAGACGCTTTTTTGATTGTTTATTTATGTTGTGTCTATAATTCATGAAAATTTGCCAAGCACTATGAAATGGAATTTTCGTGGGTTATCCTTTTTGGGTATAAATCAAAGCATACAGATAAACTATCAACAATATTTAATTTATGCAAAAATTGGAAATATTGTTTATTTGGATTTTATGTATAATACAAATTCTTATTCTATAAATTTGTGTCTTTTATTAAAATATTTTTAACAACATACTAATCAATTTATGAATAACAAAAAATAATAAGCTTCAAAATAAAGGTTGTACACACTTTAAAATAAATGTATAAAACTTCTGCTATCCGATTTTATACTTGACTGACTGGTGATCTAGATCTTACTGTTTTCTTTTCATCCACAAATTTATGTTCGGATGGAGGGAAAAAATGATGGGAAATTTCATGAGAAATGGGTCTTAAGGAGTTAACGTTTGTGTGAGTGTGCGTGTGTGTGTGTGTGTGTGTGTTTGAGAGAGAGAGAGAAAGAAAGAATCAAGAAAATTACTAATGAGTTTTTTTTTTGTCTGTAGGAGCCATAAAAGGCAATATAATGAAGGAGAGAGAATCGAACCTGGGACCTAATGCACCTAATATCCCAGTCAATACTTTTTATTTTTTAACAAATAATTAAATTTTTTATTAATGGCTGAGATTTACTAGAATATTTGATCAAGGGTTGTAAATAAGCAAACCTCCTAAAATCACTCTCAAGCAAGTCAACTCAACATTTCTTTTATATTATATAATAGATAATAGATACTACTTAAATCAATAAAATTCACAAAACTAATTGCTTTCCTCCCCACGTTCATAACAATCAGCCACACCCCAAGAAGCAATCAAAATCCCCAAATTCTTGCCCAAACCCATTCGAAAACCTTAACTCCAAAAACTAAGCAATTGTTGTCCTTGAATCAGAAAAACTTGGGGTCAAAATATGAATCTTTACCCACAATCGAGCCCAATAATCTTCAAAATTTGGGAACTTCTGTCTCAATCCCTAAACATAGTTTGACTCAAAAATAGAGCCCCAGCATAATCTTGATTTGGGAACTTAAATTGTTAAAATTAAGTTATAATTATCCCATTAGGCATGAGATTAGAACCAATAATCCCCATAATTTGCGACAACAAGAGCAACTTGTTGTAATAAGAGGGTGTGTCATCATTCTGAAAGGATATGGAGGCTACCAAAGCAAAATTGAGGCTGAGGGGGGAGTAGAATTGGAGGTCAAAGAGGGATATCTAAGGATACCAAAACCAAGTAGATGCTCATGTTGTTTATGTTGTTGTCTGTTGGTGTTGATGCTATCGATTTTGGTTGATTGAATGGCATGGGCGGATCCATGGCTTGGTCAGCGGTGTCCATGGACACCCCTAACACGAAGAAATATCTTAATAGCTAATTTGAAGCTTGGAAGTATGTTGGTAATGGACACCCCTAAAAGTGGTCCAAAAAAACCTTTAACTATTATATTTGGACCGGCCCAAGCGAATACTGAGTTGTTGTCCACTCTAACCTACCTAACAGTGCCTAACTTTCAAAAAAAAAATAAAAAAAAAATGAAATGACTTGTGGTCTCTAGTCTAGCCAGTATGACCCTTCGACTCCAAGAGCCTCTCAAAGTTCGCTGCCTCAATCTGCTTGACTCCACCTCCAACCTCCAACCTCCACTCCACCTCCTCAGATCCTGTCTTCCTTCGCTCTAGCAGTGCATGCCTAAAGCCTCCACCACCAGCCATCAAAAACCGAAAATCGCCTCCACTCTAGCCTTATTCGTCTCTTCAGAGTTTAGACTTCCAGTCTTCTTCTCCTCGACGCCTCCGCTTGTTTAGCGCTGCGGCTCCTCAGGTCCTTTGGGCTTCATCCTGATGCAACCCCCCCACCAGCCAGCTAAATACACCGGCCACTACACCTCACGGCCCCACTGTCGACTACCAAGTCAGCCTCACTACCTTCGGTTAGGGTTTCGAACTTGAACAGATAAATTAAATTTTGTTTTGCTTGAACTATTTCCAATTTTTTGCTATCTTGCTTCGTTGCTTCTCAGCTTGTATTATGTGGATTGAGATTGTTTATTTGTTTAATCAAATTATTTGGTTAGTAAATTGATTAAAGATTGTTAACTTGTCATCAATTTATCATGTTAATATGTTATATGAATTTTTCATGTTAATTTGTTCCGTTGCTTTATGCTTTTGTATATGATAAAGATTGTTGTTGGTTGCTTTATGCTTTTGCAAAGATTGTTTCTCAGATTGCGTTGTTGTAATGTTGTGTTATTGCACTGTTAATATTGTTTAAACTTTATTTTATAATACACATGGTGATCAATGTTCGTAGGTGGACACCCCTAATTCGAAACTCTAGATCCGCCACTGTTGAATGGTAATTGCATGCTTTTTGTAATTAGTATGGCAATTTTTTGGTAGGATTTTAGGATTGTAGGTATGAAATGTTTAGGGCTTACTTTTAGTACTTGACAGTTCATATATGGTTATGCCAATTGTATGGCTGTTTGGATGGCCAAGTTTGGGGTGAGAGTTTGGTTGGTATGCAATTGCATTGTACCTCTCTATTTTTGCACTTTGGCAATTGTATGGTTTTTTGGATTCCTGCTCATGCATTCATTTACATAATCTGAAAGCATGCCAAACTGCTCTTTGTAAACACCTAATAGTAATGACAAAGCATTCTGGTCCTAAAACACATAGACATGGAAGGCTTGTAAAGGTGATCCCTGTCAATTATGTCTCTCAGCTCCCTCAATGTCAACTTGGCTTCAACCTACGGATCTCCTTGTATTTACGTGCCAATCAAGATGTAGACATCTTCCTCATCCCTCTCTTGAAGTTATAAGGCATACAACTATGAGGTTTCAACATTTTCTTGATGTGAAAAGTTTCTCTTTGTGGTTTTGATGCCTACAACTTCCACTCACAACCCTTTGCACAAGAAACTGCTCAAAATCTTCTTTTGTCGCTTATGGTTGCCTTTTAAGGCATAACCCTTATAAATTCTGTAATTGTCAATTGCAAGTTGCTTCTTATCCCTAAATAGCATTCCAACTTCCAAATCAAATCCCTCCATTGATACAATCTCATTGAATCTACGCAATGTGATTCTTCTCTTCTTTTTTTTTAAAAAAATTTCCCTCCCCCTCCATCAGCATTGCCATCATCTTCACTACTTACAGGGCTATTCGCATTGTCAGAGTCTTGATAATGTCTCTAAGTAATCCATGAAATCAACTTTTTGCTTCCACCTCTAAACTTGATGTTTTCATCCCTAAGTGCCTCAATCTCATCAAGAAAGTCCTCATGCATTTCTCTCTTGTTCTTACTAAGGTCAATAAACTTTTCATCCTCGACATCTGACCTGTACTGATCATAGTCACCATTTGCCATTAATCTCTATCATAATAAGGGGATTCCATTTGATTAGTCATTCTGCATTTACACAAGAAAAATAAAGATCTTTAGACCTTTCACATTAGAGCTGAATGTATATCCTAAAATTCCCTACATTCACAAAATTATTAAAAGAAACTAGAGAAATTCACAAGACAGTGGAATAGATGTTCTAACTGCATTCAACAATTTGTTTCACGTACATTATGGCATAACTTATAATAGAGAAATCAATCGAAAAATCAATTTATTTATTTTTTGCAATTTATGAATAATTAATGCTATTTCAACTCCTGTAAATTACTGTAGAAGATATCACTCATAGAGCTGTGGGCAAGCCTTTTGACACTAAAATAAGTTGCATAAATTCTGATCCTACCATTCAAATTTGGGAAATTAAAGAAACTTGTATTTACCGATTATCCATCATTAGATACAGCATTACAACCCTTCAAGAGATTAAATACTCAATCTTGTACATGTTTTAGATATTGAAAGCATATATTAATATTCATACATGATGATGAGTTTGGAATTCTCCAATTACTTATTTGCTTCTAATTCATGAATCTTCCATATGCGTTCCAATTGCCAGTTCCTTTCATCCTCTTCTTGATGATTTTCTCTTGTTTATAGGGTTCTAGTTTCAAGAGAGAGTTTGAGAGTCACAATGAATGGTGGGAAGCGTTAGTTTTCTTAAAGCTCACATTGAGTTTTTTTAATATGTTTTGACGAAAGACAAAAAGGGATTAATCAATTGACATATTCATCATGTTATAATTAAATGTTCTTAATAATTGTTATTGTTTAAATGTGTTATATTTTTGAAGTGGATGTTGGAATATTAATATTATTTAGTTGATTTTATATTAGGTGTCACAATATCTTTGACATTGTTTAATATTCAAATTTGAAGGTTTTCTTTATGATATTATATTGTGTGATTCAAATTTGAATATAAGATTGCGGAGCTATATTTATCAATGTCAAAGATTTGCTCTTAATATGATAATATCTTGTGATAGAATATCTTAGAAGATTACACTGCAAATTATGAATGGTTCTAGAAGATTCCCAGCCAAGATATTCAGCCCAAATGAAAGAAAGTAGGCGTTGAAGAAATTTGCAATCAGCAAAAATAGCTACTGAACGTTGGAACTGAAAATGGAATATTTTCAAGGACCCTGAACTGAAGTTCAAGGCCTTCAACTGAAACTGATTTTAAGGAAAGTCCAACGGCTAGTTTGCAAGAACTCCTTCAAGACTTGGCTATAAATATAGAGCTGAATGAAGAGCTAAAGTATAAGAGAGAGCGAGCACTCATTGGCATACACATTACTCGAGAATTTATTGGCATACTTTGAGCTTAAATTTGCTTCTATATATTACATTTCATTGTATTGTTCAAGTTGTAATTTGGGTGGGATCATAGAGTTGAATAGTCAACTCTGCCAACGACTTGTTGAAGGGGTCAACTTATAGCGTGGAACTTAGAGTAGGTGTACTCTAGAGTTGTAACAATCCCTCCTACTAAAATTAGGTTAATCTTAGAGTTACGGAACTCTAGGCAAGGACTAAGCTTGGTTGATGCTAACCTCGTTAAAAATTACTCGTATCTTGTCCATGTTTATCTTTCCGCTCTTTACTTGATTAATTTACGATATTGATCATCAACCCATTCAACCTCCTCCTCTAGGGTGATTTAACTAACCTAACCGGGCCAACAGGAAGAAAGAAATAAAACAATGTCTTGCATTGTTTTCATATTTTTTCGTTTCCTTTTTTTGTCCTTAACTACTCAACAAAATTACTTGCCTAGGGTACTGGCTATAGCCGGTTGCTTTCCCTCACAGTGCCACAATTGAAAACAAAAACCTTTTACAATGAACATCTAAACAAAGCAAAACCTTAGTGGGATGTTTGAAAAAATAGAAAAGGCTAGTGGTATGGGTGTGTTAGGAACTCTACATATTAAGCCAAGGTCAATTGTCATCACTTGTCTAAGAACTAGTTTATGCCTGTACGTTTGTATGAGATTTCTAAATAGCAACAACTAATATAAACATGAGTTGTTGCACCCAAAAAAAAAAGAGAGAATAATGTTTCTGGACACAAAAAGGGTTAAAAAAGTATATGATAAATAATGTTCCTTGACCCAAAAAATATTCTTAAAAACTAAAAATCAATACCAAACTTTGTTCTTATTAAAATCAAACTACTACTCTTTTCTGACATTTCATCCACTATTTCGTCCCTTCTCACATTATATGTTTTTAAATAATTACCAAAATTTAGACGAAAATAATAACAACATAGAATATGAAAAAAAATTTCCAAAAAAAGAATCAAAATCATGACTCATATGATATAGTGAAATAATACTACAACATGCTGCCTTGCCCACTTGTTCTCCCTCTCGAGCATCGAAAGTATATAAATCTTCGTGTTGTATCTCATTACAACCCCATAACCCCATCTTCTTTCATCCCTGTATAAACTTCCTCCCGTTGTTTCTGTGCACAACACTAGACACGCTTCGCTAGATTTTGGGTTGTATGGCCCAGGTGGAGGATAAAATTAAGTATTGAAAAGAAAAGGATTTAGAAAAGTTCATAAATATGATGCTGTCAAAATGGAAGTCCCATTACCCCTACTACACCACTTACATTTGAGCTAAGGGGCGAGGCCGAGAGGGAAACGTCAATCGGATATAGTATGTTTAATGAGATAATCTTATTGATTTTTATTTTTTTTGGTAACAATAATCCACTTAGTATTTGTGAGACAGATGGAGAGTTTAGGTTTGGATGACAAAGACATAAGTGAGTCAACTTTTAGTTTTCTTTTTTATTCTATCCCAAAATAATTTAAAGTGGGCAGCTGTTAATAGGGTATAGTTCGTCCCCAAATGCGCCTCTGCATATGGTTATCAAGTAAGTCTCTTTTAGTCTTTTGCATAAGTCTATTGTCAACACATGGTTTAAATCTCGAACTTCATATTCAAATATGTGTTTCTAAGATAAGTAGGAAAGACTAAATCACAATTAAAGAATACACATTCTCAATGTCCATTTTGAATTATAACATATAAAGTTCTTAGAATGTTTAAACTTGTTTATCTATTTAACTCTTTGGATGACGATGTATTTGAATATTAGCACATATGGAAATCTTAAGGAAAAATGTAATTGGAGAATATTGACTTGGGCAACCAACCTCCAACCTCCAACTAAATTTACATATGTATGTATGTATCATATAAAAAGTTGTCCTGATTAATTTACATAAATCGATTTAGAAAAACTAAGACATCTCTATTTTTGTTAAGAGCTGAAGATACCCATCCAAAATTTTGAGGAATATTCCATCCTCTAAAACTTGGGCTCTCACAAAATAGTGAATCCAATGAACTTTGCATGATCTTTCAACGTCTTCCAATGCTGCCTAATCTCCAAAAACGCAACCAAGAAAATGAAAATAATCAAAACTAATATAAATTTAATTGATGTTCTCAAATTTATGAGTGAAAATGATAGGCAGAAATTGATCTTTGTTCACAACAATTGAAAAATATGCTATGACACACTATGGTTTCGCCTCTCTATCATCCTCCCCCTCTTCACTTGCTAGTGTCGTCAACATCCTTCTAAGCAGTTGATGGTAGAAAAAGCAACCAGATTAATGACCAAACGCCTGGCTTTTGACTGAACCCGTGAGGAGAAATTTAGGGTCCGTTTGGGAGGGGTAAGTTAGAGGAGCATAAGTAAATAAGAGTAAGGATGAGTAAGAGTAAAGGAGAGTAAATAAAAATAAGTTACTTACCTTTATTTGGGAGTTTAAGGGGAGTAAACACTTACCCTTATTTGAAAGAATAGGACAGTAAATAAGAGTAAATGAATGAATTCACCCATTTGCACTTACAAAATAGATTAAAATATATTATAGTTAAATTTATGGTGGCAAACAAGTTAAATGATCATTCTTACTCTTTACTTACTCCTCCTTACACCCCAAATTGGAGAGGAAGAAAATGAGGGTAAATGGGGAATAAGGGAAAATAAGAGTTACTTCTCCTTACCCCTCTTTACTCACCTCTTGTTACACACAAACAAGAGTAAGGAGGAGTGTCTATTCCTCCTTACTCCTTGTTACCCTTCTCTACTCCGCAACCAAATAGACTCTTAGTAAGGAGTTTTAGCATAAAGAAGTAGAAAGCAAAGCATACATTGGTCGAGATTTGTTCAAGCGATATAATCACATACCTGAGTAAATTGAAGAAGTAAAACGAGATAGTATATTCTTCTTCAATCCCACGTATATATCTTTCAAATGATCTATTGTTAGTTAGGATAATTAAGAAATCTTATTCTAATGGTGCTGGAAAAATGAATAATAATAGCTGCTGCAAGGAGAAGGAGATGACCTGTGTCGTGGTATGAACCACTGACCTGAAAGCCTAATTCGCCCGAATCGTTATGGCGAAGAAGCTCTCCAAGGTTTAACACAGTCGGCTTCGCACTCGTGCACTCGAGGGAGAAGCTTTGGAGTATAGCAACTTGTATGCCCAGGAAGTAGAGAGGAGAAGAGAGAATATGTTTTGTGTGTGTTCTGCAGAGTTACAGAAGGGTTACTTTTTTATAGTGGACTGGGGGAGAGAAAAACCGCCAACCAAGCAACAAAGGAAGGCGTGAAACGGGGGCAGAAAATCAGGTAAATGAGAGAATAATGTAACTGAAGGATTGATGGGGAGAGGATCATGGTGATTAAGGCAGAGATGGAGGAAGACTTAGTCAACTAGCCGTTAGGATTACGGTAGCTCATACGCAATCAATCCTCTCGAGAATTCCTCCAAAAAATTATAGTGTAAGGCCCAAGCCCACATCCCGCGGCCCGCGTCACGCCCAGCCCAGACTAGACGGGGGGCGGCGGTGGCGCGGGCGTGTGTGACAGACCAAGTCCCCTCAACCCCCCTTAAAACATGGCTTCAAGTTATTCGACAAGTGCAAGAAGAGTGTGATATATAAACTCTTCAAACCACTCCTAAAAGTTCTATGTGGGACAACAAAAGAGATAGAGAGAGTAAGTGAACACCCTTTTGGGGTGTCATTACTCCAACAATCCCCCACTAATAGCACACAAAAGGAAAAGAAGAATGAGAGAGATTTCCTGGGCAAGAAGGGTCGGATACTTAAGTATCAATGTCTTTCGATTGAATTGATACATAGTGAAGAGAGGCAACATCTAAGTCTGACAAGTGAACTTAGTCTTGAACTTGTTAGACTTTGAATGAGGCCCTCTCGACACATATCAACCCTAAAGGATGTATACTCTGCGATAATCACTTGAGCTTTTAGGCCCATGCGCATACCTCGGGTCTCATAAGTGCTCTAGAGAGACAGCCCTAGTCTCTCATAGAAGGCAGTCAGACCTTCACACTTACTTAGGTAATTCCGTCAGTCTATCTCTACTTAGACCACCATATCATGGCTTGGAATTATTAAGAGCATGCGTTGGCTCAACCTCTTGTAGAGTGATGAATCCATCAAGTGCTTATCTGTAGCACCACCATAATAGGCTATGGATTCATTTAATGCGCTTCTCTATAGCACAAGCACTACCACGCGCCATAAGGATGGGAAGTAGTGCAGTTAGAAGATTAATATGGCTTCGTTTGACTACAAATGGGTATCCACCATATCTCTTCATTCCATGGGCTTTAGCCCCATCCCCCTCGACGTTTCAAGAACTACTCTTCTTGGCAATCCCTTTGTAAGAGGGCCTGCCTAGTCTTTCTCGGATCTCACATATTCCAAGGAGATAACACCATGCTTCAGCAATTGCTTTACCGCACCATGTCTAATACGGATATGTCTCTTTTTCCCATTGTAGACACTGTTGTGTGCAACTCCAATTGCTGCTTGCGAGTCACAATACAAGGAGATAGGTGTTGATTGTTTCCCCCACAATGGTATGTCAGTCAGGAGACCCTTGAGCCATTCTGCTTCTTGACCTGCCAACTCAAGAGCAATAAACTCAGATTCCATGGTTGAGTGAGCTATACATGTCTGTTTTGCAGACTTCCATGAAATAGCTCCTCCACCCAATGTAAAAACATAGCCACTAGTAGAACTTCCTTCATCGTTATCAGCAACCCAATTAGCATCGCAAAAACCTTCAAGTACAGCAGGAAATTTACAAAAATGTAAACACCAATCCATAGTGCCTCTAAGGCATCTCAACAAACGATGAAGTGCATCCCAATGTTCTTTAGTCGGATTACGAGTGTACCTACTTAGTCTACTAACGGCATATGCAATGTCAGGACGAGTGGAGTTCATGAGAAACATCACACTCCCTATTATCTTAGCATATTCAATTTGAGACACACTAGGTCCTCTACTCTTTTTGAGATGTATGCTAGGGTCATAGGGAGTTCTTACAGGTACCACATCAAAAGAGTTAAATCTTTTCAACACTTTCTCAATATAATGAGACTGACTTAAGGAAAAACCACTCTTGGTTTTTATAAGTTTGATCCCTAAGATAACATCTGCTTCTCCTAAGTCTTTCATTTCAAAGAGAGAAGACATAATTCTTTTAGTCTCATTAATGGCACATAGGTTGGTATCAAAGATAAGCATATCATCCACATACAAGCATATGATCACATAATCAGATCCAAACATTTTGGAATAAACGCAAGAATCTGAGTTGTTGACAGTAAAGCCATTTTTCTCTGAAGCACCAGCAAATTTCTCATACCACTGTTTTGGGGCTTGCTTTAGACCATAAAGGGATTTTCTCAGTTTGCATACTTTGTTCTCCTGACCAGGGGCCTCACACCCTTCATGTTGTGACATATAAATTTCTTCCTCTAAGTTACCATTGAGGAATGTTGTTTTGAAATCCATCTGATGAACCACAAGATCATGGATAGCAGCCAAAGCAACTAGACTTCTGATTGTTGCAGTTTTGGTCATAGGAGAATAAGTGTCAAAGAAATCAATTCCCTTCTTTTGGTCAAAGCCTCTAATGACTAATCTAGCTTTGTATCTTTCAATAGAGCCATCCGTCCTAAGTTTCTTCTTGAAGATCCACTTACTACTAATGGGTCTACAACCCTTAGGCAAGTCGGTCAATTTCCAAGTTTTGTTTGACTCAAGGGAATCTATTTCACTCTTGATAGCTTCTTCCCAGAAGTTAGCATCTATAGACCTCATATCCTCTTGGTAGGTTTTAGGATCTTTCTCAAGTAAGTAAAGGGATACAAGCTCATCGGTCAAAGTATCGATGTCAAAGTTCTCAAGGACTTCTACCAAAAAGGAAATGATAAAGTCAGGGCCAAAACTAGTTTCAATCCTCTATCTCTTGCTCCTTCTAGGTTCATTTCCCAAGTCTCTAACACTAGAACTAGAAGCAGGCAAGTTCACATGTTCAGGTACAATATTAGATACAGTATGAGGCACATTCCTTTTCAAAGGGAAACCATGCTCAAAGAAATCAGCATCTCTATACTCCGAAATAGAGAAATCAGATAAAGACATAAATCTATATGCAGCACTGTTTTGAGCATAACCAATAAAGACAACATCAAATGTCTTGGGGCCGATGTTTGAACGTTTATGACTAGGTAGTGCAACTTTGGCTAAACACCCCCACACTTTCAGGTAATTCAGGTTGGGAGCATACCCTTTCCATAATTCATATGGGGTTTGATCTAACTTCTTATGGGGAACTCTATTGAGTATAAAACAAGCTGTCAAGACAGCCTCTCCCCATATGTTATCAGATAGACCAAAACTAACGAGCATGGCATTCATCATATCTTTAAGGGTACGATTTTTTCGTTCAACCACACCATTTTGTTGAGGAGTGTAAGGGGTACTAGTCTCATGTATTATGTCATTTTACTCACAAAAGGCAGCCAAAGAATTGGTGTCATATTCCCCACCTCTGTCAGACCTAAGTCTTTTGATTTTTCGGTCTAACTGATTCTCAACTTCAACTTTGTACTTTAGGAACATTTTCTCAGCCTCATATTTAGACTTAAGGAGGTAAATCTTGGTATACCTAGAGTAGTCATCTACAAATGTGATATACCATTTCTTTCCACCCTTGCTCATAGTGTTCTTAAAGTCTGCTAAGTCTGAATGCACAAGTTCTAACAATTCTGTTTTCCTGGTTGTTACATTTTTAAAGGGTTTCTTGGCAAATTTTGCTTCAACACAGACTGGACACTTAGAACAATTTTTAGTATTCACATTTGGAATTAAATGCATGTTTCTAAGCCTTTTTCGTGAAGCAAAATTAACATGTCCAAGTCTACCATGCCACAAATCAACAAACTCAACAATGTAAATAGAATTGGTAGCAGTTTCATTATTAATTTGTGCAACAGCATTCAAGACAAGTAGCCCCCCACTTCGGTACCCCTTCCCAACGAAATTCCCATTTCGTATAATAACAACTTTACCAGCTTCTTGCATAATTTTAAGGCCAGCCACGTCAAGAAGGGTACTAGAAACCAAATTTCTACGAAGGGAAGGGACAAATAAAACATTACTTAAAGACAGCATTTTTCCATAATTAAACTTAAGTAAAATCTTCCCTTTACCCTTGACAGCAGCTGTAGAAGAGTTGCCCATGGAAACGCATTGTCCATCAGCAACCCCTTCAAAGTTAATCATGAGTTCCTTGTTGGCACAGAAGTGCCTTGACGCTCCAGAATCCAATATCGATTCTCACAGATTATGGACCAGATTTGCCTCCACGGTGATGACCGCACAAATAATCTCATTATCCTCGGTTTCAGCAATGTTGGCAGTAGGTGTTGTGAACTTCTGTTTGGCTTGGACTAATCCTTTCCGTCGATTGCATTGATACGCCTTGTGTCCAGGCTTTCCGCATACATAGCACACGATCTTGGGCTTCTGAATCCTTTTGTTAGCAGAATTCTGATTCCTGAGAATTTGAATTGGCTTTTGGAATTTCTTCCCTTTGCCTTTAAACCTGTCTTTATTCGTTTGTGCAGCAGATTCAACCAGGTTAGAACTAACAGAATTTAAAGAAAGGGAAGACATCTTATCTTTCAGCCGATTTGCCTCCTCAGTCCACATATGACTGATTAATTCCTGTAGTGTGAGATCTTTCTTCTTATGCTTGAGGTGGTTTCTATAATCGCTCCAGGATGGTGGAAATTTTTCTATCAGCACGTTGGCTTGGAGGGTTTCGCACATCTTCATGCCTTTTGCTAGGACCTCAGCACACAGGTTTTCGTAGACGTGAACCTGTTCCATGATGGGTTTGTCATCCATAATTTGGAACTGTAGCCACTTGCCGACGACGTATTTTCTTTTCCCGTCGTCGTCTGAACCATATTTTGCCTCAAATTTGGTCCAAATGACCTTGGCAGATTAAACAGATCAAACAAAGGGTCAGACATATTATTCAAAAGGTAATTACGAGCAAGTTTATTGTCCTTTTCGAATTTCTTCTTTGTGGATTCGTCAAGAGGAATAGGATGAGTTTTAGGAACAGTAGGAGTTACAGGTTCATAATCTGGGTTGCCTTTATCAGGGAGATCAGTAGTGAGTACGTAGTCGATCTCAAGTTGCTCAAAGCAGAGGAGCAATTTTTGAGACCAACGTTTATAATTGGTTCCATCAAGAGGTTCAATTTGTAGAGTTCGGGGAGAGTTTTTGGAGCAGAAGTCATTAAAATTAAGCCTTCAGATTGTTGGAAAAATGAATAATAATAGCTGCTGGAAGGAGAAGGAGATGACATGTGTTGTGGTATGAACCACTGACCTGAAAGCTTAATTCGCCCAACTTAGGTGCAAATCGTTATGGCGAAGAAGCTCCCCAAGGTTTAACACAGTCGGCTTCTCACTCGTGGACTCGAGGGAGAAGGTTTGGAGTATAGCAACTTGTATGCCCAAGAAGTAGAGAGGAGAAGAGAGAATATGTTTTGTGTGTGTTCTGCAGAGTTGAAGAAGGGTCTCTTTTATAGTGGACTGGGGGAGAGAAAAACTGCCAACCAAGCAATAAAGGAAGGCGTGAAACGGGGGTAGAAAATCAGGCAAAGGAGAAAATAATGTAACTGAAGGATTGATGTAGAGAGGATCATGGTGATTAAGGCAGAGATGGAAGAAGACTTAGTCAACTAGCCGTTAGGATTACAGCAGCTCATATGCAATCAGTCCTCTCGAGAATTCCTCCAAAAAATTATAGTGTAAGGCCCAAGCCCACAGCCCGCGGCCTACGCCCGGCCCGGCCTGGACGGGCCGGCGATAGTGGCACGCGCACGTGTGGCAGACCAAGTCCCCTCAACCCCCCTTAAAACATGGCTTCAAGTTATTTGACAAGTGCAAGAAGAGTGGGATATATAAACTCTTCAAATCACTCCCAAAAGTTCTATGTGGGACAACAAAAGAGTTAGAGAGAGTAAGTGAACACCCTTTTGGGGTGCCATTACTCCAACAAGTGGGAGTTCGAGGAAGGAAAGGAAATTGTAGGTTACAGAATTGATATAACTAGTTTTATAGAAGACATGGGGATTGGGGGAGGGTGGGGATGACAATATGAGGAAGGGGGTTACCAAACCTTATTTTATTGTACAAAATTTGAAAATTGAAATTTTGGGTGGGAGTTTTAGGCGAAAGTACTGCATGAGATGATGAGATTGACTTTTTTCCTGAAATTTCAATACCTTACACATTTTTGTACTTAAATATAAAAATTAACAATGATTGACTCATTTATGGTGTGTTTGGTAGGGGGGAAATCCATTTTCCCAGAAAATTATTTTCCATGAAAAATATTTTTTCAAGAAAAATTATTTTCCATTTATATTTTCAGCTATTTGGTAGAATGAAAAACCATTTTCTTTCCACTTCATTTTTTGCTATTTGATAGAATGAACCCCCGCGCCCTCACTTCATTTCTTTTTACCATCAACCCCCTCCCCTACTCACTGCTTTGACTCTACCAAACCAATGAATTCTGTTTCTCTCTCCTCTTCAAAATCGAACCCAAAATATTAGTAAGAAATATACCCAGTAATAAACCCAGAAAAAGAGAGAGTCAATATTAATGAATCTCAATTTTTTCACTATTCTCAAATATTAACCAGTTGACTTTGAGTGATATTAAATTCAGATTAAAGAAAATGGTGAACGGGGAGACGATGGATATCTCAGATTGCGAAGTTCTCAAAAGGGCAACGGTAACAAGGTTAGAGAACTGAAGAAATAATTGCAGATATTGACGATGGAAGTCATCGATGAACATGATGAACATGAAGAAGAGGGGAAGAATGAGAGACAAAATGAGAGTGAAAATAAAGTGATTTTAGGCACAATTAGAAGAAAATAGAACGAAATACAAAATTGGAAAACGAAAATTGGGCTTGGAAAATCATTTTTCCTACTTCTTCAAGGGAAAACAATTTTCTTCAAATAGGGTAAAATGATTTCTTTCTAAAAATGATGTTTCCCTCCTTGTTTTACCAAATGAAGTAAAATGAAAAAATCATTTTCCGGGAAAATGATTTTCCCCCCTACCAAACACACCCTTAATTTAATACTCATATTTTTTAAGGTTTAGAGCTTAAGTTATGTGAATAAACAAAATTTATGATAGGAGTAGAGCCCCAATGATCAAAGAACTCACCTCTCAAAAAAAAAAGGGAAAGAAAAAAGGGTCACGATTAACTTTTGAGGTGGTGTAAGCCTTTTTTTTGGTCTTTGAGTGTTGAGCAATTTAAATATAGTTTTTGTAGCAATGTGATTAACAAATTTTAGAAACAATTCATCTCATCTGGAGATCTAAAAAATAATTTAAAACTCAGAAGTCGAATCAAATAATTCAAATTTATATTCAAATCAACGTCCAAACAATTAATTTGAATTGGCCTCAAATCCAAATTGATAAGTGAATGAAGCCTAATTTGAAGGGGGCTTTTTTTTCCTATCCCATATTGTTTTTCATTGTGGATAAGTTTATTAGATTAAACAGTAACGGGCCCCAAATCAACAAAACTGAAATTACCTAACGTAGACTCAAACCAAATCTTATCAATTTGAATACAATTCAATCCAACATCTGGATTGAAAACCAAATCAAATAACCTATTTACCTAAATACCCTCTAGTGCTCTTTGCTGCATGATTGGAACTTAGCGAGACTTAATGGCTTTTTGTTAGGGTTGTTAGGGAGGAACTTATGGTACGGTTGACCAAAAAATTATAGTGCTACATTTTGTTTTTGTTTTTTCCTGATACAAATGTTATATATATAATTTTTTAATCTACAAGTTGATCATTGTATTATTTTTCGTCAAAGGATCAGACTTTTTTTCTTCACTCAATTATTGGAGGATTCAACACCTTACATATGCTTTTTTTTTGGGGGGGGGGGGGGGGCGGACCTTACATGTGCTTTTTACCCAGTTTGTCTTTTGGTTTCCATCAAAAGAAAACTTTGTCTGTTGCGTTTTATGAGACCCACTCATATCATCGGGCTACACTCTGGGCATCTCGGCTCGAGCACTTGGCTAGACTCTGGTGAGGCTGAACTAGTATTAGGATGGACCCGGGCCTATTTGTTATAGGTATATTGGAACAGCAAAATACATATTTGAGTATATTGGAGTAGATTGGAGCTGATTAAATAAAAGTTGGGAAAGGTTAATTTGATACGATACACATGACATCAAACCAACATGAAATTACTAGGAGAAATACTAACTCTACCCAAACGAACCGACTTCGATTCGAAATTGACACAATTTCGCCGTTTAGCATTAAAATATCTTATTTTTCAATATTAGGCAAATCTAAACTATTTTCAAGATTGACAAGAAATTTACCTGTTTATTAGATGGGCCGAACCTTCCCGGCCCGTTTTTCAGCTCTAGATTTGGCTAATAATTAGCATATTGGAGTAGATTAGAGTAGATTGGAGCCGATTAGAGCATATTTGATTATCAGGTTGGAGTAGATTTGAGTAGATTTAAATAGGTTGGAACATATTGGAATGGATTTGACTAGCAGTTAACAGATTGGAGTAGCTTTGAACATGTTTAAGCACATTAGAACAGATTGAATCAAGTTGGAGCATATTAGAGCTGCATGGGAGGAAATTGCAATGTTTTACAATGTTTTGGAACATATTGGATTGATGTTCGATGGTTTTGTGCAATGATGTTTTATTTTTGTAACACCAGTTTACATTGTTTGTGTGTTTTTCTAACCATATAACCTAATGTTGGGGTTTGTTACAATGTTCATTGATCTTAGCAAAATTGGTATTTCTTTTTCATGTATTCAGATGAAGTAACATAATATAATTATGTCGATTGGTCGTTTTCTACTAACTTGAGATATTCTGTCATTCAAGAATCTGTCAAATGTTGTTTAACACTTGAACCATTCTCTCGATTATCAACCATAACAAAGAGGGGCGGATTTTAAAACTATTTGTCCTCAATAGGTGACTTATATTTTTTTGGTTGATTTTTATAGTTTCAAAGTGAAGAGCAATAAAGTAAATCTCAACTTGGTCAAGGTTAATTTTCTTAATTTGACATTAATAATTTATTCATTAATAATAGCTTTAAAGTTGTGCCCACATGATTCACCTTTTCTTCATTTGTCATTCATATTAGTTCGTTGAAAAAATTATTTTTAAAAAACTATTTTTTTTTTTGGCATACATTGATCAAGGTTAATGTGTTGTTGATACAAAAATGTTTGTACTTTTTCAATTTTTCTAGCTATTTGGATTTATTTCGAGTAGGCTTAAGTAGTTGGGAGCAGAATTTGAGCATATTGGAGTAAATTGGAGCAAGTTTGACTAGCAGATAGCAGGTTAGAGCTTAATAAAATAGGTTGGAGCATATTGGAGTAGATTTTACTGGGGGTGTACAAAACCAGTAAATCGAAATTTGGTTAACTAGTTTTTCAATTTAAGAAAATTCTGAACCATAGCCAAACTGAAAATCTCGGTTAACCAAAATTTTCAATTTGTCCAAAACTCGAACCGCAAGCGAACTGAAAAAATCGATTAACTGGTTTTTCGTTTCGATTAACGGTAAACCATTTTTTCATTTTTTATGTTTAAATATTTTTTAAAAACTAAATTTCGGTCACCATTCATAAATAATAAAAATAGTACTCTCTCACCTAAATTTTTCATTTTTTATGTTTAAATTTTTTAAAAAAAAATTAATTTCAGTTTGATTAATTTGCGGTTAATCAAATTTTCAAATTCACCGAATAAAACCATACTGATGACTAAAATTTCTATTTGGTTTGTTTAATCAAATCGACTTTTTTTACATAATTTGTTCGGTTAGCCGATTTTTCGGTTCGGTTTTGGTTTCAGATTTTTTGCACACCCCTAAGTAGGCCCGGCAAAAAAACTTGTAGCCACCTAGATCCCGCAAAATCCGCCCCAATGGGTATGGGGTATGGGTGGTGAAAATGAGATAAAATGGGTATGGAGTGGGTATTTCTAAAATGGGTATGGGTATGGGTATGGGTATGGGTATGGGAATGGGTATGGGTCCTACCTGCCTCATACCCGTTTAATCAATACCCGCCCCGTACCGACATCATATCCGCCCCATATAAAACTCATAACCGTTTGTTTAAAGTTATATTTTGTTGCTTATATACGAATATTTTGCTAGTTACTTTGGGTTGTATGGTATTCAAGACTTCGATAAGACATTTTGTTAGAAACTGTAATTATCAAGTGTTAATTTATTGCTTTGATTGACAAATTTTTAGTTGTATATAATCTATTGTTAGAAGCTTGGGGTTAATGTGACATATGGGCTAGCTGATGTCAAATATGGGTACAAAATGGGTTTAATTCTTTTTGCCTTTATATACTCAAATAAAACCCGTATACCTGCAATACCAAGTGGGTATGTGTATGAGTATAGCTTTACAACACCTTATAGATATGGGTATGGGTATGATTATTAATTTTGAAAATGGGTATGGGTGAGGGTACGGCTAAATCCGCCTCATACCCACCCCTACCTATAAGTTTGACTAGCAGTTAGTATATTGGAGTAAACCTAGCAAATGGATCATTCAGTTTGGGTTCAGATCAGGTTAGTTTCGGGTTGGGTCATATTCAGGTCAAAAAGATTCAGTTTGAAATTGATTTCAGAATAGTTCATTTTCGATTTGGGTTGATTTTGGTCAGTTGAATTTTTTATCCAATAAACTTTTCTTGCAAAGAAAAATAACTTCGGTGGTTCAGTTAGATTCGGAGCATTTTCAATTTGGGTCAACTTTAGATAAGCTGTTTCGGGTGTTAGTTCGGGTATAATTCTAGATCGTTCGATTCACATCATCCGGTTAGGGTCTCTTTTGCTAGTAGATTAGAGTATGTTAGAGCAGATTACAATAAGTGGCAGATTGAGTATGTTTATAATGATCACTCCTCCATCATCTCGAGCTTAAATTAGCGCGGCTGTTGAAACAATCAAAATGCATCTTTTTGTATTATTATATTTTTCGGAAAAATTTTCTTTTATAACGTTAAAAAAAATTGTAAGAAATTGCTGCACATTTTTCTAATACTTTACCTATCTTGGACTTCTGTCATATATATTGGGATATATACTGTGATTCGCACAATTTGATGTTAATGTTTCTTTAATAATATGAGGAAATAAATGTAGGCAGCATTGATAATCCATATTTAACGAGGTTATTTAGGAATTGCAATTTAAAATGAGCAAACTATGATCTTCCAAATAGTAAATATGGACCTTTGATTATTATTCAATAAATATTATATTACAATAAATTGCAGTATAGATTCTGACATTGACACTTAATAGAAATTATAATATTAATTAATGCCAACTTAAATTTTTAAAAAACAAGAATACATCCAATTGCCATATGACGCTTGTCAAATGACCATCAACTTATTCCATGGGCGGATTTATGTAGGAGAGAGGGTGTCCATGAACATCCTTCACCCCAAAAAAATTTTAATATGTTATTTTAAAGGATATTATATTGATATACATGGACACTGGCCTCTATTAGATCTAAAAAGTTATAGACACCCTTTACATATACCTAAACCCACATACTTGCATTTTTAATTTGTTTAAATACTTGAAGTCTAATTATAAAGTTGGAATTTGATAGAAAAATAAAATAAATTTAAATGCACCCAAATCCAAATATCTTTGCCTTTCTCTCCCTCCCCTTCTCTCTTGTGTGGATTCTAGACTTTTAATTTAATTTAATACTAGTCCCTTTAATTTTCTTTTATTGTTATTATTGATTTTTTGACTATTTAGTTGTAATGTGTTATTGATGTAAAGTTTTCTTTAACTAGCATTAGTCACTGATTTGAACTTGATGCTATTTCATTTTTTTCCCCTTTTGATGTGATTAGATGGAGATTGCTTATTCATAGTTTGATTTCATGTTTGAAGTGTTAACTTCAGGGCTTTTTTATTTTATTATTTGGTGCAGATGATTTGTGCTCTATAACCAACAATTTTAATAAATAGTAGATAATTCTAACGTCATGCGATTTCAGCATAATTTATGTATCAACTCCCAAATATGAAAAACCGCAAACAACAAACGTAGTACGTACCTATCATTTTTTTCAGAGTAAAAAAGTAGGGTATATTATTATTGCTTATCAACTTATGCTAGTACAGAAATACAAGATGGAACATTTGTTAAAAAAAAGTATGAGACGGAATCAAAAAAAATGAGATGGAACATTTGTACAAATAGTCTACCATGGTATGTATCATACTTTTTTTTTTTAGGTTGTGTATATTAGTCATGATGTTAATAGATGGATACCCCTGTTCTAAATGTCTAGATCTGCCACTGATTTATTCACTTTTATATATTACTAGAACTATTCCCCTTGCGATATAAGGGTTGGGTTAGATAATACGTCAACGTTTAAAATTATAAATAATTCATGAACAATATTGTTTTCATCATTTATATTTATTTTATTAGTTGAATAATCGTTGTATCTATTGAACTTTTTAGATTTACGCATGTGTTATTTTTGTATATGCAAGTAAATGTTTATTAGTCACATTTCTAAGAAACTAATTAAAGGGAAGGTGAAAGATCTTGTGAAATATATAAAGAAAAGTTAAAAAAGAGTAGTATGCATGTAAAAGACACAAAATAGATTAAAGTACTAATTAATATGCTAACCAACAAAATTACAATACTTGACAAAAATGTATGAATCACTCAATTTTATATATAGTTATATAGATTATATAGATTAATATGATGTGATATATGGTATGACACGACAAATCTAATCAAATGGCTTAAGCTATTCAGCCCAAAGGAGGTGAAACATCTTTCTTTAGAATGACTAGATTTTGAAATGTCTAAAATGCATAGTTTCATCGCAATTTTTTGTATTAATTACTTTGATGCTCAAGTAAATGTATTACCCATACAGGGTAAATAAGTCTAAAAACCTGTCTTAATCAACCTCAATTCATTATATTTTTGGTATAAATGTTTATGATATATTAATTAATTAACATGGCCTCCAAACAAAAAATTGCATAATTTGAAACTTGGAGAAGTCTTAATATTTTTTCAATGATAAGCGGGTCAAGCCGACTAGCCCTTTCTTAAGGGTACTCAGGAGCCGAATACATCAAACAATAAAAAAATACCAAAGCCTATGAACCAAGTCCAACCGTAAAACCTTATGCATAGCACACAATATGTGCATCAACCCCGCCCCGGAGTCGACCCCGGGGGAAGCATTACTGTATATATATTTTATATCTTCTAGAGTTGGTACACATCTTCCATAATTGGTATATATCCTTTATATTTGGCAATGTAAATAATTTCTATGTATCATTCACGGTGTGAGATTGGCTCCCCTCACAAAGGTATGGGGTTTTCTACAAACTTTCGTGGTATCCAAGCCTAATTCTTTCTCCTACCTTTTAGCAGCACACACATCATCCTACTAGATACTGATTTCTCTTCTTGTCACCCTTCCTATGGCTTCCTCAGATTCAACTCAAATCCCTCCTCCTTTTCCTCCTCCAAGAATCCCCACCGCATCCTTGTTTGTCCGTTAGCAATGTCAAACTCATGTAACCCTCACCTTGAATCTTGCTAACACTAATTACAGTTTTTGGAAAGCTTTATTCGTCTAGGTAACCAAAATATATGAGTGCTTTGATCATATTGATTCCACCGTTTGCGCTTCGAGCCTGCGACGTTGAAGGATAGTGGATATGCTCCATGGCAGCAGGTTGGCCCCTTGTTTTATCATGGATCTACTCTACCAGCAGATCTAATATTCTTCAAATGGTTATACAACCAGGTACTTGTCAAACTACTCTCCAAGCCTGAACATGCATTGAACGTCTTTTCCGTGATATATAGTATTCAAACCAAGTCCTTCAATTGAAGGCAGAATTCAAGGACATCGTTTTGATTGATATGTCTATTGCTACTTACTACCAATGCTTCAAAAGTGTTCGTGATGCTCTTGCTAAAATTAATCACCCCATTTCTCAAAATGATCTCATTCTCCAAATTTGCTTTGGCTTACCCCACAATATAGTAGGCATTGTTAATGTGATGATGCCCAGAAACCTCTTCTAGATTTTTTAACAGTTCAATCTATCTTAATGATGGAAGAACCGTGTCTGCACCGCGAGACGCAACCTGTCTTCTCTCTCTTGGGTGCTCCTCAAGTTGGTTCGCATGCCACAATATTTGTTGCTACTACCGGAAACCATGCATCAAATAACGTCAACTGCGGTGGTGATCGTTCATGGAATGCTTCTGAATGAGGACACAATGGTGGGAACCGCTACTGGAATCAGGTAAGCATTGAAGCAAAGGCTATCCTCACTATGGAAACCCACATATTGGTCTTTCTGATCAACCTGCTATATATTCTCCTCAATGATTTCTTCGGGTTATGGTTTTCACTCTCAATATGGTTCTTTCGGCATGCCTTGTAATGGTATTCCTAGTCCTCAGCCAACTATTTGAAGCTCATGTTGATCGTGATGAAACTTTAGTCCGATTGTGAAACCTGCTAAAATCGAATGGTTCTTTGCACTGCTCTTTCTAAGTGGTGGCCAATCAATCAGTTAGATGTCAAGAATGCCTTCTTACATGACACACTTTACCAAACTGTCTACATGGCTTAACCCCACGGACTTATTATAGATGCCACTAATCCAGGGCATGTTTGTCGCCTTAAAAAGGCTTTTCATAAGGAAGCTCCCCCTGCATGGTTTCAAAGATTCGTTAGTTTTATCACACGATATGGCTTCTAGGGGAGCATATGTGAGAACTCCTTATTAAAATTTCAGCAAGGTGCAAAGGTCAACAACTGGCATTTCTAGTTTTATACTTGGATTATTTTTTAGGGATGGCTTACTTCTTACTGCTACATCAACATAACTATTGTCTCATATCTTATGTCTCTCATGAAGTCTGAGGTCTGATTTGGGGCCACTGCATTATTTTTTAGGGATTTCTATCTCTCGCAACTCCAAAGGTTTTTTTTTTTTTTTTTTTATCTTAGTATAAAAATGCTCAGGAAGATCTTGCCCGTGCTTCTATGTCCTTTTGAAAGCCTATATCAATACTTGTTGATTCCAAGTCTAAATTATCTGCTGATATCAATTCTCCCATTTCTGATGCATGACTATATTGTGATTTTGCTGGTGCTTTGCAATGGCTTACTTTCACCAGAACTGACATTAGCTATGTTGCCTGTTCATGCATGATCCTAGAGAGGCCCATTGGCAAGCATTTAAGCGTATTTTGTGCTATTTTCGCAAGGCACCATTGACTATGACATTCATCTACAACTAGACCTGACAAATGGGTCATTCGATTCGGGTATGGGTCGTGTTAAGTTTGGGTCCGCTCATATTTCGGGTTAAGTGACATTTCGGGTCGGTTTGGTTTGGGTCAAATGAACTTCGGTTTCGGTCGACTTTGGGTCAACCAATTTTTGGTCCAATACGCCTGTAATGAAAAAATAAGTAACTTTATGGAAAATTTCGGGTCGGGTATGGTTCGATTTGAGTCAATTCAGGTTTCTGATCCACTTTCGGGTAAGCCTATTCGGTTGTCAGGTCGGATATGGGTTCGGGTCATTCAATTAGAATTTTGGACCTTGGGTCAGTTTTACCAGATCTATCTACAACCCTCTTCTCTTACAGTCTTACTCAATTGGCTGCCTATTCTGACGCCATTGGGTTGGCTGCCCCGACTCTTGATGTTCAACTTCTGGCTATTGTATTCATTTGGGAGACACTCTTATCTCTTGGAGTTCAGTTCAAAGTGTCAAACCACAGTTTCTTGCTCAAGTGCAAAGTCTGAATATCGAGCAGTTGGCAATGTTGTAGCTGAATGCACTTGGTTATGCTATCTTCTTCGTGAGCTCTAATTTTTTTGACAAAGACAACAATTGTTTATTGTGACAGTGTATCTGCTACTTATTTATCTAGCAACCCTGTGCAACATCAGCATGCAAGCATATTGAGATGGGCATGTCGAGCAAGTGATGGCCATCTGGCCAACACTCCCACTTTCCTCCCTCCCCACCCAGGTTCAAACCTAGTTTTACTTTGTGTAAATTGTGTGTGTTGGAGGCTTGTGAGTTTGAGCTTCTGACTTGGGCTTGACATCCCCTCCCATGACCTGTTAAAGTCTACTGAGTACCCTATGATAGGGGCCTCGTGGGCTAGCCCGCTTGCCTTTGTTAAAAAAAAAATATATTGAAATGGGCATCTACTCCATCCGGGAAAAAGGCTGCGCTTGGTCACTTTTTGTGTTGAGCATCCCATCCTATATTCAATATGCTGATATCTTCACCAAAAGTCTACCCTCACCTCTTTTTCTTAATTTCAAGGCCAATCTTAGCATTCGTTTCCCTCCTGCTGTGATGGTGGAGGGGGTATTAGAGCATATGCAACGGTGATCCATAATTTTGGATCATAAGTTGGGGCTCACACCCTCCACATCATCTCACAAGCTAATTTTTTTTCTCTTCTCTACATCCTATGAATCACCAGCTTGAATCACCAAATAAAATAATATTTTATAAACCCACTACTACCATATTATTGAGTTTTAGACTTTAAAAGGTTTAGTTGGCAAAAAAAAAGAGAGAAAAAATGTGTAGGGGGCAGATCACGGCTGTCGGGTGAGCGAAGCGGATCACTGGTGCGTGGTGTTGCTTGGACCGTGAGCCAAATTTTTGGTTCGCGAGCCTTGCATTACAGGTGCTCTTAGTGTATATTAGTATATGTTTGTATCTTCTACCATTGGTACATATCTTCTATAGTTGGTATGTATCTTTTATATTTGGCAATGCAAATAATTTCCATGTGCATTCATGGTGTGTAGTGGCAGTGCATATGAGATTGTCAACCCTCACAAAGGTATGGAGTTTTCTACCAACTTTCAGGGAGGGTGAGAAAGGCAGCACTAACCAGCTAGGCCAAGTGCTGTTTGGTGGAGAAATCTTGGATTCAAGAAATATTAAAATTTTGAAAATTTTGAAAAAAATGTGCAAACTTAGGTCCTGTTTTTTTCATTGGTAAATCTCAATTTACCAACATCAACTCACTTCATTCTACTTCAACCTACTTCACCTTCAATAAAAAAAATATATCAACTTCAATAAAAGAATGCCAACTTCAACCAATTTCCACCCACTTCCCACTATTTTAACCAACTTCTATCTATCATATAAAAAAATTCAACCCACTTCAACGGAAAAAAAAAAAAAAAAAACTTCAACTTACTTCAACCAATCTCATCTATTTTCACTCATTTACCAACCCATATTTTCCAACGAAAAGAACAGGCCCTTAGGGATGTTGTTCCTAAAAAAACTATGATTGGTAATAGTTCGTAGACATTTGAAATATGTGGAAAATAATTAGTAAAAAATATGCTCTAGAGATGATAAAATGATGTCGTGAGCTGAGGTGCTTCACAACAACAAAATAGAGAGGTAAAAATAACATGCATTTGGTACTGAAACTTACCTGCAAATTTCATTAAATCTTAAATACCCATGACAATGTTACACGACACAAATGAATCATTTGCCAAAAGACGCATCAATAAATTGGCCTAAAAGTCCTCCCATACGGGCCATACCTAAGAGGACCAAAAAAATAATGCAATGTTTTCGTAAAATTCTTCAGGGAGCAAGTTACTCCCCTCCATCACTGCATCTGATTAGCTGGTATAAGAGTTGCCACTATATTGTGACAGATGCCAATCTAAAAGAATTATGGGGCACTGGTCCTGCGCCCCTCTGCCCGACCACAGAGAAGTGCATTGCTTGGGATTGGAAATTCATCCCTCCAGGAGTTAGCCGGTGAATAGACGCGAAGATAGAACTGCTGCCCCAAGTATTGTCGTGCCCAGTTTTCTGATCTTACATTCCACATTCCCACATTATCGAGCGGCATGTAAACTGCTGTCCATGAATTTGGATATACCTGTAATCATACACAAAATGTCGAAGTAGAACATTGCAAAACGGACCCATATACAATTCCTTTTGACGAATAGGTGAGGACCGGCTTAATTGACAAATAAACATCAACTTTGCTTATAGACATGAAAGATCTGACTTGAAACTAATCCAACACTAGCCCCTACCCAAACATCATATTTGCCTAGAACGTAAAAAAACCGGACGATACCTGCACACTGCTCCTAGAAATAGCATCCCTGAGGTTGTAACTCAGTCTGCTGGCAGGTGACCATTGCCCTCCATCCATTCTGCTCAAATTCAGATTACCGAGAAATCAATGTAATAAGGTCCAAGCAGACGAGGGTAAGTAATCCCAATGATCCAAACTCACCCAACGACAAAGAAAATGATGGCGTAATCCCAATGATCCAAACTCACCCAACGACGAAGAAAATGTTGCCATCAATATGCCAAGACTGAACTGTGTCTTCAGGGTTCTCAAACACGATCTCAACAAATGCTCGGTAGTCAGCAGCCATGACAGAAGTCTGGAGATAAGGACTGGCACCAGTAGGGGCATCTGGGATGCTACCAATGGTAAAAACACCAGGAATTTTGTAGTAATCAGCAAGCTTCAACGGTGTGTCTGCTTGGATGAATGACACACTATTTACTGCATATCTCTGCTTTCCATTGATCGCTCCTGCAGAGTTCGCCAGTCTGATTGTCCGCGTTGTGTTGATCAGCCCATAATGATAGGATCCCTGAGGGTTTGGTCTCGGCCCACTGGCTGTCAGGTTCTGCCTGATTTCATTTACATCGAAGCCCATTACAAGTCAGATTCAAGTCTTGTTGGGACTCAGCGATATGGTAGGTTTGTCAGATAAACGTGTCAAGAATACGCAACCAGTGTTTCAAATTTCATAATGGATTTAGGACAGGCCAATATCCTTCAATTCAAATATTAGCTTTCCGATTTCTAACCACGTGATCAAGCCGAGTCTTAACAATCACGCAAAGAAAATGAAGAGCTACAGAGAGGAAAGGAAGATGACCTGACCGATCTGGCCTGGTTAAAAGACCAGTCAATCTCAGTTGTAGGGCCACCTGGAGGAGCATCTGAAACACTGGCCGCTGAATTGCCATAATGCAGAACTGCGGTTGTGGTGAGTACTTGGGAGGTGAAACGGGTGGAGACAACAATGTAGTAGTCTTGAGGAGCTTGATCTGCTGTGACAAGTACTGAGTAGGACTGCCCCAAATGAACATCAAGCGACGAATAGGTATTCTGAACGGTGTGGTCTCCTTCTGTCTCCACTAGCAGCAAATCATGTCCTTGAATTCTGAAGTTTATAGATGTTGCAACCCCAACATTGGATATTCTGAACCTGTAAGTTTTACCTGTTTCCAGACATTAATCATTATAGATGTTGCCACGCCAACATTGGATATTCTGAACCTGTAAGTTTTACCTGTTTCCAGACATTAATCACCCGCAAACGGAACAGGAACGAATTAAGGGTGTCTAAGTGTCTACGACAAAACAAAAAAAAAAAAGCTTTCTCAGGAAAATAATTTTCTATTTTTTAACATTTGCACAATTGGAAGAATAATGTTCAAGAAAAGTGTTTTAGGTCTTCTAAATAAAACTTAAGTTCCATTTTGAGATCGATTAAATTGATTTTTCTTCTGGCTGAGTCTATATTGTGTAGTTATGTGATGCCTTCCTTCTCCCAATCCAAATGCTAAGATAGTCTAACGCATTGTTTTCATGAGAGACCAGCTTCATCTTCTGTTCAGCTCATGCTACCAAAGGCCTCCTAATTACGACTCATGGCTTTTCTAGATGAGGTCTTGTTCAATACGAGCTCTCTCTGAAAAATCAGTTTTGAAAAAGTAAAGTATATTTGATAATTGAAACAACATGATTCCTAATCCCCAAGAAAACAAATACCTTGATCAACTGCGAATGTGATTCCACGTGCTCCGTGACCATTGATAAGAAGACCATCAGGGAAAGGCAAATCATTCCCACCATCCAATATTGCCTTCAAATCCTGTAAATTCGATCAGCATCGGAATTGTCAACTCTGCTAAACCAGGTCACTACACTCATTAAACTGCCACGCCATCTGATAGCTTCAAAATCAACTTACAGTGTGATTCATCTTATACCAGTCACCAGCGAGAACAGTAAAGTCACCAGCAGGGGGAGGGAAAGGGACAGGAATCAAAGGACGGCTACCGATTCTGATGCCACCATAACCTCCGGCGGCCTTGTGGAAGGCAAGGGAGGGGAAGTAGAAGTAACTTCCAATCTGATCTTTAACTTGTAGGACATATGTGAAGTTCTGCCCTGGAGGGATGGGGCAGTTAGTCCCATATACACCGTCTTGCCATGAGTTCCTTCGTTGTTGGATGCCATTCCTGATCCACTCAACCAAAGCGGAGTTTATATGTTTGTTGATTTCGATTTTGATTTTGTTACTGTTTTACTTCGTTTACCACCCTAGCCATCTCCAGTGCAAATGGCAGGTTAGGTGTTACATGAAAAAGATTGTATGATGTTAAACTACTAATTAATTACACTGTGTTTGGATTGGGGTTAGAGGACGGAAAGGGAGGGGAAGGGGGGAAAAGGGAGGTTAATTATCCCCTCTTCCTCTAATTTGGGAAAAAAAATAATGGGGGAAAAGAGGAAGAACACTTCACCTCCAGTAACTCACATAGTGAATACATCACTTCCAGTAACTCACATAGTGAATAGAGGGGAGGGGAAGTGACATAAAAATTTCAATTATGGGTGTGTTTGGTAGGGGGAAAAATCATTTTTTCAGAAAATCATTTTTCATGAAAAATATTTTCCCAAGAAAAATGATTTTCCACTTATATTTTCAACTGTTTGGTAGAATAGAAAGTCATTTTCTTTCTACTTTATTTTTTGCTATTTGATAGAATGAACCTCCCGTCCTCACTTCATTTCGTTTTACCATCAACTTCCTTCTCTGTTCACTACTCTGACATGACCCAACCAACGAATTTTGTTTCTCTCTCCTCTTCAAAATCAAACCTAAAACATCAGTAAGAAATATACCCAGTAACAAACCCAACAAAAGAGAGAGTCGACATTAATGAAGCTCATTTTTTTTAATATTCCCAAGGATTGTCCAATTGACTTTGAGTGATATTAAATACAGATTAAAGAAAATGACGAACGGGGAGACGATGGGTGTCTTAGATTGCGAAATTTTTCAAAAGGGCAACTGTAACAAGATCAGAGAACTCAAGAAATAATTACAGAGATTAACAATGGAAATCATAGATGAACATAAAAAAGAGGGGAAGAATGAGAGACAAAATGAGAATAAAAATAGAGTGATTCTAGGCACAACTGAAAAAAAATAGAATGGGAGATAAAGTTGGGCAATAAAAATTGAGTTTGAAAAATCATTTTCCTTACTTTTTCAAGGGAAAACAATTTCCTTCAAATGGGGTAAAATGATTTTCCTCTGAAAATGATTTTCCCCTCCTTATTTTACCAAACGGCGTAAAATCGAAAAATAATTTTCCGTGAAAATGATTTTCCCCCCTACCAAACACACCCTATTATAATAGTAATTTCCCCCTTCCCCTACCCTCTCCTTCCTTCCCTTTTCTAATCCAAACATAACACATATAGTTAACTTCCATTTCCCTCCACTTCAAATCCAAACAAGATAAATACATTTTCCCTCCCCTCCCCTCCCTTCCCCTTCATTAACCTCCCCTCCCATCCCCCTCTAATTTCCAAACACACTCTTAGATTTTCAGGCCTCAACAATTGATGAAACTTCAATCATGATTTGACAACTACACATTTTTCTAGCTGAGTACAAAATGAAAATTTTATTTACTTATACGCAATCGTTTTTTTATAGCGCAACTTTATCTATAAGGAATATCAGCACTAATTTTTCTTCTCAAACAGTGACAGTAACAATGACAACGAAATTCAAAGATAGACATTCATATTTATAAGCTTCTATTTGATTAAGACAACACACACACACACACACACACACACACACA
>JACYFF010031957.1:40383525-40460809 GCA_017589665.1 Selenicereus undatus
TATATATATATATATATATATATATATATATATATATATATATATGGATGCGCTTAAAGTGGTTATCACCGTATAACAACCACCACAAATTGAACATCTAGTATTTACAATTGTCTTTATTAAATCTCTACTGTTCATTTATGAAGTCTGATTAAACTAAAAGTTAGCTTTTAAAATAAAGAAAAATGTTATCAGTCCAGACAAAATATTTAAATAAGGGATTGTGCGGTTTTTTTCCTTTTTCTCTAACTCAAACGCAGAATTGAACCCCCATTCCTTTTTTTCGCTAAATCAGGATTGCAATTATTAATCCCCCACCTCATCTATTGCCGAGAAAACAGCACCCCCAGCCCCGCCCCCAGTTCTCCAACCAAACCCAAAAAAAAGAAAAAAGTCCTCTCAACTTGATGTTGTTTCCGGCTAAAGTGCCTCCCCTCCATATTGATTAGCAAGGAGCTCTATGCCTCCTCAATCGCCTAGAAATCCCCCCCCCCCAATCCAGATCTATGTGCAAAAGATGGTACCTCAATTTTTCCGATCAAGATCTCCGATCCGGCCTCCATTTTTGCCGGCGAGAAGCACCTACCTGTCCCCTCGGTTCCGGTGCCCATGTTCCTTGCATCTGTTGCATTCATTGTTGAGGGCTAGTGGCTAGAGGAACTCAAAAGCTAATATTTGTAAGAGGTTGAGGAGCTCCACACCGGAAAATACGGAGGGAGTGTGACTTATGTAGGTGAAGCATATGGCCAGGATAGAGAAGGAGATTTGTGCCTCTTATCGGCATGTATGGAGGGCCGGAAACAATGGAGCGTCGGAAAGGATGCTCCTCGCCGGAAAATATATTGGATGATTTTTCAGGCAACCATGGGTTGGGGTGGAGATGAGCACTTCAAACAATTAATAAGTTGCTAGGAAACAAATTTTCCATTTAATGCAATGTCTATAGTTTTTGGGGTTTAAAAAATTGTAAAGCAAATATTATTTATTAAACATTTTATTTTTTTTGAATTTATAAATATTTTTTGAACTACTAAAAGGTGTAAGAAGTTATAGATTGTACATACATATAAAAAGTTATAAGAAATTATAAACTCATTGCTCTTTGCCGCAGAAGAATATGGGCTTAACTAGGGGTGTTAATTTAGGTTGATGATGGCGACATCGTTTTTGTTTTATTATGTGATTTTATTAAAATGTCCTTTGGGTTTAATATAATAATTTTTTAATTTATTTTTTTTCGAATATTTCATTTTCTATTATCCTTCTTCATCCGTATAATAAGTTATTTGAGATTCATTTATATTCCTATTTGGTTGATACCATCCAGTATATTCGAAAGTTAATTATAATAAAGCAACGTTATCTTTTATTAAATTTACAGTTAATGAATGAATACTTTTAGGAAAGCTAGAAAGATAATTTAACCGGAACTTATAATGATTTAGAAGATTTTGTCTTATATTTCTTGGGATAATGTCAAAATATCTTAAAAAGTTCTATACTTGATCTTGCGTATAATATTTTAAATTTATTAGACTAAAACTTTGTCCTACTAAGTAATCTCCTTCTCGATTTAATTCTGAATTTGACTGTAGCTTAGCGCCTGTTCTTTTCATTGGTCTTATTCAATTTACCTACCTCAAGCTACTTCAACTCATTTCAATAAAAAATATCAACTTCAACTCACTTTAATCAATTTCAACCCACTTCAACACACCTCCTTCAAAATTTTATTCTCACTATTTTAACTAACTTCAACAAATATACCAATTTAAACCCACTTCAATAAAAAATACCAATTTTAACTTACCTCAACTAACTTCACCCTTTTACCAACCCCAATTTACCAACGAAAAGAACAGGCCTTATTTCTTGAAAAACTCATGATTAGATTCAGCAATATTTAGCTTTCAATAGTTAAGATCCTATTAACTAAGGGGTTAAGTTTAAGAGATTTGGACAGGCTACAAATAATTTAGTAGGTAAGATCTAAATAATTTAGTTAGTAAGTGCTAAATAATTTAATAAGCCAGTAGGCTCTGATACCATTAATACAAGAGTCTGATAACTTTTTGTAGAAAAAAGTTTAAAACTATTTGATTAGAGAACATTGATGAACGAAGAATAGATAACACTATTTCAATTAGCATAAAAATGGTACTTCCAAAGTGATAAATTAAAGTATCAAGAAAAAATTTCAAAAAGTTATACCTTCCTTCTCGTCACTTCCCTTCTAGAGATATGTTGCTCTTCAATCTGTCGCCACACCTTTTTTCTCAACTGGCCTTACAGGACTTACTTTGATTTACGAATTATTTCTCTCATTTCAAGAATTTAGAAGAATGAAGATAAAATTCAAGAATTTTTTTGAAAATAATTATTTTTATTACTTGTTTTCCTAAAAAGGGAAATTAGAACATTGCTACAAACAGATAGCTCTCTGGGTGATCTATATTTCGCCCAAAATGACTCTACCTTCTTCTCAGATATCAAAACGTTTACATATTTATATACATTGAAAGTGAAGGGAACAATATTCATACATCATTGCTTACGATACAATAAATAAAGACATAAAGTTGGATGTCGTTTGAGAGATAAGGTCTTGCTTTGTAGAAAGTTGATGGTGACACTTATCGGCAATTATCATTAAATTTTTTGATACTGTCAGCATAATTTTGGCCTTATATCTAACTTGATGTTGGTAAAATCTTGATCGTTTGTAGTAGAGCTTACTTTTCTTCTTCTTCTTTGACTAGTTCAGAGAATTTACTTCTAACTATTGGAAATCCATGAAAATTTTCTGTTCCAAGATGGAAGCGAAATTTCAATAATTCATCATCATAAGTTCCTTCCTTCATCCATTCTTTAGTTATTAAGATATAATCAGCTTCTCTAAACAAACATTTAAGTCCAGATGCATATAGTCTGTCTCATTGAAATTTAACTACAAGGGCTCCACTAGTTCTTCTATGGTTTATCCCGGACTCACTAACTCTAATGGGGTCAAATTTTTTGGATGTTTCAATATTAAGTTGAAAGTGCTCTACAATATATCCAACTTGGATGATACTGATTCTAGGGTATAATATGTCCATTTCTTTATCTTTTTCTCGTGGTATAGTACAAAATTTAACAAAAAAAAAGGTCCTTGTTTAAAGGATTTGAGAACTTAAATTATTTCAGCTGGGAAGTTGGAAAGTTCTGTGAGTTTTGGATCAAGATAAATTAGATCTAGATATCCAAATTCATAAAATCGGTAGATAGTTTCAGAATTTGCACCTGTACAGCCTGTAAGTCTTGCAAATAGAGATTTTCCTCCACTGTAAAAAATTTGTGGAGTTCCATGAAATTTTCAGTAAACAAATTGAATTGTCTTGTAATATCCTATAATAAAAGGGTCACAACTATCAAAAGAAACAAACTTTTTAATTTAAATTGTTGGGTTTATAGTTCTTCTTAATAGTAGTTTCGCTTTTAGTTTTGGCATTTTCTTCTCTTTCTCGAGAAATGGAGAGCTTGAACTAGGCCCTAGAGTTTGAGTTGTTGGCGAAGTTTGTGACTTCGCTGGACTGGTAATTGATATATTTGATAAAGTTAAAGAAATTGGTTTGAGAGAGCTAATAGATATTAGCATATTTGCTTTTAACAGTTCTTCCTTGTTCTAGATCTTTCTTCATATCTCCGATGATGCCAGCAGTTTCTGTAGAGAGTTCGTTAATTTCTATTCGAAAATTATCAACTCTAGCTTGAACACCAGTTTCAAGTTGCTTAAGTCCTGCTGAGACAGTTTCAAGATATTCATTGAAGTCGATGACAATGTCTTCCAGTTCCTTAAGCCTATTTGTAGCATGTGACTTTTTAATATCTTTTGACCTTAACCCAAGAAATATAAAGCAAAATCTTCTAAATCATTATAAATTCCGATTAAATTATCTCTTTAGCCTTCCTAAAAGTATTCATCTCTTAACTGTAAATTTAATAAAAGACAACGTAGCTCTATTAGAATTAACTTTCGAATATACTGTATAGTATCAAACAAATAGGAATATAAACAAATCTCAAATAACTTATTATACGGATGAAGAAGAATAATAGAAAATAAAATATTCGAAGAAAAAATAAATTAAATATTATATTAAATCCAAAGGACATTTTCACAAACCTAAAAGAACATTTTAGTAAAACTGCATAATAAAATAAAAACGATGTCGCCATCATCCACCCGAATTAACACCACTACGCTTAACCAAATCCAAAAACTTGCAAACAGACTTGACTCATTAACACTTCACATCCCTAATTCTCAATTGCATTTCACATCCCTAATTCTGCCTAATATGTCCTATTTGAATTTACAACTTTGCCTGTTTTCATTTACAAGGTTAAAAAAGAGATAACTGTGAAGCAGTCCTTCAAACTTAGAGCAAATTCAGTGGTGAGCCTATTTTTTGACTCACCAGTGGGACTTATTACTGCCACGTCAAACTTCTCTGTAACTTTTTGATTCACAATTCTTATTCTTTGCAGCGGAAGACTCACCACTTTACCTCACCAAATAAAATAATATCCATCAATTCACTATACAATACACAACTTTATTTTTTAAATTAAAAAAAAATAAAAAACTAATTAAAATAATCTAATAAAATAAAAAACCTCACGAGTTGGCTCTATCAGAGCAAAACCAACGGTGTGCTCGCGCGAGGAGAGAGAGAGGCGAGCGAGGGAGGAGGTGGCGCGCTTACTTGCAGGGGCTGACTTGGCTCGAGGGCTCGGTGAGGAGGCGCAGGGGCGTGAGGAGGCTCAGACCAAATTTTCTTTTTTTTTTGTTTTTCCATTTTTTAAAATATTTTAATTTGGTTTTTAGATTATTTTTTGGATTTTAAAAATAAAGTTATGTGTTATAAAGTGAATCCATGAGTATTATTTTATTTGATGAAGTAAAATGATAAGCCTTCCATTGAAAAGAATAAGGATTATAAGGTAAAAAAAAATAAAAATTGATATGACAGTAATAAATTTTACCGGTGAGTCAAAAAATTAGTTCACCGTTGATTTTACGCTCATCCAACGATCCCCGTGAGGGATGAGCAATGAGGCTATCACTGGAGGTGCTTGCTCGCCTGACCCATTCTCCCTCTCCTCTGTTTTACGTCGCGAGGCATCCGTTGCACTCGCATTTAATAACATGTTTCAAATCTTAACCTCACCGCAGCAATCACAATTCATAAATGTCGGTCCGTGCAGTTTTTTAATGCCAGCGGAGACGCTGAAATGAATATAGGTCTATGCAACAGCAGCGTTTGTCGGCTCCAACTGTAGAAGAATACAGCTGTAGTTTGAAATTTGGGGTTTTAAACAGGCACAAAATGGCATACAAAATAATTACTAGGAGCACGTATTTCAGAAGGTAATTAACTACGTGGACCCAAATTTGCAGCCGTTCTGGTCCTTAATCAGCATGTGGACAAATCATGGAAATTTCACTTCTTTTTGGGGGCAGAGCAGGAGAATCTATATTCTTACAATATAAATCAATTCCAAATTCTTACTTTTGAGCCTTGTACATAGACTCCGTTTTATTTCATATTTTTGAGAATTTAATTAAAAAAATATATTTTTTTTACAGTTTCTTATATTTTTAACATAATTCTTACATTTTTTTATATCTCCTTATATCTTCTTATATTTTTTTACATTCCATATAAATTTTTTATAACATTTATTTATTTTAATTATAAAAATATGTATAGTTTTTAAATTATGCTACCAATATATAAGATTTATAAATATCTTATGAACACAACATTTACATAAATATAAAAACATAATATAACGACGTAAATCATGGCAGAAGGAGTATCGGAGAGGGGGGGGGGGCGTTCAGCTGACTTAAAGGTGGGTGGGTTTCTTTAGGAAAAGTAGAAAATAGTTAGATAAAAGTAGTATTGGGTATTAAAACTGCTACAGCCTTTTGCTCGTCCGTTTAAGTTCTCATCTTTTGTTTTTATCTTTTTTTGGATTGTGAAATTTTTAATTTTTGGTTGTTTAATATGACAATACAGGAATCAACCTCTCTATTGGTAGGAATACCAGTAGGGGTAAGGTTGCCTACAATTGGATCTTCCCAAACCCCGCGAAAGCGGAACCCACATTGGGAGTTGTTGTTGTTGTTGTTGTTGTAATATGACAATACAATTTTCGTATTTTAAGCAATGTTGAATAATGTTTTAAGGGTTTATTTATAAAATTTCTTGTTAACAATATTGAACATACATTTACATTTAAAATTGTTTACTTAAAATAGGATTTTATTTTAAGATTTATATTCAATTTTGTCAAAAAAATTTGTTTTTTTTGTTATAATTTGCTTATTGGATCAAATTAACGCAAATATAAAAAATCACCTCAAGTGTACGAAATTTTCTTGACAAAATTTATGGGGTTTAATATATTTTATTGTTATGTAATTCACTTAGTTAATGATTTATTTTCGATAAGTTTATTATTTTAATATTATTGTTTCTCATCCAAAACATTCATTGTAAAACAAATATATTTCGTTTCAATTATATTAAAAAATATTTTGTTAGCTAATGATATCAAATTTTAGTAGTAAATATGAATAATATATCATAATTGTCACAAATTATAATATACAACTCTTCAATAATTCAACAACTTCTTACATCTATCCTTACAACTCCTTACTGTTCCTTACATATTTTTACAACTCCTTATAACTTCTTACAACCTCTTACAGCTTCTTACGATTTCTTACACTTTACAGATGTATCTTTTGAAATAGAACATGCCCATAATAGCTTAGAGTTCGATATAACATCTTTTCATCTTTAAGTAATCACTCATATGTTTAATTGTCTACTGCTTCATAATAAAAGTAACAGATAATCATTTGAGCCATTTTAATTTGTCAGCTATAATGCAAGCTTAAAAAGGAAAAAAAAAAAAACCATATAATGGCTTTTTAAATTGCTATTGCCGTAAGTGATAAGAAAAGCGAAATCTTATTTTACCATAAGCATCAAACAAAATCAAGGATAAGGGGATGAGACCAAGCTTCAGGCAATAGTCCTAAACAGAGGAATCTTATCAACATGGAAAAGACAAAAGCAAAATGTGGGGATTGCATTATATACCAGGAAAGGAGGAATGGTTCATCCAAATTGTTGTAAACACTGATAATCAAATTGTCATTGGTGACAGCGTCTATTGCCGGCCCTGGAAATTGCCCATTTATCAATATCCCCTGTTTCACCCACGTTCATATGCCCAGTGAGAATCCAAACGGCAACGACAACAACAACAACCAATGTTAATCATTCTAAACATGATCTGCAAAACTTGAGATATAGGGAACATTACTCCAAGTACTTCTCGAAGAACCCACAGGAGAAATTAACCAAGTAAACATTCCAAACATTGAGACAGAAAGATGGTTTTTTTAAAAAAAAAAAATTATTAGTTGGACATTGCTTATGCAAAATATAATGAGAAAATGCAGCTCCACTAGACAGCTCATCGGCTATAATTTATATAAAATACTAGTACTACAGACCGCAAGAGTCATCTACAAACAACAACTACAAGATGAAACATGAAAAATCTCATGATATTAAGACAGATAAAGAGAGCACAGGCAAAAACCTGTTGCTTGACTCCAAGAGGGTAGATATCACCATAAGTAACATTCCAAGTGTAAAATCTGTAAGGGCTTTCTCCTCTACTTCTTCCTACTAGCAGCAACAACACCAATGGAACTAACACACTCTGCAATCTCTTCTTCAGATCCCTCATTATTGAGCCACTCACACACTCACTCACCCTTTGAAATGCAACCAAATTAAAGTGGGAAACTTAAGCAAGTCACGGATCTATGCCAAATGATGTTATGCTACTTGTGCAAAGCCGGATAGAAAAAGAGAGAGGGAGCATATGCTCTGTTTCTCTTTTGCTTTTGTTCTTAACTTTCGCTTTTGGGATGCAAAGAAGGTACGCAGTGGCTTTAAAACCCCAGGCTTAGAACTGAAAATGGTAGGCGGTGGTAGATTTGGTTTTGGATAGAGAAGGGTTTGGTTTTGGGTTTGAGTGACTATTATATATATTAAGTGAGATTTACTGACGCAAGCATGGAATCGATACAGAAATCTAGCCTATGTCGTCCTCTTTCCTCCGATATGTGTGATGAACTTTATGCGCGCATAGTGATCAAGATGTGAGCTGTACTGATGTGAAGGGAGAATACGTTGTTTCCTATTAGTGCGCGCAAAATTATTTGGTTCGTCCATCGTTAAGGCATTAACGTCTTTGGGCGCTAAATGATAAAAGCTTATAACCAATAACTTTATTGTGGCTCTATTGGACAAATAAATGTTAGCTGCTCATATGAACTGTCAATTATTAATTGTTTAAATTAATTATTTAAATTAATTATTTATAAAAAAATTATTTAATAAGATTAGTTGCTTCTGAAAAAATTATAATATAAAAAACTAGTTTTTAAAAAAGTTAATAGAATAAGATTTTTCAAATCAGTTTTTTGGACTTCTATTCCAAAATATGATTTTATCAAACATTAAAATTAGTATTTTGACTAGGTCAAATAACTAATTTTGATTCAAAAAACTATTTTTGGTCAAAAAAATCTCCAAAAAGTTATTTATTAAACACCTCCTGTATTTATATGCAGATTCATCCGTTTTAAAATTCAAGAGTGCTAGTAATCAATTATATGGTTAATAATTGAAAAGTTCGAAATTTAGCTGATTTTTTTACAATAAAGATCTTGTCTACTTTGTTCCAACAGTGAAGAGTCCACTAAAAAATGTAAGTAATTGCTTGAGAATTGAGTTATTTTCTATTTGCTTTTGCTTTTAACTATAGCTTACTGATTCGGTAGATCGTATAACAATAGATTCTTACAGATTTTTTCTTTCAAATTCAACCCACAACTTCTTTAAATTTTTGTTTTGACTCAAATGGGGTTCAAAGTGCAAATACTTAAATTTTTGGGCTTTTTTTGGGAAACTAAACTTATATTAATGTTTGGACTTCCTATAATGACTTTAATGATACTAATTATTAGAATCTACTACTTATATCATAAATATTATATTTTCTGTGACTATAGGCCCACCATACTTAGCAAAATAATAAAGTCTAATTAGAGAGTTTTGACCGTTATCAAAACTTAATCGACGTTGGATCCTGGCATTCTTCTAACTTCTAACTTACAGAGATTGCTAATTTCAACCGCACATCCCTTAGATTAGACACAACACAAATTTACTTCATTTCCTACCACAAACTATAGCCACTAATCAAATTTTATAATTTAAAGGATTGTGAGACTTTAATGAAGAAATTATAATATTTCAAGTATAAGGTTCGATTGAATAGCGTTTCCTACTAGGAAACTTAGGCTATTACGATCATTAGATATGCTTACTCATAGAGAAATAGAGATATTTGACTTCTCGTTTGCTCAAGTATACTCAAATGACCGTGTCCCGTCTCAGCATTCAGCATTTCCTTTTATAGCGGATGTGTACTACATAGGATGCCTAATGGCTATAGTGCACACACTGATACAAATGCTTTCACATGGCTATAGTATATTGCATTGTTTTATTGGCTTGACCCTTGACAAGAAAACACATAATGGTACAACAACTTTTTAGAGCATTTAGTGTTGGCAAGACTAGTCATCCATATTGAGATTCTGTATACTTTTATCTACAATAATGTCTTCAAGTCTAGCATTATCCAGATAATCATCAAAATCTTTATCAAGTTGAAGATGCTCTATATCCTATTTTTCAAATAATTCATGAAGATATTTCTTTTCTTTTTCTGATAAGAATTTTTGAGCTCCAACATCAAAGAGATCATTAAATACATGTTCTGAAGTAACTTCTTCTACATTCATATATTTGTTGAAATCATTATGATAGACGAAAGTAGTGTTTTTCCAATGTATTAGTGTTTTTCCTTATTCAATTAACGCTCATATTTGATGAGGAATATTGTAAACATTCATGGCTCGTGCTAAAAGCAGAATCACTAACTACTTCTTGTCGTTCCGAAAACCATTCTTGTCGTTGATCATTAGGATTGTCTAAATCAACCAATTGAATAAGATAATGGACTGGTTTGGCTTTTCCATTTTCATACTCAATTATTGCACAATGTACCTCGACATACAGACTTTTATTGTATGGAATTTTTATTGGAATATCAGTAGATCTAAGAATCCCATGGATCCTTTAAACATGCACTGTTGAAAAGTAGTTAGTCTTGAGAAGAAGGGGTACTTTGGATTTTCAATTTCCATGAGGTAAGCTACCATTCCATATTCCCAAACTTTCATTATGAGAACATTTGGAGAGATTGAATTTGCTAGGAATCTAACAACACCAACTCCAAACCTATGAGGAAAGAAGATCATAGTACTCCATGACTCCCAAATATCATAAGCACAATTATGAGAGTAGTCAATACAAGCTTCATACCAATTGTTAAACCATTTGTCTTGAGCATAGAAACTTATTTTTTCTTGAATATCATTAGGACATCTTAGGTAATTCATTCGTAACTCTAAAAGGCTAACTCTTTGTGCTATCAGATAGGCAGAAGATAGCAAACCAAAGCGCGATCTACTTTTTGTCTGAAATTTCAAAAATATCCGTGAGGACTATACTAGAAGGAGAAACCTTCTAGCAGTAATGACATTTCATTTTGGATTGCCTTTTTTTTTTGTAGGAGTTCTGCTTTGATGATCACCATTGGCGAATTCACAAGTTAGATTGCCTGCTAGAGAATTCTTCGACCACTATATATGTTCAATAGAGAAAGAAAATTGGTTAAGCCATAATTGCCAATGGAGGAGTCGCCTATGTGCTTGCATATCTAATAAGTTCTTTTTTCACAAAACCAAGTATCCCTTTACAATTAGTTCAAATAAAAAAAGGTTTTAGGGCTAAAAATATTAAGAGCTTCTCAATTCCCCTTATGACTGTAACGATTTCTTTTCCATCGTGGGATAGTTGCCCTTTGCTTTATTAAAACTTCCACTATCATATTTGTAGAGCTTTTCTCCTACTTTGATTTTCAGTACTGCCCTCCCATGCTCATTGCTGGCATCTGTCTCAAGAACTAAATCATCTCCTTCATTAGGTAAATTAAGAACAAGAAGATTTTTGTACATTTTTTTGAAGTTTTGAACAATCTTCGAATCACTAAGGGTCCATATCCAACTTATTTCTTTCTTAAGTTTTGGTTGCAATGGTTTTCTCAATTTAGCTAATCTTTAATGAAATCTGAAGTATAGGAAAGATATCCAAGAAACCTTTCTAATTGCTTCCTATCTTCAGTCTTTTTAGAAAAAATTTCTATTTTTTCCCATAATATGCCTTTCTAGGATAATTTGTCCAACTTTTATTTCTAGGCCTAAGAACTTGATTTCTTATTTGGCATAAATGCACTTTTTCTTGCCAAGAATAATACAATGATCAATGCATCGTTGGGTGACAGCTAGGACATCATCTTTGTATTGTTCTATGATTTTGAAAAAGATAAGAATATCATCGATGTAAATTAGATAGCAGTGATTAAGATATTTGAAAATGTTATCCATTCTTTTTTGAAATATTTGAGGTGAATTTTTAAGATCAAATAACATTACTATCCACTCATAATGTCTTTGAGGGGAGCTAAATGCAATCAAAGGAGTGCTTTCTTCATCCATTTTTATTGGTTAAAATCTGCTTTTGCAATCCATTTTTGAGAACCAAGAGGTTGATTGAATTCTACCGAAAAGAATTATTTTGCCAGGAATATAATATCCACCAAAGACAATATTATCATTAAACTTTTTATAGTTGATTACCATTCTTGTTGTCTCTGTTTTTTCTTCAGCATGATTTTTTACTATAAAAGCGGGACTGGTGAGAGGACTTTTGCTATTTCTGATTAATCCTTTATCCAAACGTTCTTTAATTTACTTATCAAATTATTGGATATTCTGGAGTATATCCACTATTTGATTGACTTAAATAATAGTGTTGGGATTTAACAAAATAATTGATGCAAATATCTTATCTTTATTCGAAAATTTTAAAGGATTATTAGAGTAGAGTTCTTTGCATAATTACTCGTGTTATTCAACAATATGTTTTTTAATAGATGACTTAAGTGGTGAGATGGTTAGTGATACCTCATGTTGTGTAGGTATTACTTTATCATCACACTGGTTATGTGTAAATTCAATCTTCTGATGAGTGTAAGCTTTATTTAATTTTTCAATAGGAACTGAGTGATCATTTATTGTGAATATTATTTGGTTTATGGTCTGTGTGCATGGAGAATATAACATCTGAAAATTATTTCCAATAATTATATCATGAAAGGGTTAATCAGTAGTTCGTAAAACTGATATAATGTATTGGACTCCTCCTATGGCTATAAATACTCCTTATATGGCTTTGTTGTGACTCATTATGCTATTGTCAGCTATCCATACTTGTAAAGGATTCTTGAATTTTTTTCACATTCATTCTTGAAATAAAGATCTTTTTTCAAAGCAGACAAAGCAACCACTATCTATGTAGGTATATAATTCATATTTATTATATCGCTCTAAACATACATTTATTGGGATATAGATGCTATTAAGATTTGTCTTGGTGACTTTATAGCATATCTCTATTGTCATATTTTTGACTAATTCATCCTCATAGGTTGGCTCAATAACAATTATTGTTTTGTACCCAATAACTTTCATATCTAGCCTTATACTTCGTTCTATACTGTATTTTGCGGGTTCAAAACTCATTTTACTCATTTCACTGGTCGTACTTATTGTATTATCTTTGTTAAGCTTTTCTTTAGTTGTCGAAGATTGTTTTTCCTGTTCTAATCTTGCACTCATGCTTAATAATTGAGGTTTAATGGTAATTTTACCATTCTCATGAATTTTTGTTACATTTTACTTATTGATTTTGTGTGATTGACAAAGCTAGATATCCAAGACCTATCAGTTTTTATCTCATGCGGATTGAATTTTATCATTTGAATATTTTGCATTGGAGTAGGACTTTTAAATTTTTTCTGCTTCTATCATTATTATCTTAGTCTTTGAATCAATAGTATTATCTAATTTGTAAATTATTTTAAAAATATTTTTAGTGGGTAACCTCATTTTTTCATATCCATTCTAACTGTTTTTATCTTGATGGATAAATTTTTTTTGACAAATTTATCTTTTAGGTCACATAATATCCAGGTTAGCAATTGAATTCTATCAATCCATTACATAAATTGGTCTTAATCCCTGTGATAATTTGATTATTAAATTTGGTATTCCTGATATCACAGAGCAAAGCATAAAGATCAATATCTTTGTCATAATACTGTAATGGAGTGATTTGCACTTGGACACTTCCAATATAGATATACCTATAGTTTGTCTTTGCTATGCTTAAGGATATTTTTTCAATTAATGAGATTAACTTCTCGCACGTCATGCACACAGTCTTTTATCTATAGATCTCCTTCCATCATTTCACATATGTACTTACTTTTTAATTGAAAGATAGGTTTTTTATAGATCATATTTTTCTGAAATATGGGAAGGACCCAATCTTCTTTAAATTCTTCGTTCTCATTATCTGCAACAAATTTTTCTCCTTGGAGATGACCAAGACTAATTGAACTCGTTTCCATCATGTGACTAGCTTCTTCATAATCACTCTCGTCATATTTATCTTTCAACATAATCTCGACAATTCCCTTATTATTTTTCAGGGCTAGATGTAGTACTTCTTCGATCTTCGCTAAGCTCAAAATAATTTGGACTTTCCAAGGCCTCAATAAGCTTGTTATTGTTCCTCTTTTTGCATTTGTTTGCTTAATAACTTACTTCTCCGCATGCCCAACACTTACAATTATTTTTCTGGGTAGGACAATTAACAGTTTTTCTAAAAAATCCTCATTTTTTAGGCTTGGTTTATTATAATACTTGATTTTATATTTCTCTCTCCTTTGCTTTTTAAAGCTCTTTATCTTATAAAATTTTCTGTTTCTTCTCTTCTCACTTCTGAGGTTAATTTCCCCATTGGTGAGGATGATCCCAACAAGCTAAAAATTATTTCTTCATTTTCTTTTGTTTTTGGTGATCAAGACATTGATCATTGACCAATTTTCCTAAATAAGAGATTCTTATATCAAAGGTATCAATGACATCTGCTTTTTCAAGCCATTTAATGTATTTTTCTTTAATTGTAGAATTGATCGGATATGGTAATTTATCATAAAATATACCCAGATTGGTTTCATTATGCCCAATTTTGCAATAATATTAACTAAATTCACCAATATAATTTTTCAAATATCTCATATCCCATAATTCTTTGTTATTAATCTTTCTTTGCCATCCTCTAACCTTTTTTTTCGAATCAAGTTTAGCTCTAATAAGTTTAGTTTTGATTCTTTACACAATTTTTGAACATAGCAACTGGTATTTCCATAATTCTTAATATATTTTTACCTTCCTCATCTAATGAGTCATACACGTCAGTTACAGTGCCAGAAAAAACTATGTTCGATATAATTTAGAAAATTCTCAGCAGACCATGTGGTATTCAAGTTCATGATGCTATTCATACCTGTTTTCCAATTTGCTTTCTTTCTCTGTCTTCAACCTTTATTTTCATTCAAGTTCTTACTTTGCTGAGTTTTGATTTACTATTTACTGCCCAAATTTACATGCGTTTGCTTGTTGGTTGATTGAAATTAGTGCTTTCCTTCCCTAATCATTCTCTTACTCTCTTATCTACTCTCAGTCTCTTCTTTCAAGAACGCAAATTTTAAGCTTTTTTACTCTCCTCCTTCTTAGGGTGTTTCAAAAGACACTTTCAAAGTTCGAGTTTTTTTGATTTAATTATGGGCTAGATTACAATTAGCTAGTTAGATTAGTGAGAACAAGTTGAAACTAGCCACAAATTCCATCCCCTTGCTCTTTCAATTGAGGTCTAACATCTACTGTTGGATTCTTGAGCTTTTCAGGTACTCTTGTTGCTCTCTCTTCTCTTAGCTAGTTAATTCAATGCTTTGCTAGTTAAATTAGGTGTTTTGTTAGTTTATTAATGATGTTTGGTATTGATTGTGTCAGTTGTGTTTTGTCTAATATTACTTTAATTAATTGTATTTAGATTATGATTAGTGAGTAGTTAGTTTAATTAATCATAATTAATCACATTCATTGCTGTTCTTAGGTTATATTTAGGCAAAAATAATAAGTGACTTTGATTTCAACACCGTCTTTGAGGATGACAAATTTTCCACCCTACTCCCTAAAAGCTAGAGCTGAAAAAGCCTGACTTGACACGATGACCTGAATCGGACCTAAAGTTACTGGGAAAAACACGAACCTAACACGAACGGAACCAATTTCGATTGAAAGTTGACACAATTTGACTGTTTCGCATGAGAACATATTATTTTTCAATTTGAATAGATCAAAACTATTTTCAAGGCTAACATGAAATTGACCAGTTTTTTTAAATAGGTCAACCCGTTCCTCTACCAAAACTACTCAATAAATTGGCACCATTATTGGGGACAGTGGTGCAAAATTAAGTCACTCATTATGAATATGCCCCTTTTAGTTGACTATATGCTACTGTAGTTTCTTTTATTGTTGCTTTATTTTTTCTTTTGAGTTATAGAGTAGCTACTTAGTTTGATGATATTGGAAAATATGAAAAAAATTAGAAAATGTGAAAAATCCAAAAAAATAGAAAAAATTAAAAAACCTAAAAATTGTGGCTCATTTCATGCAAATGATGTGGTTGGGGATTTTGTGGTCTACTGTGATCAATGTTAAGCCCAAGTCCACTAAACTTGATGAGCACACTCTTAAAAAAGTGAAACTCGACCTACCACGTTCATTGAGGGGTCACTTCTGTCCTATCAAACTTCCCAACGATCTTGTTTTAAAGTCCTCTCTATCCCTAGTGATGTGTAATTTGAGCTTAAACCAGATTATGCTGACATACTTCCTAAATGTACCGGTTTTGAACATCCTTATTTGTTTATTCGTGAGTTTGAGGAGGTGTAGTAGTTGATTCACATTCCTAGAGTACCAACGATGTTATGATGATGGAATTAATTCCTAATCAACATTCTTAGAGTACCTAACGATGTTGTAAGGATGAAATTCATTCCCCCTTTGCTGTTAAAGATGATGTTAAGAGGTGAATGTATGGTCTTAAGATCGGTTCTATAAATATTGGGATTCCTTTGTTGATATCTTCCTTAAGAGGTACTTTCCCACTACTAAGACAATTAGCCTTCAAAATGAAATTCTTTCTTTTGTCCAACTTGGACATGAGCCTTTTTGAAAGTGTATGAATAGGTCCAAGGAGTTGCTAATTCAATGCCCTTACCATGGTCTAGAGAAATGAAACTTATGCTAGATTGATTATAAGGGGTTGGATGTGTATACTAAGACAATGGTTGAATCTATGTACGGGGCGAGAGTTTCTTTATGAGAAGGCCAATGTTACTTAGGAGTTTTTTGAGGATTTAAGTGATAACACTTATGAGTGGGAGAGAATTAGGGAGGCCCCTTTGGCTCTTTGATTTATATTGCTAATAGGGGTAAGTAACCTAATGATATTGGTGTTTGTGGGGAGATCATGAATAAATTACAATAGTCAACTTTGATTTCCTTTTGTTAATCCCTTTCAATTTTAAAATTATGTCCTCTTTTCCTATGTTTATGAGAATTTCTCGAGCCATGGTGTTAGCTCTTGGTTTCCCTCTCATGGTAAATTTTCATATGAGGATGTGAATAACCCTTCCTAGCACTATTTCCTCCTTTTGACGCTTGCATATCTAGGGGTAATCTAAACGGTAATATGGTTATTGATATTCATCCACCAGTTCCTTTAGCTTCCTTTGGATAGTTCGATGAGAGTGAGAAATTAGTAGCCAAATCAAGTTGGGAATTGACCATGTTGTGGATTTCAATAGTATCTTGGTTAAAGAGGAACATTTTTTGAAGGAGTCATATGATGTGGAGATTGTTGAGGTTATGCCTTGTGATGTGGAACTTGTTGATCCCAACTCCATTGAGTCTCCTATTAAGCTCATCCTCAACTCTATTATCTTAGGCCATCTCACTCCTATATTTATTTCATTATTTTATCGAACCCTCAATTTCCCCCTTACTTGAGCCGAAGACTTGTGTGATAGATGCCCTTAATTTAGATGGGACTCATGGGCTTAATATGGCTCGAGGATTTTAGGAATGGGTACAGGATTTAGGATTCATGCCTAGGTTTTGCATTCTTGCTGCATCTAGAACTTCTAGGCCCTTTTCCTCTACATTGAGTGGTGTTGGTCATACATATAATTCTTATGATTGGGCCCAGAGCTTTGATAAGCTCAAGAGAGCTAGAACTTCTATTCTAGTAACATGCTTTCTTTGGAACATCCTCCTTATTACTAATGGTTTTCACTTTTAGAATCGTTTAAGTTCATTTAATAAATCACTTCTGGCTTTGATGGGGGTTGATATAAGTGGCAACATGATGATGAAATAAAGTGGCTGATGCTCCTCCAGCCTTACCGTAGCTTCAAATACAATTGGTACCCGACCTAGTATATTCGTCCTAACTCTTCTCCCTTCTTCTTATCTTCTTTCTCTTTCTTTTTTGTTTAGTTCTGGATATTAGGTTGTGATTTTGTTGGTGATTAATTTTAAGGTGAAACTTGGGACATTGTTAAGCTGATTGATGGCTAAGATCACCATCATACGTTTTGTGTGTACTTTTTATGTTTTGTTGTTAGTAGTGTTTTTGATTTTGTATATACTTGTTGTTGGTGTTCGTGTGCTTTGCTATGTGGTTATGTGGTTGTGTTGTAGGGGTTTTTTTTTAAAGATATGTGTTCCATGTTGATGGTTGTGAGTCATCTTTTTTCCTTTTGGTTTTCATTTTGGATATTTCTCATTCTTCTCATCTTTGGTCTCTTGGTTTTGTATATGTGTAGTCTTGAGGCCTTTGTGTGGATATTGTATGTTTTGTGGTTGATTATGACTCCTTGGCTCCTAATAAGGTCACTGTAAGATTTAGGTATTAGGGTAGGGAGTTATATACTAATTTATCCATATTTTTGTGAAGTTTAAATTTTTTTTCTATAGTTTTATTTCTTAGATTTAGGGGTTTTTCGTCATTTTGATTGGTTTGTGATCTGTAATGACTTGGCTACTAACTTGTATATAGGTAGAATATGTGTGATGGAACACTTTGTTTACGATGTATTTTCTGGTTTTTTTTTTTTTTTTGCAATAGCTCCATCTCACATGTGCAATATTATGCTTTCCCTGTACACTTAAAACAATAAAACTTGGTGTTAGTTTGTTGAAACTTGGGTTTGAGGATACTCTATTGATAACTGCTGAAAATATCCATCATTTGAGGGTCTTTTAATAGCGTTTTCTAGGAGATTGTGTGTTTAAGCGAATGATTTGCTCCCTCTTTTATGTTTTGCTTAGGTATGCTTCTTTGATGCATTTTGCAGGTTTTAACACCTTTTGATCCAGCATTGGTGCTCATTTGGGCACATTTTGACTCACCACGATGGTTACCCCATCCCATACACCCATCGGGTAAAGTGCAAAGAGGATCTCAGAGTCAATAGTCGCTACGAATGGCCCGAGGTGGTCACCATAGTTCGTGGTGAGCTAAAAACCGCGAGCCTCTTTACTTTCCTTCATTGTGTGGATGAGAATGCTTGAGTTTGTGTATTTAAAGGTGTCCTCTATTGAAAGAAAGGGCACCCTCCACTCATTCTACCACTTATCTCTCTCATTAGTTTAGAATTTTCTAATCATTTGGGAGCAAAAAAGGATTTGAAGGAAGAAATCGGCGGGTGGATACTTGAAGATTGAAAGATCATAGAAGAACCTCAAAGATTACTAAGCATAATCTTCCTTTTATTTCATCTTGAACTCTTGCTAATTTGATTGAGATTATGTTTAATTCAAACATGAGTGAGTAGTTTACTTTAATATAGGGATTTGCTTGCCAAAACATTGATGTTGGACCCCTAATTCATTACTTGTGCTTAATCTATCTTGAAATGTTTTTATTCTATCTTGTGACTAAATTGATGTGAGCGAGTTTGGCCAAATTTGCTTGCATATCTTAGACAATTAAGTGAAGTACCGAAAGGAGAAACTCATTATCAGACTAACAGGATTGAACTTAATTTAATAATTCTTGAATGAGAATTGCATGTCGGGGGGAGACATTAACAATCAAAACGTATAACCTAGACTAAAACAAGGACATTTGAAAGAATGGTAACTGGATTAGTGTAGGCAATTCAGTTTATTTCGAAATAAAAGATTGAATTAAGTTAGATTGCATTCCTTTGCATCATCGAAACTGGAAAAGAGAACATGCTAAATTCAAGGATCCAACTCTTTGCTAGGCAAAACAAATCCCTAGATGCTTTTCTTTGATTGAATCTAAGAACTTGTCGTTTAACAATCAGTTAGCGTAGTCAATACAACCCATTAAAAACTTGTTTTCTTAGCATTTTTAATGGGTAAAACTCATGGGTTGTTTTGCTCCCTGAGGACATATTTAATCTAGACTACAACACCCATACGCTTGCAGGACATGTCAAGTTTTTGGTGTTGCCGGGGCCCAATTTGTCAAATATTGAGTTGAACCTAGAGAATTCATGAAGCACTTTTCTTTTCTTTTTTTTTTTACTTTTTGATTGCTTTGGTAGTATTTGTGTTGGTGCTTATAGGAGATTTTTTTTCCTTTTATGTGAAGTCCATTTCCATACGAACCCAATCTCGAGATTGAAAGGACTGTTTGTTTAAGGAGGAAGAAGCAAAGGGTAGAGAAAAAAAGTCGCAAGGCCCTTGATACCTCACATACAATGGCTGATGGCATGGGAGACTGGAGGACATTCTGGGGTTTCATTACCTCGGGAGTCTAAGGCATTACTTCTAGTATTGGCCGACTAACTAGGGAAGCTCATAATTGTGAGCTTAAACTAGCACTTATCTCCATGGTTCAACTACCACAGTTTGGTGGTGCTCCAATGGAAGACTCTAATCTACACCTCTCGGTCTTTTTAGAGGTATGTGATACAATAAAACTCAACGGAGTTTCTACCGATGTCATTCGCCTTCGCTTATTTCCCTTTTCGCTAAAGGATAAGGCACAGGCATGGCTCCATTCATTGCGTCTTGGGTCCATCACAACTTGGGATGAGCTCACTAGGGCCTTTCTTGCCAAATTCTTCCCACCTAGCAAGATGTCAAGCTTGAGGAACCAAATAACTTCCTTTGCTCAAAGGGACGATGAGACACTTTACAGAGGATGGGAGCGATTCAAAGACTTATTGCACTTGTGTCCTCACCATGGGCTCCAAAAATGGATGATCGTGTAAATTTTCTACAATGGAGTTACTCAATCCGTACGATCTACCATTGATGCATCGACGGGTGGCACTTTGATGAACAAAACAGAGGATGAGGCCTACAATTTGGTTGAGGAAATGACAGTCAATAACTTCCAATGGTCTAATGCGAGATGTCAACCCAAATGGGTTGGAGGTAAGCTTGAAGTAGATGCACTTACTTTACTTTCTACTTAAGTAGATACTATGACCCAAAGATTAGATTGTTTGAATGCTAATGCTATAAATTCAATGCCCCTCCCCCATGTGTAATTTGTGGTTCAGTTGACCATTTGATGATAAATTGCCAAGTTGGGAGTTCTTTTGCCCAAGACACTAGGGACCAAGTCAATTATATTAACTACAACCCGAGATTGACCCATGACCATTATTCCAATACCACAAATCCGAGTTGGAGGAATCACTTAAATTTCTCATATAGGTCTAACCATCCCAACATGTTCTAAATGAATGCTAGACGACCCCCTGGGTTTCGACCTCTCTTTCCCTAACAAGCTCACCAAAAGTATAACTTAGAGGCTATGACGGAGAGCATGCTTATGAAGCAACAAAAGCAAGATGAGTACATAACACAATTAGCCTCTAAGGTTGTCGTGCGTACTCATAATAAGATGTTGGAAACCCAAATTGCCCAACAAACTAGCTCTTCATCTACACTCGCGGGAAGACTTCATAGTAAGCCTAAAGCTAACCCTAGAGACCAATGTAATGCCATGATTTTGAGGGGGACAAATAGCTTGAGGGGCCTAAAGGGGTTCGTGATGATGTGAGTTTACATGATGAGGAGAATGTTGTTGAAAAAGAGGTGTCTAGTCCCTCACATAATGTGCATGATGATGCTATGAAGGATACTAATGAGATTCCTAAAGACCCTAAGCATACGTCCCCAAAACTCTACACTCTGTGTTTGCCTTTTCCTTAAATAATGGTTAAGGCTAAGCTTGATTTACAATTCGAGAAGTTTTTAGAGGTCTTAAAGAAACTCTACATTAATATTCCATACACCGATGCTTTGTCTCAAATACCTTCATATGCTAAGTTTTTGAAAGAGATTTTGTCTAGTAAAAGAACGCTAGGGGAGCATGAGTGTGTAGCCTTAACTAAAGAATGTAGTGTGTGATCCAAAATAAGCTTCCCGCTAAGCTTAAGGATCCATGTAGCTTCTTCATCCCTTGCTTGATAGGGAATTTCTGTATTGACTGTACTTTGTGTGATTTAGGCTTGAGCGTGAGCTTAATGTCGCTTTCGATGTGTAAGAAGCTTGACTTAGGAGAAATGAGATCCACTACTATCTCCCTACAATTGGCGGATCATTCTGTGAAATACCCTATGGGTGTTTTATAGGATGTCCCCATTAAGGTGGGAGATTTATATGTGTCGGTTGATGTTGTGATACTTAAAATGGAAGAGGATATGTGAACCCCTATCATTCTTGGAGGCCTTTCTTGGCCACCGTTGGGTGCTGTATTGATGTGAAGAATTGTAAATTGTCCTTTGATGTAGGGGGTGATCATATGGAGTTTAATTTGTTTAAAGCTTCTAAATTCCCATCTATTTCTGATGAGTGCAATAGAAATAATGTTATTGATAATTTGGTAATGGAAGAAGTCACTAACCATGTTTTTAGTGACACTCTTGAGCATTGTATGCGAAATGATGGTACTTCAAAGGATGAGAATCTCGAAGTTTCCATGTGTGCTCATTTCTTGGAAGCCTCTCCACAAGTTCCATTTTCCCTTACAAAAGTAGAAGAAATCGCGAGTGAGAAGCCGTCATTCGACGAAGAGCATGCCCCTAAGGTAGAATTGAAACCTCTCGCTTCTTCTTTGAGGTCTGAATTCCTTGGCCCAAACTCTACATACCCTATGATTGTTAATGATAATCTAAGTGCATATCAAATTGATTCTTTACTTAGAGTGCTTAGATTGCATCATAAGACCATAGGATATATTATGATGACTTAAAAAGAATTCACCATTCTGTGTGCATGTATCACATTTTGATGGAAGATGATCATAAGCCCTCAATTGAGCACCAAAGTAGGTTAAACCCTAACATGAAAGAGGTGGTTAAGGAGAAAATTTTGAAATTGCTTAAGGCCGGCATTAGCTACCCTATCTCTTATAGTAAATGGGTAAGCCCGGTCCATGTTGTGTCTAAGAAAAAAGGGATGATAGTTGTGAAAGATGAGAACAATGAAATGATTCCCACTAGGACAATCATGGGTTAGCGCATGTGCATTGACTATAGGAAATTAAATGAGGCCACCCATAAGGACATTTTCCCCTTCCTTCATTGAGTAAATACTTGAGAGGTTGGCTAAGAACTCCTATTTTTGCTATCTAGATAGGTATTTGGGGTTTTTCCAAATCCATGTCCACCTAACGACCAAGACAAGACCACATTTATTTGTCCATATGAGACATTTGCATATAGGATGATGCCATTTGGGCTATGTAATGCACCCACCACCTTCAACGTTGCATGATGGCCATTTTCTGTAATTTTATTGAGGACACTATGGAGGTGTTCATGGATGGTTTTTCTGTGTATGGAACATCTTTTGATCATTGCTTGTATAATTTGTTCAAAGTATTACAAAGATGTGAAGATATGAATTTGGTATTGAATTGGGAAAAATGTCATTTTATGATACAAGAGGGGGTTGTCTTAGGGCATGTTGTTTCTAACAAAGACATTGAAGTTGACAAAGCAAAGGTGGAGGTGATTGAGAAATTCCCACCACCAAATTTTGTGAAGGGTGTGAGAAGTTTTCTTGAACATGCCGTTTTCTACCGACAGTTCATTAAGGATTTTTCAAAATTGCAAAACCTCTCACCCTACTACTTGTCAAGGTTGTGCCTTTTGACTTTAATGAAGAGTGTTTGAGTGCTTTTCTCATGTTAAAAGAGGCATTAGTTTCGGTTGGTGATACAAGCCCTGAATTAGGGGATTCCTTTTGAGGTGATGTGCAATGCCAACGATTTTGCATTAGGAGCCGTTTTAGGGAAAAGAAAGGACAACAAGCCATATGCCATTTACTATGTGAGCCAAACTCTTGATGTGGCTCAAGTGAATTATGCCACCATGGAGAATGAATTTTAGTAGCTGTATTTGTGTTGGAAAAATTCTGATCGTACTTGATCAATTCCAAGGTCGTAGTTTTCACCAATCATGCCACATTGGAGCACCTATTGAAGAAGTTCGATTCTAAGCCCCGCTTCATTTGATGGTTTCTCCTCCAAGAATTTGATTTGGAGATTCGAAATAAGGCCGGGCTAGAGAATGTGGTTGCCGATCACTTATCCAGCTTGGGCCCCGAGGCCGCTCTTATTGAAGAGCTCCCGTTCGACGACTCATTTTTGGATGTCCAACTCCTTGTCATTTCTCACCAAGACCACTCCATGGTATGCTGATTTGGTGAACTATAAAGTTTGTGGAGTGGTGTCTTCTAGGTTGTCTTATCCACAAAAGAAAAGTTTCATATCCAATGCTAAGTATTATGTGTGGGAGGAACCTCTACTGTACAAGATATGTGGAGATGGTATCTATCGAAGATATTTGTCGAAAAATGAGGTCCATAGTGTCCTCCACCATTGCCATGCTTCAACTTATGGTGGACACTTTCCTTCGGACAAGACTATTGCCAATGTTCTTCAAGCGGCCTTCTATTGGCCCGCATTGTTCAAGGATGTACGGAAATTTGTACTTACATGCGATCAGTGCCAGCGAACAGGGAATATTTCCAAGTGGCATGAGATGCCTCAAAGGAGAATTCTTAAGTGCATCCCTTAGCCCAATATTTCCACTACTACTTGTTCAAAAGATCCTAAATTTTCATCCCCTTTGACTTTTATCAAATGGTGCCATTATACTGGGATAATTTATGTAGGACCTTGTCTTAAACATACAATCACAAGCTAAATTATCTCAACACAAATGATGAAATCATTTTAGAGGAAAAAATGAAACTTGTTTTTGAAACTAAGGACAAGGGAAATCGTCTTTCCCTAAGAGGAACTAAGATAATCTTGCATTTAACAGATTGAGCAATAAATAATTAGCAAGATTATTAGTTAATTAAATTGAAAATAACTTAATTAACCCACTTTAAGCAAATGTAGTAATTCACTTTTGTTAAGGACAAAAAATATAGCTAGATATTGATCAACTGAGGATCAAATTAGTTCAACAATTTATGTCATGTTTTTCCTATTATGAAACTAGATAAAATCTAAGATTTAATTTTAAATGGACAAATATCGAAGTTCCAAATTAATGCAATTGATTATTGTGTCATAAATTCATTTGAAACTTAATTTATTTTGTGGAAATTTTATGACTCTGACAAGGGCCTATTTCTGACATATTTATTGATGTCCTTGACGATCACTGTTCCTAAGGACCTTGCATGTTAGTTACTTGTAACATTTAGGCACGCAAGAGTCTTTTAAGCAACTACATCAACATGATAAAGTAATCTTTCAGCTATGACAAATGGTCTTTAAAGTTAAAACATATAACATTATCTAAACCACATAATCACATCGCATTGAGGAGACTTTTCAAAACGCTTAGAAGAAACAATAGAGTTCTACTGAAAAAGGAAAATGCAGAAGGAAAATGCAAGTGTGAGGAGGGCTATGAAATGTTGAAATCACAAGGTCTTTATTTATAACCTTAAACCTCCAAAAAATTTGAAATTGCAAGCTATAACTTTTATTTGAGAAGGTAGTTATTGAAAGTACTTGGGGAATTGTATAAGGAAAGACTTCAATAGTGCACATGAATGATTGAAAACATAGTTTTATTAGCAGTAAAAAATTGTAAAATTACAATTCATAAAGAAAACAAGATACCAAGAACTCAAAAAGTAAGAGATCAATGGGCCAATAATGACCCAAGTTAGCTCAAGCAAGAACATTGTTGGGTTTAATGGCTCAAAATCAGCTCCGCAGATCCACCATGAGCTTCAAGCAATTTGGGCTACGGATCGTGGCGGCTAGGGTTTCGTCATCTTGACGGCTAGGGTTGCTCCTAGGGTTTTTTCCATCCTTATATCTCTAAACCCTATATAAAGGGCCTTGCCTAGGCTATAATAATCATCCTTGAATCCCATACCTGTAAGAAATACTTATAGAGTATTCTATTTCGACTATCTTAAATTTGTGAGAGAGGTTGAGAGTGTTTTTGAGAGAGATTATAAGAGACATTGTAATCTGGTTGCTTGATCAAATCACTCGTTGTGTTTGTGATTGCATTGTACTCACTCCCTTATAGTGGATTGTTCGTGCTCGTCGCCGTCCTTGGTTTTTCCCGCATTGGGTTTTCACGTAAATCTATGTTCTTTATTGTTCTTGTTATCGTTGTTTGCTTTTGAATATCAGTGTTCATCCTAATGCTTTCGCTATTAGTTTGCTCTAATTCCTAAGAAGTGGTATCAGAGCCGATGGTGCGTTCGGCTGGGCGAAAAAGGTGTGGCGTGGTGGACCCTATGGACAAGCTTGGTGAAGTGACACGCAGGTGTTGATCGAGCGGGAACACATGTGCTGCGGCGTGGTGCAAAGGTGTGGATAATCTCTTGGATGGCATTATGAAAAAAAGCACAATGGACAAGAGCGGAAAAAAACACACATGAATGGAATGGTCGGTACTCCTGCAACAAAGTGGATATCATGGAGGCTCGCGCGGTGTAGAGCAGTATGCGGACTCTATGGAGTGGAATGCAGGTGTGCTCTTGATGGTGGTTTGACACCTTGGTAAAGACTTCTGCTCAAGGGGGAGCTTGTGCATTGATGTGGTTCGGAAGAGAATCATGTGTGAGGGAGAGATAGTTAGGAATGTCATGTATAAGCGAAAAGTCTCACATCGGGAGTTTGAAGAGAAGGATCATGGTATATATAAGTCAAGTGGGCTACTCCTCCTATTGCCAATTCGTTTTAGGATGAAATCTCACTTGGACTTGTTGCATGGACCTTGGTTGAAGTGGGCTTTCTTCTTGGATCTCTCCAATAGTGGTATCAAAGCCTTGGTTTAGGATGTCTTCAATCATGAAGGTTGATATTCAAAAGTTTGATGAGGAGATTAGTTTTAATCTCTAGAAGGTGCAGATGAGAGTTGTTCTCATCCAGCATAGGTTGTGGAAGGTTCTTTCAGGACCTTATACGAAGCCCAGTACGATGACAGACGAACAATGGGCAGAGTAGCAAAAGAAGAAGCATGGTTCTTTGACATACGACAAATGGGAGGAACTGGAGCTGAAGGCACTTTCTGCGATACAATTGTGCATGACACCACATGTCTTGTGAGAGGTGCTTGATAAGACAACTACAATGGGTTTTTGGGTTCGGCTGGAGGAACTCTATATGATGAAGAGTCTCGCCAACAAGATCCGATTGAAGGAAAGGTTATACACTTTCAGAATGAGAGACGATACTCTTGTTTAAAAACAGCTAAATGATTTCAATTCGATTATAGTTGACCTTAAAAGTTTAGATGTGAAAATTGAGGATGAGGATAAGGTTATTTTGTTAGTTGTGTCCCTACCCCCTCTATATAAACACTTTAAGGAGATCATGCTATATAGTAATTCTGATACTATATCGTTTAAGGATGTTAAGTCAAACCTGTTGTCTAAGGAGAAGTTTGATCTTGACATTCATGCTGATTCTGCTGAGGGATTAGTAGTAATGGGTAAAACAATTGAAAAGGGGAACGGTAATAGGAGTAAGAACCATTCCAACCCTAGAAATCCTCACGCTAGTAAGACCTACAATTATTGTGGTAAATTGGGTCATACTGTTGCTAACTATTGGCAACTGCAAAACAAGAGGGAGAAAGAAGAAGATAATTCTCATGAGCCTGCTGGAGCTTCGTTTGCTGAATCTAATTCTGATGGTGACGTTTTATTTGCTACCTCTACTAAAAGGGGAAGCGATTTTGATTGGATTATTGATTATGGGTGTACCTATCATATGTGTCCTCATAAGGATTGACTTTCAACATATAATCCAGTTGACTCAACTGTTGTTCACATGGGTAATAATGCCCAATGTAATGTAACTGGAATTCGGTACTATTAAAATCAAAACCCATAATGGTGTTGTCAAGACTTTATTGAATGTTCGTCACGTTCCTGACTTGAAGCGTAACCTCATCTCTTTAGGCACCCTTGAATCCAAGGGGTGGAAATATTCAGCTGAAAGTGGAGTTCTGGAGGTTTCGAAGGGCAGTCGGATTCTGTTGAAGGGTTTGAGGCAAGGAAGCCTCTTTTTCTTGCAGGCATCTACTACGACAGATTATATGAAGAAAGGTTCATACAAGTTATCTCCCAGAGCTAAGTTCATGTATCACTTGAACTCAACCGGCATTCGGATCGCTTAAATACCCTTTGGGATCTGCCCTGCGGGGCATTACCCTTCGGGGTGCTATGACGGTGTGCGAGAGTTGGTGTTGGTGATTTTGGTCCAAGGTGGAGATTGTTAGGTTTATAGCCCAAAATCAACTCGGCAGATCCATCACGGGCTTCAAAGAGTTTGGGCTACGGATCATGGCGGCTAGGGTTTTGTCATCTTATCGACTAGGGTTGCTCCTAGGGTTTTTTGCATACTTATACCTCTAAACCCTATATAAAGGGCCTTGCCTAGACTCTAATAATCATCCCTTAATCCCAGACCAGTAAAAAATACTTATAGAGTATTCTGTTTCCACTACTTAGATTTGTAAGAGAGGTTGAGAGTATTTTTGAGAGAGATTATAAGAGATTGTAATCTGGTTGCTTGATCCATTCACTCCTTGTGATTGTGATCGCATAGTACTCACTCCCTCACAGTGGATTGTTTGTGCTCCTCGCGGACCGTGGTTTTTCCCGCATTGGGTTTTCACGTAAATCTGCGTTCTTTATTGTTCTTATTATCGTTGTTTTCTTTTAAATATCATTGTTTATCCTAACACTTCCGCTATTAGTTTACTCTAATTCCTAACAGCTGTGAAATCTCATATGCCAAGAACATCACCACTAGAAGTAGAGCTCCTATTCTGTGTAGAGATCAAGCATTGTAATCCTTTTTTCACTTTCATGTTCTTTCCTCTACCTTTCAACCTAGCTGGCAATTACCCTTTTTGGCCATTGCTTCCCCTTGCTATGCTTCTTAACTTTTAGGTTGAGTTCCTCTATTTTGGATTGAAACTCCACAACCCCTTTTTCCTCTCTTTTTGACCCTTCTTAAGAGTAGACAATCCCTCTAAGGCTTTTATATCTCCTATAATTCCTTTAATGAAGGGCATAAGGATATCCTTCTCATTAGAAGCCTTTATTTTGTCTAAGGTCTCATCAACCTTAGAAGCTCCATGGTAACCTCCACCAAAGGCTTCTAACAAGGCCTTTGGTGATTTGGTTATATCCCTCAATAAAAGGGCTTGCTTATAGGGTAGGAAGAACAATGACAAGGTTAGGAAAAGTATGAGTGTAGGGAGGCCATAGGACATGAGTCAAAAGCTAAGCATTAACGAGGTCTCCATAGTCGTGAAAGGAAAACAATAGATGCAGGGCACTTAATCCTTTAGTCCTCATAGGGATCCAAATCCTTGGCTACAATACACAAAGTGAGATCCTCACAATGCTGTCGAAAAGCTTGCGGTTACATAGGGGCAACATAGGAAGATAAATTTCCCACATGACCTGGGTAAACCAAGCCCTGAATTAAGATCAGCCTCCAATCAAGTTGGTGGTCAACTGCTACTACATGGTCTCTCTGCATTGGTCACCTCATAATCCTGGACCTAGAACATTGTCGTCAATTCTCTCTTACCCTCCCTGCACTAGAATGTAGAACTAATCCTGGATAATACTGTTAGAAAGCCATTATCTTAAGGGGATGGGTTCAACGGTTGAATGGGGGGAGGACTTGAGGATACTACATGAATATCTAGAGATAAAAATTTTTAGTTGTAAGTAAAGATGAAAATTTGAAAGGAAAGCAAGGAAAAAATAAGAAGCTCAAACAAAAGGGAATGAGAAGATTGAACTCGACAAAACTTCAAGAATGCACACGGAATATTTATGCTCATAATTAAGGAAAAGTAACCCTTGTTTTAGAGAGAAGAATCCTTAATTAGGTCTGACTTGCAATAAGAAAGTTTGGAAAAATCGAGTAAACTCATGGTTACTAGCATGTGAAATTAGTAAGAGGTTGAGAAACCACATCACTTTTAAGGCAATTTAACTGTAAAAACAGGGAGGCCAAAAGATCTTAGGAAAAAGGAAATCTAATATCCCAATGTAAAAATTTGCAAAAATAATGGCTTAAAATTTAATTAGAAATTAATTTCCAGAATAATGGATTAAAATTAAATTGGAAATTGATTTCTAGAAATTTAATCAAAATCTGTTACAATACAAGAAAGACCTTCGGGCATGGTCTATTTCATCGCCCAAACCCCTAATTTTGATGCTTTTGACAACGGCCGACGAAAATGATTTTGTCACGAGTTCGTCCTCATATACGCACCACCCAAACTAAGGGCCACAAATTAGAACTTGTCGCCCATATTGGCAGAAGTGGGCCGCCTTTCTTTTGATTAGGGCCAGGAAATTTGTTGTGGTCTTGTATGTTTTTTGGCCACAAATTTAAGGACGCCATACAAAACTCAAAGGACCACGAAGATCCTTGTGGCTTAGTCCCATGACTATGTGCTGAACACCATTGTTTTTCTTATGGTAATTTTTACATAATTTTTTTGGGGATTTAATCATTAGGCGATGCACTTTAAGTTCGTGTTGTTCTTTTTCTTTTTGACTAAGAGAAGTCCTTTTCATGATTTTTTTTTTTGGGTTTCACCGATAGAGTAATCTTTTCCAAGTAGTTATGGATAAACTGAAAATTAGCAAAGAAAAATTAAATTAATAGCAAATATTTACAATTCACAAACCATAATTCGGCCAATTCTCATGTCACAAACATAAATGTCCCACATAGCCCAAAATACAAGCTAGTCATTGCCCTTAAACAAAATAAACTAGTCACTCAATCTAATACCGAAAGCCATGGTGGTTCTGATTTTTTTAGTTGTGTAAAGAGGTAGCCCATCAATATTATACATTGTAACTCCTTTTAAGAACCTTGACCACCTTCCATTGATTTTTTGCAAATAGTTGTGTAGCCTTATAAGTATAGGAGATTTCGATATCCAAAAAGAGGAAACAGAAAAGGGTAAAAGTTAAAAGAAAAATTATACACACGTCATCTGTTATATACCAGTTTGTCAGAAAACAACATTATAAGTCAAATTCATCATTAATTTAGAAAACATGCAAGGAATTTCATGCCTTAGAATATTCTACGTACAAGCCAAACCATTCCAAAAACGATAGTGCTGGCATTGCACTTCATAAAATAAAAACTAAGTCATCATGAACATAGTATGTTTATGGATTGACTCTAGTGTTAAAATTCTAAAGGTTATTCATAAATACAATGAGAATAGAATATTAAAACTAAACAAGACCCCCTCCCCTAATAGTCAAAATTTAGTTTTGGGTATGATTGAATCATAATCATCATGATTCTAAAGATACTTAAAGCTAGGAGAGTTACATTGAACATGTTATCACTAGTAGCAACATGAAATAGATGTAGAACTTGACCCAAACGGAGAAGATACCCTTCGAATGAGATGTAGCTGCTTCCCAAACGGCAACTTAACATCGAAGTGGTATACGAACAACGTTCACTAGAGTGCGCTCCAAACAAGTTTCCGTTGATCCGAACAAAGAAGACGCTACCTTCGGGCAATAACAGTACAGGAAACAATTGCCATGTAGATTACGAGCAAACAAGTCACCTACATCAAAGCCTTATGGCTTCTAACATTGAGCAGAAAGCTTTTACTTCATGGTTCACACCCTATTGGAGCTTTTCACATCATTTAAAAAAGCACAAGTGAACATGACACATAATTACATACAATTAGGAATAACCAAAACAGCCAAATGGTGCAACAAATTAACAGTAACATAGCAAAAAGGATTTATACCCACTAACTCCCCTCTTCTATGCTTGTTTTCTGTCATGAAATCTTGCCACAGCTCACCAAAAATTCAATCTAGAATCCTCTTGATGTTATGTCCAAGGTCACACCAACTAAAAGACATCATTATTCTGACGAAATTTCCGACCGAAAAAGTAGATTTTTCGGTCAGAATATGAATTTTTCAAAGGAATTTCCGACCGCCGGAGGACGTTGGAATATAGCTCGTCGGAAAGCCTTTATGACGGATTAACACAATACGTTGGAGAATTTTCTGACGGAAAAATTCCGTTGACCGCCGACAAAATCACACTAGCCGTCGGAATTTCAAAATTTCAAAATTTCTAAAAAATTCATTGGAATTTTTGTCGGAAATCCTTTGGAAATCCGTCGATGTATTTAATTTTTATTTAAAAAAATATGAAAAAATATAATACCCAACTATAAAAACAATGTCCAATGTATCTAATACACAATAAATTTTCATTATTGACGTTAAATTGATATTAACATTAAATTCTGCGTAATTAATAAAAGATTATATTCTTTAACAACATGTTAAAGTACAAAATTGAGAACAAATTATCAACTTAAAAAACTAACATCAACATACCAAACTAACTATATAAGCTATCAAATTTGCGTAATTATATACAAACTAACTATACAAATTATTGAACTCAATGTATATACTTAATTCACTACAAATTAATAAAAATTACACACAAGAAAACCTTCTCAATAAATCGACGACAAATGACAGCAGGAGGAGGTGACGGTGGTGGTGTGGCGGGAAGCGGCGGTGGGCGCGATGGCAAGGGGCAGTAATGCATTGCTCTCTGTCTCTCTCTCTCTCACTCTCTCTATTTGGGTAAAACGAGCACCGAAAAATGAAGCTTTGAGCGAAATTTATAAGAGAAATTCCGACGGAATATTCCGTATGAATAAAAGAGTAATTTTTCTTGACGGAAGTCTGACGGATTTTTCCGTTAGAATGTTCAAAAAAAATTTGAATTTTCCTTCCATTCGACTTGGGGTTAAAAAAAACTTTTTCGGAATTTTTAAATATTTTTCAGTGGAATTCCGTCGGAAAATCCATCGGAATTCTAGTGAATATGTCAGAATCCGTCGGAATTCCATCAGAGATTCTAACGAACCTGTTTTCCATCGAAATAAGGCGAATTTTTTAGTAGTATACACACAAGTAAAAAGACCTAAGTAAACACTATTAAAATTTGCAACTGAACGGGTGAAGTATAACAAAGGCAAATTTTCATTTATAAGAGCTGTCTGAATTTGGATCCTATCACTCACTCGAATGAAATAAGGTCATCCATTTAAGAATGCAATGCTAATATACTGATTGTAAAGACATAATGCAGCCTTAACTATTTCTAAGCCCCAATAGAATGTAGACTTAACAATGATTAATAAAGTGCTTGAATCCATGGAAATATTTTGGAAAAAAAAGAAATTATGTATAAGTCTTGAAGACAAGCAATGCGAAAGATAAGCCAACAACACCTGCTCTTCAGACCTAGATATGTTCCAATGGCTGCATAACCAAGACTGGATTCAATGAAAAGAAACTTCTCTACTGCATTTTAATATGATAAGACCCAACTCCAATTTTGCAATTATAATAAGGATGCCACTACTTAAGAACCAGAGCTAATTGAATATAAAAGAAAGAGTGAGTATCAACTACTTGGTGAAGTTATAAATGTTGACAACAGGTGTAGGCTTAGAGTATGACCACATTATGTCTCCTTTCAGAACCCACATCCCAACTTCACATTATCACGATAACAAAAACATGCACAAAAATTAAAAAAACCTATGGAAGAACAAAGGATGGGATACCTTGACAGCATGACACATAAAGGTCAATATACATAGCAGCCTTACCTTAAAAGTAAAAAAAAAAATAAAAATTTGAAAGAGTGACTGAATCACCTCCCGCCCCCCCCCCCCAAAAAGCCCATGATAGAAATCGCTCCAATGTCATTCCAACTGGTAAAATTTTATAGATTGTACATCAAATTGAGGCTACTAAATTACCAAGCAATGAGAATCCACAAACAAAATACAACATCTCAATTACTCATCCACAAGTACATCTATTCTACTGAACGGACAATGATCGGCAAAAATTTATTTATCTTAAACATGAAACTGTAAAGAAAATGCTACAAAGAAATAAGTTTACGAACTTATAAAGATGCATGATGTGATTTCTACAAATTACATAACTATCGACTACAATATTTACCAAAAATAAGAATAAACAATTTAAGATAAACAAAAGAACATAACAAGAAGAAGAAGAAGAAGAAGAAGAAGAAACAAATAGGCTAAATAATTACCCAGGGTTAAGGTTTTCAAGATAATAGAAAGGAAGTACGTAACCTAGTGAAATTCTACTTCTCCATCTCGATACACATCCAACGAGAATCCAAAAACAAAATTGAACAATTAAACCTCAAAAGCATCATTTGTTGCACATATGACCCCCTAAATTGAACATGTACCCCCTAAATTGAACATGTACATAAGCCAATTCTCAACAACTACAAATTGCATAAAAGAAAGAAAGAGATTAGAGACTGGGAAAGAGAGAGCACCTGTGTTCAAATAGAGAGAGTTAAAGAAGGAAGTGAACCTCTATTTGCCCATGAGCCTCCAACTTTACCAGAGCTTGCAACCATGGCCAAAGTAGAGCAAGTTTCTATGTAGAGGGGAACAAGAAAGAGAAAGGTCAAGCTATGTGACTATGTGAGACTATAAGGCAGTGGGAGGAAGGGGAGACTGGAGAGTATATGTGGAAAGAGGAACAACACATGAATGAAAATTCAGCACATGTCTACATAAATGAAAAATTTAGGGGTTGAGTTTTTCAGAGAACTAGCCAAAAAGTTAGACGACTGCAGTTTGTTTCACCAAGAAAGGATGTCAATATGAAACATCGGGAACCATGTTTAAAGCTACTCTTTTTATTTTGTTAACTTTCACGACGACGACAAAACATAAATACCACGCCCTCAACTCCATCAAAAGGAAGATGAAAATACCAAGCTCATGGCGCAATTCATTGAATTAGATAACAAGACTATTTATGTCACCTTATTGTCAAACAATAACACCAAAAATAATTTCATCGCCCTTTTCTTAAATTTTCTCCTCCCAAGCAATGTTTTCTTGTAATGTTAGGGAATAAAACTTGAAGAACTCTCTAGGAAGGAGCCAATTCAAATAAAGGATACTAAACCCATCCCCAATAAACCGAAGTACATTTAAGAAAGCTCTAAAAAGACAATGCCTATCTTATGCAAGATTAGGAGAACCTCATGTAGTGAGTGATTTAGGTGGCTCCGGGAGTTTGGTATTGGATTCATTCCAAGAAGTAGATCCCAACAAGAGAGCTAGCCCACAAGCCATTGTGATCCTTCTAACACAATGGTTTGCCCTTGGGGAAGGGCGAAGACAGACAATCTCGTGTAATTTACTAGCAAAGAGCAACTATATTAGAGGATCAACTTAATTAGGAAATAAACTCTACTCATGCAATGAGTGAGTCTTAATGCAATATCTATAAGATCTCTTATAAATGGTATATAAGCAAATGGTGATCATCACTTAAGGTAAGACATTCTGAGCCATCTATTTCAATTCTATACCTACATCCTTTTCCCTCTCAAACTTGAGCATTAAAGGCTCTATAACGAGGAAAACCTCAGCTAATACTCCCTTCACAAGGCCCATTGGAGCAGCCTAGAGATACTCAACCCTAAGTAAAAGCAACTACACTTTAAGAATATTTCGAAAAGGATAGTAGCTGACGTCATTAAGAAAAGAGAATATTGCAAAAGTACAAAGAATGTATCAAGAAAAATGAAATATAGTTAAAAGGGACAAATTAATAGTTCTTAAAAATAGAAATTAAAGTAGAAAAACAGAAAAAAGAGGATAAGAAATAGAGATAATTTCGTTAATTAGGGCCAATTTATCAAGTTCGGGCATTGGATCCAAATAAGACGATATCAAATGTAATTTGAAGTTTTGTATGTTCAACAATTCTATAATGGTACTTAGAAATTAAATTGGGTGCTCCAAGTTGTTACATGAAATATCAAGTTGAAACTAATTTGTTTGAATAACTTTGTGACATGCTAAAAAGACCAAATAGTAATCTACTAGCTACGCACTAGTACATTACGAAAATATCATATATTTTGAGTTATTGTTATTGTTATTTTATGCTTTAGATTAAGACCTTCTCGCCTTCATATATTTTTACGATGAATATATTTTTCATTAACTTTTCCAACCAAAATGTACTTATGGTGTGTTTGGTAGGGGAAAAATCATTTTCCCAGAAAATCATTTTTCATGAAGAATATTTTCCCAAGAAAAATGATTTTTCACTTACATTTTTAGCTGTTTGGTAGAATGGAAAATAATTTTCTTTTGTACTTCATTTTTTGCTATTTGATAGAATGAATCCCCCCGCCCTCAATTCATTTCTTTTTACCATCAACCCCCTCTCCTACTCACTGCTCTGACCCGACCTAACCAACGAATTCTGTTTCTCATTTCTCTTCTAAATCAAACCCAAAACAACAGTAAGAAATATACCCGATAATGAACAAAAAAAAGAGAGAGTCAACATTAATGAATCTCAATTTTTTCACTATTCCCAAGGATTAACTAGTTGACTTTAAACCCAAATCAAAGAAAATGACGAACGGGGAGACAATGGGTGTCTCAGATTGCGAAATTCTTCAAAATGACAACAGTAACAAGGTCACGGAACTCCAGAAATAATTGCAGAGAGTGACGATGAAAATCATCGATAAAGATGATGAACATGTAGAAGAGGGAAGAATGAGAGAGAAAATGGATTGATTCTGGGCACAATTAAAAGAAAATAGAATGAGAGAAAAAATTAGGCAATGAAAATCGGGTCAGGAAAATCATTTTCCTTACTTTTTCAAGGGAAAACAGTTTCCTTCAAATGGGGTAAAATGATTTTCCCCTTAAAATGATTTTCCCCTCCTTGTTTTACCAAACAGCGTAAAATAGAAAAATTATTTTTCAAAAAAAAGATTTCCCCCCCACCAAACGCACCCTTAATTTACATTAAAATTATCATATATGGAGATAACCTACCTTCTTGACTTACTAGAAAGGATTAAAACTCCACATAATTTTAGGGCTTACTATACAATCCTATCTACATCATTCAAATTGCTCCAAAGTTATGAAGTAAAGTATGAAACTTAACGTCCATTTATATGTTTGGTCATCTGATTTAGCTACTATTGCTTCCCTTAAGATTCTTGTACAACTCTCTGTCTATATTTGATAAATACACCCAATAACCACTGTATATATACTCTTCTACCTTAGGTTACAGAATTTCAAAAGAATGTCAACTGAATTCTGAAGTTACACTTGATGCTTGATCTACCCATATATGTTTTGGAATATTTGCATACTAAAATAACAAATAAGCAATAAATATTGTTGCATCTCAACGACACTCTTATAAATAATACAGTTACTATTAGAAATTTGCATTTCATGTGACCTAATTTATTTCTGGAGAGAAATCTAACATGAACCATCAACTAGGCAATAAACTTTTGTTTTAGCACAACAAAGGAGACCAAATTGGTGCCTAATAACAAAAATTCTCTTATTGCCCTATCAACCAAGAACAACTATAGTACAATGAATATCTTCCATCAGTTGTGCCTTCCTACCTTACATTGCTTGCAATTTCCTTTTTAAAAGTTCAATTTACTATAATCATCGCTGAATATGAAAGTCAACTTATTTTTTTATTAAAGACATCATAGGGTCATGAAGTACTGAAAGGAGAATCTGTTATCAGATCGCTAAGTCTAGCTATTGATTGCTTAAGAGAAACTTGCATGATGAGAGATCAATTGATATTCTTTAATCTTTGATTTGGACTAAATTGGGAGCCCTTGAGAAATGGTCATAGGTTCTGTCTGAATATTCTCTTCATTTCAAAAGAAAGTTTAGAATTTTTATTGATTGTCAACCTTTGAATCACCATACTTGGGAAAGCACAAATTTGACCTATAGTTTTGACTCATTGCCAGATGAAACAAATCTCTAAGCGCCTTTAACATTCTCTATGTGATTAAAAGTTGGTTTAGTTAGTTTAGAACTATTGAACTTCAAATATTGAACCCCGTTTAGCATCTTTAAAGGACAAAACTTAGTTGTTTGTATTGATCCCTATGGGAACTAATAGGGATATAGGAATATAATTGTCCCACTTAGATGTAATTGTAAGTTGTACATTTTACCTGTGCTATATATACAGGCAAGGCTCTTATGGTTGGTGAGCCATTCTATCACATTAATCTCACATGGTATATGAGCCATAATCTTCTAAAACCTTAACCTTAGCCCTAGCCTTTTAGCCTCTCTCTCTCTCTCTCTGTTTCTGTCTCTCTGTGTCTCGCTTTCTCTCTCTTCCTTGGCTTCTCTACACTAGTTGCACCTCTGAAATGATTGCCACTGCTAGGGCTGCCCACCGCTGCCTTCTTTTGCCCTTTCTCTCACTCAAGGTGTTCATGGCTCAAGACAGAGAGTTCGTCTCTTTTCCTCACACTCGGCTCATGTGCACCGTTGAGGAAAGCAAGAGGCTTGACACGATAGCCAGCAGCGCTGTTGTGGTCAATGCCGTGACTGAACCACTGCCTACATGGCACCCCGCTGGCCCTATCTCGACTTTTGCCATCAGCCATCTCCTTCCTCCACTGGGTTGCACTAATCGTACCCCTTATGCTACCCTTGTCATCACTTGCTGAGGGGCGCTTACTTCTCTTCTCAATAGCACTGTTTGTCAGACACATGGACTTGTCTCTTGGGGGCTCATTTCTGCTGTCATATCCTAGCTATAACAAAGCCATGTCTACCCCCTATGGCCCGTGGTTGTTGACGCCTCCCATTTCATTTAGCCTTCTCCTTCATCTAACACCGAGTATATGGACCATCAATATTACCATGTTTGTCACTATTGCGCTCACCTAGTTGATGATTATCTATCTTGCGAGACTCATTTTTCTTTATTTCTTGTTATGCATCAGTTGAAAGGTATGATCGATGGATTTTGTTCCTATTCCTCTTGAGCATATTTTTGTCTTCCTAAGCATGCAACAACCTAATCCTGCATGTTATTTATAGGTTAGTGTTTGTCAATTAGTACGTGCTTGATTGTTTGAAATTATATCTAAGGATACTCTTGTTGAAGTATGTGATTTAAAGCAATGTTTAGATATTAGGCATCGTCGTGAGTCTCCGTTTAATATAGCTAGCTTAGCCCGTACTTTAGGTTTAAAGTGCATGCTAGCTTAAATCAAGAAGATTATCCATCTATTGATGAGTATCTTTGTGCTGTTAAATCCATAGCTGACTCCTTGGCTACTATACAATCTCCTATGTCTGATTTAGAGCTGATTCAATTTACTGTTGCTGACTTATCTTCTAATTATAACACTTTTGTTAGTACTTTATTTCTCATGCCTAAGCGTGTTACCTTTGATGACTTACGCTCTAAGTTGCTATTCTATGAGACTAGAATTCAGTTTCAGAAAGGTAGGAATTCGACCGTTCATCAAGCATTTATTGTGACTTCTGGGTCTCTTGACCAAGGGGGTGGCCACTCTATTGGGAACAAAAATAATAATAATGGGCGAAAAGGTAGGCATGCTTGCAAGAATAACAAAGATCAATTGCAGCAACAAACATAACAAGTAGCCTCAGTAATCTCAACAGTCTTCTCGAAGTGTGCCTAGAGGTTCTGCTTTGTGCAATTCAGTTGTTTCATCGTTTGATATTGCTAGCCCTTCTACTTCTATTGCTAACATTTTCAATGCAGGCACGAACCAAAGTAAAGGGATTCTTGGTCCTCACCCTAATGTTCTTTGTCAGACTTGTCATCCTCCTAAGCATCCTGTTAATGCCTGCTCCAATCGTTATAAGCCCCTCCGATCCTCCGTTCTTCTAGCTTATGCTACTTTCTTACTTGTTGCTGCTATAGAACAAATCTGGTACCTAGATTCAATTGACGCCAAATGACGGTAAGCTACTTTGTAAATTTCCTTACTCGGTTTGAACAAAGTGAGAGCAGGTAATGACACCTTGCTACTCATATCCCATGTTGGAACTATAACTTACAACACCTTGACTTAGCCCTTGCATCTTTCCAATGTGTGTCTTGTTCCTCAGTTGCGTCATACTTTGCTGTCTGTTGAGCAACTGTGTCGTGATAATAACTATCATATTATCTTCAATGCTAATTCTATCTCGATTAATGATAACACCACGGGTGAAGTCCTTCTGCGGGCTCCCAGCATCGGTAATGTCTACCCTATTTGTGTATAGTGTGAGAACCTTCATGGCAACCTCGCCCTAAATGAGTCTGGAGATTCCTGGCATTGGCACTTGGGACATTATGGATCGAATGTTTTAAACTTGGTTAAGAAAAATAAAGGTGTTCGATTCAAAAGTGCTTTCACAGATACTTACACAACTTGTCTTTTGGCTAAGTCGCATAGACTTCAATTTACTCTTATTGAACATTATGCTACTGTGCCTTTAGAATGGATTCATTATGATGTTTTGCAATCCTTGTTTTATCTTATCGAGGCTTTAAATATTATATGGTCTTTGTTAATGATTTTTCTAATTTCACTTTGATTTATCCTATGAAATGCAAATCGAAAGTTTTCATTCATTTTTGCAATTTTCATCTTTTGTGGAAAATATGTTTAATTACAACATAAAGCAGTTTCAAAATGACCAGGTCTAGAATTTGACAATATGCCTCTGAAAGAACATTTTCTTCTTGTGTTTTTTTTTCCTTATAAGCATTACCATATCTTAGAGATGACCAGGTCTTTTCTAATTGATGCCATGATGCCTATGAGTTTTTAGCTTGATGCTGTCTATTCTATAGTTTTCATTATTAACCATTTGCCTAGCCTCATTATGCAAGGTAAGTCTTCATATAAAGTTTTGTTTCAGAGAATGCCTGATTATTCATTTCTTAAACCCTTTGGATGTGCTTGCTTTCCTAATTTTATGGGATCTTCTGCAAACAAACTTCAACCATGATCCACTGAGTGTGTCATTTTTGGGCGTATGCCCTCTATTATATGGATTACCATTGTTTTGGCCCTCGGTTGGGTCATGTTTTTATTAGTCGTAATGTTCAGTTTTATAATGCGCAATTCCCACTAATTACTTCGATCCAATGTAAGTCCCTGGCTTATGTCTTTGATCCTGAAGCCATCATGTAGCTTACTTGCACGACTACCTCCTTTGACTCATTGGATGTTACTGTGTCCTCTTCACAGGGTCCTTGTGTTATTTCTCCTCTTAGAGTCCCAGTCTTGGCTTCAGGTTCTAGCATGAGTCTGTCTAATCCTGTGGTTGCGGTGTCTTCTTGTAGTTCGGGTCCTATGTCTAGTCCCATCCCTTTGTCCCATGCCTCACCTATGCCCTATCCTAGTTTGAATGTCAACGTTATGCGTTGTTGCTCTCCTACTACTTCTGGTATAACTCCTTCTGAGTCTTCGTCATCCCCTTCCGTTGAGACCGCACCAGGTGAGTCCTCCTCTCCTTCCCCTTATGAGTCCCTGTTGTTACCTACTACTATGGCTCCACATCCGTAATCTATTACCTCGAACACTCACCCCATGTAAACCCTTGTTAAGTCTGGCATTTTTAAGCCTAACCAGATTATGTCCTTATCTACCTCTGTTAGTGAATTTGAACTTCCTACTCCCATGCATCTAAGTTCTCGCATTGGCGAGATATAATATAATGCTTTAATACCTAATCATACAGGGGTAAAGTCCCATTCAGATGGCAATGCGGAGACGTACAAGGCTCGCCTGGCTGTTCAACGCCTTCACTAGTAGGCAGGTATTGATACTATGACACATTTAGCCCTGTTGTTAAGCTTGCTACTGTTCGTCTTACTCTTTTTATTGCTATCTCCATGCATTGGCCTATTCATTAGTCACATGTCCAAAATGTCTTCTTGCATGACATTCTGACTTAGGATGTGTACATGAGAAAACCCCCTGGCTTTGTTCATTCTAAGTTTCCTCCCTATGTCTATAAACTTAGAAAATCCATTTATGGTTTGAAACAGGCTCTTAAGGCCTGGTTTTATCGCTTCAGCAGTTTCCTTTTGTCTCGTGGTTCTTCATGTAGCTCCTTTCATCCTTTTATGTTTGTTACCCATAATGGTGCTCACATTGTGCTGATGATATTATCTTAGCTGGTAGTAGTTCTACACTTTTACACTTCTTCATTTAGCTGCTCTTACATCAGTTTGTTATGAAGGATTTGGGTGACCTTCATTAGTTCTTCTTCTAGGATTTGGGTGACCTTCATTAGTTCTTTGATAGCAGAAATATGTTCTTGATCTTCTTCGTAAATTTCAATTGCATACTATTAAGCTTGTTAAGACTCGTTTTGATGCCCGAACCACCATTTCCCTTCATGATGGTGAATTGCTTACTGATCCCTCTCAGTATAGAAGTATGAGATGGGCCTTACAGTATTGATCATGACGTGACTTGATATTGCCTTTGCAGTTCATGTCATTTCTCAGTTTATACATGCTACCCATACTGCTCACCTGTGTGCTATTAAGCGTATTTTCAGGTACTTGCAGGACATTGTTGCCCATGGTCTCCTCCTTCATCCGTCTACAGATATGTCGATCATTGTTGCTTATTTTGATGCGAATTGGGTTGGTTGTAAGGATGTTTGTCGTTCTACCACTAGTCATGCTGTGTATTTTGGACCCAACCTTATTTCCTGGTGCTCCAAGATTACACTGTTGCACAGACAATTTGGCTTCGCAGGATTCTATGTGACTTGGGACTCATGGCCACTATAACTACGTGTCTCCATTGAGACAATGTGAGTGCTACCTATATGATGGTGAATCCAGTTTAGCGTGATTGTAGCAAGCGTATTGGGATAGATTATCACTTTGTTCATGTTGAAGGTTTTTGAGGGGGATGGAAAAATAACTAAAGAAAAAGGAAAATGATGCCTCAAATACTCACGATTGTCAGTTGTAGTACTTAAGGGTCGGTCCACAGGGAAAAACGTGTAATTATGGTCATTTAAAACGAAATGCCTAAACTAATCAACTAACCTAAGTGAAATTATTTAAGGCAATCTAACATCCTAATTCAATTAAACGAATCTAATCCTAATTCATTAAACATTAAAACAAACTAATTTACTAAATCAACTAAACCTAAACTAATACTTATATTAATTGACCAACTAAACCAAATTAAACAACTAAACTTGAAATTAACCAATTAAAAACTAACAACCTAATGATTTGTTATTCCAGAATCAGTTTCAAGGAGATTTATCAAACTAATTAACAGTAGGGGAGGGGGAACGAAACCAAAGCAGACTGAAATTGGAATGAAGCAGAAGAGAACCGAAATGAAATCAGCAACAGGGGAAAAGGGAAAACATGAACGAACTCATGATAATCAAGCTTAGCATAACTGAATGCAATCAAACCTGCTCTGGTCTGAAACAGGGGAAAACATAGCAACAGGATGGTAGCAGCTTACAACTCGAATCAAATTCAGCAAATTCAAAGCCAGACATTGCAACCCTTACTCACAATTCAACCAAAATTCGAACCCTAAATTCGAATACCTAATCTGAGAACCCCAAATTGAACGGAACGAAAATCAGGGAGAAAGAGAATAATGGATGAAATCCAACAAAATTGCAACCAACTGAGCAAAATCGATCTGAAATTTGCAAGCTACTACTACGTACTCGAATTGAAGTGTAATTACATAAAATCGAACAAAAAACGATTGAAATTCGAACCCTAATTGCTGAAATTCGAAAGCAAGAGACAAAATTTAAACTCGAAATTTTTGAGATTCGAATACGAAAATGAAATTAACAACTAAATTGAACGAAATTAAACAAAATTAAACCTAATCTGCTCCTAATTTCTAACCCTAATTTACCTAAAACTCGAACTTTCTGCTTCAATGGCGTCACTGGTCCCTTTAAATACCCAATCGTCTTGATCTCCAGCCCTTCGATTTCATGGGTGTCGTGGATGGAGGAGATGGAAGTCAGCGAAGATGGGTACGTGGTGGTAGCAGCGTGGTTGACGGTAGTGGGATAGGTTGGTGGGTTTCGGTTTTGGGGAAAACCGTGGGTAGAGGGTGTGGGTGTGCTGGAAGAGAGAGAGTGATGACGAGGTAGAGAGAGAAGGGGGAAGGAGATGGGCATGGCGATGAGGGTCGAAGGGTTCTGGGCTTCTAGGGTTTTCTGGAATGGGGATGGCGAGGAAGCAAGGCCTGGGTTCGGGGTTAGGGAAATGGGGAAGAAGAAGAACGAGTAAAGGAAGGGGAAGGGTTTAAGTGGGAACCGGTCTAGCTGAACCGGCCGGTCCGGTTCACTGGACCGGTCTGGTTTTAAATTTTTTTCCTTCTTCTTTCTTTGGCCGGTTTTTATCGATTTTGGCCCGATTCTTCAACCTCCGACATTTCTTCTATTTTTTTCGCTTTTTCCGCCATTTAAGCCCATTTTCGCATTTATTCAAAATCTGTAAAATAAAATAAAATCAATTAAAAACCTAAAAAATATTATTAAAACGAGCATAAAATTGGTGAAAAAGTGCCTTAAAAATAACATATTTTTGGCTCAAATAGTTCAAGATCGAGTTCCTCATGGAGATCTTATAGTTCATATATTCTTATTAGTTTACGAATTATTGATGTATTTAACAAAGGCTTATCTACTCAGTAATTTTTGTTTTTAAAGCTCAAGTCGTCTATCCATCCCTCCCGAATAGCTTGAGGGGGCGTAATAGGAATGTAGGAGTATAATTGTCCCACATTGATGTAATATTAAGTTGCAAATTTTACTTCTGCTATTGGGGTCATTTGGGGGGGAATGGCGGGACTCGGGGGCATGCCTTGGCCTTACTTCGGGGCCATTTTGGGGGGTGATCGCGGCAAACCTTGGCTTTGCACAGGGGCTGTAATGCCCCCAAATTAAATATGTTCCATCGTATGCATTCTCCTTAATATACCATAGTAAACTCCTTAAAATCACAGGGGCCATTGTATGCATTCTCCTTAAAATAAACTCGATGATAGGGCATTACAGCCGTCCAAAAGGAAAAGGCTTAAAGTATGTACACTAGAAATAACATAGTTCGGCATAGCTTCAACTATACACATTCACACATTATCGAACCATATACAGTCAATTGTTAATCCCAAATATGGTTTATATACCATAGTAAAGTAATTCACTTGATAATCTCTACCTCCATCAACTGAAGATTTCAAAATACAACTCCAAAATATGCATGTACTATATCATTGATTGATCCCTCTAGATTCCCTTGCTCAACTTATTCTTTTTAGCTGGTTTGCTAGTATGAGGGCGATTCACTGAGCATTTTCCTAAAACAAAACTCGAAAAATATTTCGAAATGTGAGTCAAAGCTCAGTACATGCATTCCTATATTGTTAAATGATCTCTGCATAAATTAGTTGGACGCCCGCTTTACAATTCATTTTAAGTTAAAATAGTGAATGAGATTAATGTAAATTGCAATTGCTAGTTATTATCTAATAGTGAACCCCCATGATGTTGTTATGATCCATGGATAGGTGTACACCTACCAAACCGATCGGAGAATCTGGCCTGAAGCCGCGCAGGTAACTGAAGGGCAATGCCCTGTAACTTATAACTAATGGGGTTACTAATTATGTGAAATCACTGATTAAACTGATTCATTGATGTACTTACCAAAACATTATAATTTTGATAAATACATGCTAATTTGTAAAGATATAGGCAATGAACGTACTTGAAGTCTTTAAAATGCAATGTCACTTGATAATACTTATGCACAATAGGAAACGATAGACTAGGCCCGGTTCTGCTTCAAAAATGTAATTGTAAATATATGGAGTTAGTAAATTGCATTCGTTCCCATAGTTTGTAACTTTAGTAGAAATTTGATAATCAAAAGGCATTTGTAACACAAGTAATTCAATATAAGATGAGTTACACCAACATGAATCAAAAACCAAATAAATTAAGGCAATTTAACTCAAGGTAAAACAGTATGGAGCAAAATTGATCAAAATAGAATAACTGAGATTATAAATTGAAGGCTTTAACGGTTACAAATGGAATATGGGTTTTTTGATATTTCTGAGATAGATAATAAAGGTTTAAGGCCAAAAGAAATCTAATGAATCACACCAACTAGGCTCGATAACCACTGTTCTTGAGTCTTAATTCTCCCCATTTCTCAAATTTCATTCTCATAACCATTTAACTAGTTGAACTCTCTAAGCCTTTTATTTTCTTCACAATAACCATGATTATATAGAAGCTTTTGATTAAGACCCCACATTACTAGTTCACCATCTCGCGATATTTTAATACCCTTCCAAGGTTCACCTTAGAAAATTCCTATCTTTCACTCTTGACCTCAAATTGAGACCTAAAATCCCAATATAAAAAGATTAAGAAATCATGCAACACTTTCATTTACAGTGAAAAATCCAATTACAACAACATTGTTCTTAAAATTGGGCATAATCGCAACTATGCACAGCTTGGGATTATCCTGCGCAGTGTTAGTAAAACAGCCATAACGTTTCCCACAGAACTCGGAATGAGGTGATTCAAAAGGCATTTGAAAGATAAAACATTGATCCATCTACCACCAAAAAATAACAATTTTTTGACTGCCCAAATAGTACCATTTTGCTCGTAAACAGACCCCTGTTTCCAGTCTGTTCACAACCTATTGTCTATGTTTTCACTCCTTGTTTTCCACATGATTTCCCTTTGAAACCAGTCCTTAAGATCAGTAAACAATACTTGGTTCTTCTGATCATCTTACATAACCATTTTATCTAAAATAATTCATAATTATCTTTACATATGTCCTTTAATTCCTCTCTTTACAAAAAAAATCACTCCAAACACACCCATAATCACCTTTGCTAGCATAAATGAGCCAATGAACCACTTTTAAATCAATTGGAGAATTTCCATAATTCACCCCTTTATGCAAAAATCCCACCAAGTCGTTTTGTTTTTTAAAGTTAAAACACATCCAAGGTTCATTTTACACCAAGGTTTATACAAATAACATACTTGATGCGAATAATAATCCAAACCATGCATAATCACCAAGCCCTAGCTTATGTCCAACATAAAACATCAGCATCTCATCTCAAGATCACCAAACACACTATCATCATCATCAATAGGTTTAAAGAATACCAAATTAAAGATAAAACAATCAAAATCCAACACCTTAACTTAAGCTTGCATGATCATGGACAACCCTCAACCCTAGCATGCTTCAAGCTTATCCAATCAATTAAAAACATTGAAAAAACCCTTGATTCTACCAATCCAACATGATTAACAACCAAAACCAACACATATAAGAATCAAAACCAAAAATAAACAAGATAGAGTTAGGGTTTACCCACTTTGAACTAGAAAAAGGAGGAGAGAGAAAGAGGAGTGTTGTTTGCTTGCTTGATATTTTAAGTCTTTTACTTGGATGAAAATGATCTAAGTTTTACTTGGTTGAGTTTATATCTAGCAAAATTAGATTAAGCCAATGAAAATTAAACACATTCAATGGTGCTTAGTCAAGTAAAATGAAGTAATAGCTTGTTGGGCCGGAATTTGGCCTAAATGAGTTCGGGCTCGAAAAATACACTTTATGCGATTGAAATTTTATGTAGCTCGAAATTAAATTTTCGTGATGCTATGAAAAATAATTTAACCTCTTAAACCATATCTATCAGGGCCTACTATCGATTCACTCGAAATTTTACGATAATTAAAATTCGAATTGTAAAGTGGGAGCCCAAATGAAATTTTCCCAACCGGGATTAAATGCGATAATTAAATGTGAGAGAAAAAAATAACAACATAACTTAATCAAATAAATAAATATGATTAATGGTCAGGCTCTTATAGGGGCCGTTTGGGGGCGATGGGTAGGACTCGAGGGCATGCCTTGGCATTGCACCGGGGCTGTTTTTAGGGTCATTCCTTGGGACTCGGGGACGTGCCTTGACCTTGCTTTGGCGCCGTTTTGGGGGCGATGTGTGGGACTCGAGGGTATGCCTTGGCCTTCCACCGAGGTCATTTTGGGGCATTCCTCGGGATGTGAGGGCATGCCTTGGCCTTGCACCAAGGTCGTTTGGGGGAGATGGGTAGGCCTTGGCCTTATTTCGGGGCCAATGTGCGGGACTCAGGGGCTTACCTTGCCCTTGTACTAAAGCCCTTTTTGGGGTGTTCCTTGGACTTGAGGGCATGCCTTGGCCTTGCATTGAGGACGTTTCGAGGGTGATGTGTGAGACTCAGGGGCATGCGTTGTCCTTCCACCGAGGCCGTTTTGGGGGCGTTCCTGGGGACACGGGGGCATGCCTTGGCCTTGGACGGGGGCCATTTGTGGGCGATGGGCGGGACTTGGCATTGATGTTTGGGATTCGGGCGAAAGCCTTGGCCTTGCACCCAAGCTGTTCGGAGGCGATGTGCGGGACTCGGGGGCATGCCTTGGCCTTCCACTGAGGTCGTTTTGGGGGCACTCCTCGGGACACGAGGGCATGCCTTGGCCTGGGATCAAGGCCATTTCGGGGCAATGGGGGGGACTTGGGGGCATGCCTTGGCATCGATGTTCTGGACTTGGGGGCATGCCTTAGCCTTGCACTAGGGCCATTTTGGGGTGATGTGCGGGACTCGAAGGCATGCCTTAGACCAGCATTTAAGGCTTTGAGACCAATACTCACAGGCTTACAACCAACTTTCATAGGTTGCAGCCAATGTTCAGCGCTTACAGCTAGTGTTTAGGACTTGTTGCTAGCGTTCACAGGCCTACGACCAGCGTTTAGCACCCCACGGCAGCATCTAGCACCCAGTGACAAGAGCATGACGCCCTGTAAGCATGCATGGACATTGTTGGGGCCATGTCCCGAGACTGGTCCCCGGGCCCGATCCTCGGGACTTGGGGGTGTGTCATGGGCTTGGCCTGCGACCACTCGGAGGTTGTGTCGTGGGACATGGGGTACGCCTCGGACTTGCACTGAAGCTGAGCCTCGGGAGATGGGGGCATGCCATGGGCCTACCCCGGGAGCGCCCTAAGAATATTGCTCGGGACTGGGGGCATCCTTTAACCTTGGACCGGCACCGTTTCGGGGCGATGTGTAGGACTAGAGGGCATGCCTTGGCTATGCACAGGGGCCATTTTAAGGGCATTCCTCGGGACTTGGGGGAATGCTTTGGCCTTGCACCGGGGCCGTTTGGGGAAGGTGGGCGAGTCTCGGGAGCATGCCTTGGCCTTGCACTGGGGCTGTTTGGGGGCAATGGGCAGGACTCGGGGGCATGCCTTGGCCATGCTTTGGGGTTGTTTTGGGGGCAATGTGTGGGACTCGAGCATGCCTTGGCCTTACACTTGGGCTAAGGCCCTGGTGCAAGGACTAGAGGGCATGTTTCAGGGCCGTTTCGAGACGATGTGCAAGACTCGAGGGCATGCCTTGGCCATGCACCAGGGCCATTTTGGGGGCATTCCTCGGGACTCGGGGGAATGCCTTGGCCTTGCACCGAGGCTGTTTAGGGGCAATGGGTGGGTCTCGGGGGCATGCCTTGGCCTTACTTCGGGGTCGTTTTGGGGGTGATGTGTGGGACTTCGAGGCATGTCTTGGCCTTGCACCGTGGTCTTTTGGGGGCAATGGGCAGGACTCGGAGGCATGCCTTGGCCATGCTTCGGGGTTGTTTTGGGGGCAATGTGTGGGACTCGGGGCATGCCTTGGCCTTGCATTGGGGCCATTTTGGAGGCATTCCTTGGGACACGCGGGCATCCCTTGGCCTTGAACCGGGGCCGTTTGGGGGCGATGGGTGGGACTCAGGGGCATGCCTTGGCATTGATGTTCGGGAGTTGAGGGCAAGCCTTGGCCTTGCACCGGGGCTATTTGAGGGCGATGTGTGGGATTGGGGGCATGCCTTGGCCTTAGACGGGGGTTGTTCTCGTGAGTTTGGGGCATGCTATGGCCTTGCCTGGGGGCCGTTGTCCGGCATTTAGGTGCATGCCTCGCCCATGCCCGGGGGCCTTCCTTAGCACTTGGGCGTGTGCCGTGGCCTTGCCCTGGGGATCTTCCTTGGGACTTGGGTGGCATGTCGTGGCCTTGGCACTTACCGCCAGCGTGATTTAGAATATTTTTTCTTAACACTTAGGCTCACCATGACTTTCTAGAATATTTTCCTCGGCCCATGGAACCTCCATGGCTTAGAACATTTTTCCCTTGGGACTCAATACTCCTATGGCTTAGAATATTGTTCCACCATCGTGGCTTAGAATATTTTCCTCGGGACATGGCACCACCGTGATTGAGAACATTTTCCTCGAGCCTTAGCACTCCCATGACTTAGAATATTTTTGGGCTGCCTCAGCCTTGGTTACTAACCTCCCCGGAGCGGGGGGGGGGAGTTGAGTTGAGGAGACTTGGGAGATGTAGGGACAAATCGAAGCGACATAAGGTTGATTCTCAGTGGATCATGGCAGCAATGCCCCTTTTCCACTTACAATACCCCGTCACGTATTGAAGTCATCTGCGAAGTATTCAACCCACCGCTCGATAGGAATTATACTTCAAGGTGGCCCTCGCAACGCATCCGCTGTGTCGGTTTAACTTACGACACGTGCCCTTGGGGGCCAACGCCCGTACTGCAGGTCGACAATCGGGCGGCTTGCGCATACATTACTTTTGACCTGGATTTTGACTCAGAGGTGTTCAGTCATAATCCACCACACAGTAGCTCCGCACAACTGGCTTTTCAACCAAGTGCGATGACGAATTGTGCTAATCAATGCTTCCTCTTGTACTAGGTTGAATTACCATCGCGACACTGTCACCAGTAGGGTAAAACTAACATGTCTTGCAACGGTCTAAACCCAACTCACGTTCCCTATTGGTGGGTGAACAATCCAACACTTAGTGAATTCTGCTTCACAATGATAGGAATAGCCGACATCGAAGGATAAAAAAGCAATGTCGCTATGAACGCTTGGCTGCCACAAACTGGTTATCCTTGTGGTAACTTTTCTAACACCTCTAGATTCAAATTCCGAAGATTTAAAGGATTGTTAGGCCACACTTTCAGGGTTTGTATTCATATTGAAAATCAAAATCAAACGAGCTTTTACCCTTATGTCCACACAAGATTTTTGTTCTCGTTGAGCTTATGTTAGGACACCTGTGTTATGTTTTAACATATGTGTGCCCCAACCAAACTCCCCACCTAACAATTCCCTCTGCTGGATCGGCCCACGAAGAGAGCCTTAGGTCCAAAAGGAGGGGCGATACCCCGCCTCTGATTCACATAGTAAATAAAATAACGTTAAAAGTAGTGGTATTTCACTTGCACCAAATCTCCCACTTATGCTACACCTCTTAAGTCATTTCACAAAGTCGAACTAGAGTCAAGCTCAACAAAGTCTTCTTTCCCCATTGATTTTGCCAAGCTCATTCCCTTGGCTATGGTTTCGCTGGATAGTAGACAGGGATAGTGGGAATCTCATTAATCGATTCATGCGCGACACTAATTAGATAACGAGGCATTTGGCTACCTTAAGAGAGTCCTATCACTTTGACATCCACAGCACTGGGCAAAAACCACATTGTGTTAACATCCGCAAGGACCATCATAATGCTTTGTTTAATTAAACAGTCAGATTTCCATTGTCCATACCAGTTCTGAGTTAACTATTCGAAGCCTGGGGAAGGCACCCAAAGGGGCTGTTCCCAGTCCCCCGGCTGGGACACAACAACCCGTGCGAGTAACTCGAGCAACACGTCGATAGCCTATGGGTTCCGGACTGGGACCCCCGTGCCCAACCCTTAGAGCCAATCATTTTCCCGAAGTTATGGATCCATTTTGCCGATTTTTCTTACCTAAAATGTTCCATCAACTAGAGGTTGTTCACCTTGGAGACCTGATGCGATTATGAGCACGACCGGGCATGGTCGGTACTCGGTCCTCCAGATTTTCAAGGACCGCCGGGGGCGTACTGGACACCACGCGACGTGTGGTGCTCTTCCAGCTACTAGACCCTACCTCAAATTGAGTCGTTTCCAGGGTGGGCAGGCTATTAAACAGAAAAGATAACTCTTCCCGAGGCCCCCGTTGATGTCTCTGGACTCCCTTACATTGTTGACAACCGCCACGTCTCGGTTCAGGAATTTTAACCCGATTCCCTTTCAAAGCTAGCACGAAACGGCTTTCGGATGGGCTTCCCTCGTCTCTTAGAATCGACTAATCCATGTGCAAGTGTCGTTCACATGTAACCTTCCCCCGCTTCGACTTTCAATGTTCTCGTTTGAATATTTGTTCCTACCACCAAAATCTGCACCGACGGCCACTCTGCCCTAACTTGCGCCACAAGTTTTGCAGCGACCGCCATGCCCACCTACTTATCGGAGCTTGGCACTTGCCCTATGGTCGGGTATAGGTCGCGCACTTCAGCACCATCCATTTTCGGGGCTAGTTGATTCGGCAGGTGAATTGTTACACACTCCTGAGTGGTTATACAGGCAAGACTCCTGTGGTTGCGTGAGTCATTCCATCACATTAATCTCACAGGAACAACACCTGTTTTACACTTGGAGATTGTGCATTTGTAGTGCCAATCACCTTACAAGCCTCAAGTATGGTGTTTATGTTTTCTTTCTAACATCCCCATTTTGTTGAGGGATTTGGACACAACTAATTTGATATATGGTCCCTTTAAGAGGTAAAAACCTCAAAAGTTGCATTTGTAGTACTCGTCTCAGCAGCATTATCAAATCGAATAAGTTTCGCAATTGCTCCAAATTGTGTTTTTCCCATGATAGCAAATGACTTGATCAACCCAAGACCCTCATTTTCAGTGAAAAGGCTATGTCAATCTAATTGGCAGCTTGCCTTAGCAAGTCAAAGCCAAGCTTTTCCTCTGAGCAAGCTAAAGGTGATTTGGATCGCTTTCCCCATAAAACTTTTAAGCGCTCCTTGGCTTACGCACCTACCTAGATAAGTCCGTTCACGTCAGCATGCTTATTCAGTATGTAGAAAATGTTTATTTGTTAATATATCCAATGCTTGCCTCCTCTACAGTGGGAAATGTTTTTCTGGCTTATTTTCTGTAGTACGGTTTGCTAATATAATGTAGTGCCAATTAAGTTTTACTTCATTAACGTTTTTGATGAATTGTGCTTATTTGTTGATTAAAAAAATGTTGAGCTACGCTTGGCAAGGATTGAATACTTATTAATACATATGTTAATGCTCAACATGGGAAAGATTAAATGCTTATTAATGCATTTGTAAATGTTCACCACATATGAAGTGATTTTCCACCACTAAAACAAATGTATAGCAGCTGTGTTGTTCAAATAAATAATAATCACAGCGAGTAAATGCTTATGAATATGTTAGTCCAATGTTTTATTAAGTTATGAGACTCCCTAAAGAAAATTTGGTTAAGTTTTGAGATATAATATGAAGTTGTTAAAAAATACTTTGACCATAAGAAGGATTAAATGCTGACTAATACATATAAACTAGTTTTTCATCACGAAGAATTAAATATTTAGTGTTTTTTTGAATAAATGATTATCATGATAACAAGTGAATGTCTTAGCATATTATTGATGCTCAAAATTGTTGCACTAGTAAAATGCTAACCGAACTTGTTGGTCAATACTATTTTGTTGGATCACAATTGCATCCTTGCTTACCTACGTAGGCTCTGTTAATAGTATACCCTCCCCGGAAAAAAAGGGAACTATAAAACACAAGTCGATGAACATGTTGCAGACTAAGCTAGTATTCTAACCTCGCTTAAACCCGGGGGGGGGGGGCCGCGGGAGAAGTTTCCTTCTATTTAAATCAATATGGAGATTGGAACAATTCAGCAAATAGCACAGTACATAAGCATACCATTCACAGTGATCAAAGATCAAAAGGTGGAGAAACTCACATTATAAAAAAAAAAAAAAGCACACAAAGATCGATTCTGATTGATCTGATTAAGTTCTCGATCCGATACATAGCAATATATGTGCCTGAAAATAGAGATCATTCATGCAATAAACATTAAGCTCAAACAAAAACCAAAATGAAGTTTTACAGGGGAACTCTCCAACAAGTCACTTCAGCTGCTTAGCCTGTCTTCCATTTAGTTAGCTTCACGGCTGCAGAAATACTGATGAATTTTTTGAAGAATGACGTCGCCATGCTTTCCCAGCTGCAGCGCCCATTGTAGTCTTTTCCCTACCCCCTCCCCCCTTGCTCTCCCTGTTGCTGTATGGTGATATTTTGGTACTGTGACTGTGTAGACTTATGGCGCTAGAAATAGCAGGGGGAACTCTGACTGTAAGGCGGCCAAATTTTGTTTCTCTTTGTGGTTCATTGAACTTGGACACACCCTAAATTAGGCAGCGCATGCAGTATTATTCCCATCGTGACAGGGAAAAGAGTCAAAAGACAACGGCTATAGTACAAATTGAATACGTCACTAAAAACCAACGACATCCCATCCTACGCTGTCGCCTCTTTAAAGCACTAGTATTCCTTTCTTAAGTAGATTTGTTTTTTTTTTTCCCCGAATATGTTTTAAAAATTTTCATCTCAACAAAAGATATTTTGGTGGAAGTCTTTTTGTAAGTTTCTTGTTATTAGTCTTGTTAGAATTAATCGATAAGGACACAAGAGGGGGGTAAATTATACCTATTGATTTTTCTAATTGTTTCAGAACACTTGTAAAAACTGTTTAGATTGAAGCAGAAACAAAATTGATTGCAGAAATAATAAAGAAGACACAATATTTTTACGTAGAAAATCACCTCTAACCCAACTGAGATGTAAAAACCACGACCTACCACTGTAGGATTTCAGCACACTTTCACTAAATAGACCAAACACATTACAATTGCAACACATGTGACTCAGTCACACACGTAACTTGGTCTACCCCAAGACCTTCATTACAAACACCACGAAACTTAATCTACCCCGTGACCCTCGTTACAACCACGTCTAATAATTCCCAAGACTTGGACACTCTCTTATCTCACTGATAGAAAAGAGAAAAAAAAAATTTCTTACTTGAATGCTTCTAAACAAGCTGAATGTAAGATACAATAAAATCCCTATTATGTCAATATTGAAGACTCGATTTAGCACTCTCTTTGAATATTTTCTCTCAGAAAATTCAGACTCCCAAAGACAATTTTAAAACTCTTGGAAAACCTTGAGAAAGACTTGAGAAAGACGTGACTTAAATAGTGATCTTGTGCCATAGGGTTAGGAAGATTTCCTTCCCTTAATCAATCTAACACTCAACCTCCTAAAATCTTTCCTCTTGATATTTTTCTCTTAAAGGATAGGATAAAATCTTTCAAAAATCTTTCAATAGTATCTTTTAAGGAAAGAAACCTTTTTAGAGTCTACTACTAAAGATCTCTCAACATTATCTTTAAAGAAAAAAAAATCTTTTTAGACTCAACTGACACAGGGAAATTAATCTTAATTATTTTAAGAAAATCGTCAATAAAAAAATCATTCTAAGATCTTAAAATTTGTTTTTTGTTTTTGACGTCAGAACACCGCATACCTGACTTCTCAGAACTGTTTTGAGGTAGTGTTATGAAGTACTTAAAAACATTTCAAAGAAAACACTAAGTCAAGACCTTCTAATTGGCATATTAACAAGAATATAAAAAATAAAATCAATACTAAGTCTAAAGCTCTTGTTATCAGCTGGACTCATTGCACATGTATCGACTTTGATGCTCCACACTCATTCGAATTGTTCCAATTATTTTTCGGATCCTGTGTAAACACATAATTCAAGCACAACATATTAACTAGTACATTTGGATTGTTATCATCAAAACCTTACACATTAATTGGGTCAACAATTTTTCCATTTTTGATGATAAGAAACCAAATGACTGTAAGTCATCAATGATAATTAATAGTGAGACATGGCAAAAATATATTAGTGCCAAAAACAGTTATCCGTCCTCACATTAGAGAGAAAAGAAGAGTTAAGAGATCAACTTAAACTAAGTTGACCACCCTTTTTCTGGATAGTTGGTCTCATAGTGATCTTGGGTGAGAAGTCTTGCACTTGGAGGATGCTTGACCGCCACGAGTTCTTGCCATTGTGAGGATTTGAGGTGATTTGAAGTTAGAGTTTTGAGAGGGTTTAAGGAAAGAGAGGGAGATCAGGTTCTTGGTAGAGAAAGAGAGGGATGGATGGATGGGTTATAGAGAGAGAAAGTGGAGGGATTTAATTGTGAGCATGAGTGGTGTAATAGTCCGACCCTAGATTCTGGTATTAATTTCATCTCATTCACATCATTTCTTTTCATATTTCCATCTTTTTATTATTCTCATTTGGACATTTCTAACGGGGCCCTTACTTTGCAATTCGGAGATTTCTTCTCGTCAAATTGTGGAAATTGAGTTAGGCCTTGATATTTAAGAATTTAATGTTGAAAATCCTTTTTCATGGCGTCACAACCATTTATTTTAAATTTGTTTTAAAAAAAAAAATAAATTTTTTTTTTCAGAAACGCGCTCGGTTTCCATTTTTTGCTAAACCCGAGCCCGTTTAAAGCCGATTTCGATGCAACAAGACTTGACCCTTATTTGATTAACTAATCCTCTTAATTAAGCCTTAACCAAGCATGATTTATTTGACTTTTCTACCCCAATTTTCAGCCATGTATTAAGGGAGTATGAAAATTAAAAACCAAGGCTTTTATCTTCATTTATCACCAAGTATTTTTCTCTCTCTTCCCACCTCTCTTCTCTCTCTACACGGCATCTCCCCTCCAGCCACCATTCCACCACCTTCACACCACCAAAACCCCACAAATCAACCCCCACTCACCACCCCCAAGCATCCTTTTCACTTCCATAAGCATCAAGGACCATACCTAGCTCTTTTGCAAGCTCAAAGTAAGTGTTCTTTCACCCCTATGCTGATTTTTGTTTTTGATCTTTGATCTTGTTGAGTTTTGTTCTTTATTTTGGTTGTTTTAATGGTGGATTAAGCTATTTTTGTGGTATTAAGAATCATCTTGTTGAGGGTTTATGGTGGGGTTGATTTTGGATGAAGTTAGGGTTAGGGTTTCATGTTGAGGTATGCAAGTTTCTTGTTCAAGTGATAATTATGGCTTGATTTCTCCATGTTTTTGCCTATCTCTTAATGTATTGAAGTTTAATATGGCTTTTATGATGTGTTGGAATGTTGTGATGGGATTCAAGTTGACCCAAAGTTAGGGTTTTGTCCATAAATGCATGGTTTGGACCAAAGTTGTGTTAACTTTGAGGTATGGGTTTATGTGCCTTGAAAGTAAGCCTTGTTGGATATATATATATGAATTGAAGTTGAGTGTGATGATGTTTTATGTGGTTGGGATGTACCAAAGTGTGTTATACACTCTTGAGAAAGAGTTTGAGTTGAGGTTTGGTGTTAAAAAGGGAAGTATCAACTAAAAGAAGTGCTGCTGAAATTTTCAGTGAAATAGGACGAGCTTTGAAACAAAACTGGTAATGATCGGCTAGGCCAAAAATTCTGATTTTTGGTGAGTAGATAGGTCTGGATGTTAGCTTTAAAATGACTCTTAAATCGCCTTAATCCGAGGTCTGTGAAGGAAGTTATGGCTATTTTACTGGAACCTTTGCAGGGTGGACAGAATGATTGTTTTTTTTACCAAAACCTGACATGTTGCTGTTCTGACCCTATTTTATGAAACCTGGCATAGGAATCTGGTTATGTGCCCTTCAGTAAAGTTTTAGAGGACTTCCTAAGCTATTTATATTGGGGTCCTATGTCTCGGTTGGAGGTCGGGAGTATAAGTTGTGGATTATTCATTCCGTACCTTGTCATAAGCCATACCCTCTAAACTCGCCGCCGTGCTTTAACTTAGCATTTTCATACTTTATTTAACTTTACCAGTTTCATAAGCCTTTTCTTTTAACTGATTCACACAAATTCTTTATAAGTCTTTTTCCATTTAAGAGTATTCATTGTACTAATTTTATGCCTATAATGATTTTTAACAGCATCAAGGCCTAAGCTCATCCTCTCCATTTTAGTCATCTATTTAATCTGTGTACTAACTTTTAAAGACCCCAGGTACGTTCATTGTCTGTATCTTTAGAAATCAGCACGTATTTATCGAAATTATAATATTTTGGTAAGTACATCAATGAATCAATTGAACCAGTGATTTATCACATAATTAGTGACCCCATCAGTTATCAGTTACAGGGCTTTGCCCTTCAGTTACCCGCGCGGCTTCAGGTCAGGTCTTCCGGTCGGCTTGGCAGGTGTACACCTATACATAGATCGTAACAGTTACTAAGGGGTGCATTAACAGATAAGAATTGACAAGTTAGTTTTATATACATCTCATTCCCTGTTTTAAAATCAAAATGAATTACAAAGCGGGCCCTCATACTTTCTTTCCCCATTGAATCTTTATCAGTACAGGGATGCACGTATTGAGCTTTGGCTCACAGTTCGAAATGCTTTTATGTTTTGTTTTAGGAAGATGCTGAGTAAACCGCTCTCAGGCGGGTAGGGAGGCGGAAGGTGATCATTAAATCAGGACCGTCTCTTTGATTGACGGATGGAAGCGCTAAGACGTTTTCATGCCTTTCTGTGGTGTTTTTTTTTGGAGCCCCAACTGTACATCTGAACTGAAATATGTATATTTGTAAGCTTAAGCTGTGCTATGTTTGATGTAACCCTGAGATTTTAGAATCGGTCCTGTGTTGTTATTAAAAGTCTCAAATGCTCGTGAATGACATCTAAGGTTGTACTTTGATTCTATGGTTCAACTTTCATATTTTAGAGATGCCTTGTCCTTGCGGACGGCGGTAACACCCATCCATGGAGTTCTAGATGTTCAGCTATGATTTATTTATTATTGGGGCGTTACAAGTGGCCCGAAAATCGAGGGAGTTTATGGGAGAGTTGATTTCGGCCCTTCTTGAAGGGAGAGAATGTTTTGCATGCAACACATCATTACACTAGGTATGGTATAAATTATAGGTTAGGTGTAATGAAAAGAAAATTTCGGTTTCCAACATTCCTTTAATAACGTCACTTAGTCAGCACATGATACAAACAGTGGCAACGTCTGTTCCTAGAAGATGTTCTTATTGTTAAAATTTCGGTGTCTCAGGATACTAAGGACAATATCATTAGACATCAATGAGTGTCAGCATGTTACATTCCACACGTATGCCAGTAAAAGCACAAGAATTTGAATGCATCCATTATAACTAAAACCCTTAACGAGTCAATCATTGGAGGTTAAATAAGCATGCTCAAGTTCTTTTAATCATACCCAATTCAAGTCTATTCCTCTCAAATTGCTCTCTACTCAGTGCCTTGGTAAAGATGTCAGCAATTTGCTTATCAGTGGCACAAAAATTCATTGAAATTAAGCCCTTTTCAACATTGTCTCTCAACAAATGATGACATATGTCAATATACTTAGTGCTTTTATGTTAACATGGGTTTTTGACAATGTTAATTGCACTTGTGTTATCAGAAAATACATGAATGCATCCCGTGTCAACAGAAAAGTCCTTGAGTTGTTGCTTTATCCACAACAATTGAGCACAACAAGAAGCAGCCGCTACATACTCGACTTCTGCTGTGGACATGGCAACAGAGTGTTGTTTCTTGGTTGCCCAAGAGACCAAACAGGGTCCAAGAAAATGAGCTATACCTGAGGTGCTTTTTCTATCCACCAAGAATCCAGCATAATCCGCATCTGCATATCCAATGAGATCAAAATTGCACAACCGAGGATACCATAAAGCTAAGTCTGAGGTGTATTTTAAATATCTCAAAATCCATTTTACAGCTTTCAAATGTGTTTATTTAGGATTTGACTGAAAACGGGCACACAAACCAACATTGAAAACAATGTCAGGTCTACTAACGATTAGGTATAGAAGTGACCCTATCATGCCCATATAGGATTTATCCTCAACTGATGGACTCCTATCATCCACAACCAATCTGGTTGAAGGAGAGATTGGTGTGTCTATGGGCTTAGCCGATTCCATTCCAAACCGCTTAATTAATTCCTTGACATATTTTTGTTGATCTATTATAGTTCCGTTTGAGGTTTGCTTGATTTGCAAGCTTAAGGAAAAATTAAGCTCGCCCATCTTGCTCATCTCAAACTCACTCCTCATCAATTTTGAAAAGTCATCACATAAATCATTATTGGTTGCACCAAATATAATGTCATCGATATATACTTGAACAATCAATAGATGTCCCCCATTTGATTTGAGAAACAAGGTATTATCTACCTTACCCCTTTGAAAACCATTATCAATTAGAAATTTTGACAAGTGTTCATACCAAGCTCTAGGAGCTTGTTTTAAACCATAAAGAGCTTTTTTGAAGTTTAAACACATGGTTAGGGAAATCATGATTTTCAAAACCAGGGGGTTGACTTACATACACCTCTTCCTTAAGGTGTCCGTTGAGGAATGCACTCTTTACGTCCATTTGATAAAGCTTGATCTCCATGTGAGCTGCAAAGGCCACCAAAATGCGGAGAGCCTCTATCCTTGTAACAGGTGCAAATGTTTTATGATAGTTGATTCCTTTTTCTTGGTTGTAACCTCGAACCACCAGCTTGACCTTGTTCCAAATTACTATTCCGAACTCATTCAACTTGTTCTTGAACACCCACTTGGTGCCAATTATCGATTTGTCCTTAGACCTTGGTTCAAGGTGTCAGACTTTGTTCCTTTCAAATTGATGAAACTCCTCTTGCATGGTAGTAACCCAGTCAGAATCTGCAAGAGTTTCATGAACATTCTTTGGCTCAATGTTAGATAGAAAAGCATAGAAAGTACAAAAATTTCTGAGTTTAGATCTGGTTTGCATCCCTGTGTTAATATCAGACATGATCTGGTCAAAGGGGTGCGAGATCTGGTGCTTCCAGGGTCGTGGAATAAATGGCTTCACATATACGCTTACCAATCTCTCCCGGGCACTTGGTGAAACAGGTTTTAGAATTGTTCAAGTGCCTGTTCCCATATCAGTTTGGGAAGAATTGGGTTGAGTGGGCCGGTTCTGTTCAAGTTCGGCAAAGCTTCCCCTTGACTGGTTTGCTCCCTGCCCACCTTCCAAATTATTAGTTCCAGGACTTGGTTCACCTTTAGGAGCCTTACCTTTGTCAGCTATGGAGCTTTGAGTGAGCGAGATGTCTTTTCTCATAAGACCGAGTTCAAACTCTTCATGCTGTGTATTATGCTCAACTACAGAGTTAGTTTCATCAAACAATACATGCACACTTTCCTCAACACACAAGATTCTTTTGTTAAACACTTTGTACGCCTTAGTGTGTGAGGAGTACCCTAAGAATATGGCTTCATCACTCCTAGGGTCGAACTTTCCCATGGATTTCTTCTCATTATTATGCACATAGCATTTACAACCAAACACCCTCAAGTGCATAATATTGGGTTTTCGTCCCTTGAAAAATTCATAAGGAGTCTTGTTAAGTTTGGGTCTGATCATGCATCTATTAATAATATAACGCAATGTGTTCAACGCCTCTGCCCAAAAGTTTCTAGGAAGACCACTAACGGCGACAAGCATAGTACTAGTCATGTCTTCTAAAGTTCGATTTTTATGCTCTACCACCCCATTCTGTTGGGGTGTTCTGGGGGCGGAACAATTGTGATCAACACCATGTTCATTACAATATTTAATAAAGTTAGAGTTTTCAAACTCTTTGCCATGATCAGACCTAAGACTCACCAATGAGTGTTCTACTCTCTTTTTAAGTTTCTTAAGAAGAACGAGAAACTTTTCAAATGATTGATCATTCGATTTTAAGAATAGAGTCCAAGTGAAATAAGAGTAATCATCCATTATACCAAATACATACCTCTTCTCACCTCTACTTGTGATCCTCATAGGACCACACAAATCAACATGTAGTAGTAGTTCAAGAGGTCGGGAAGTACTAACACAGTTCTTTGACCTGAAAGAAGTCCTAACTGCTTTCCTCTAACACAAGCGTCGCACACCTTGTCATCATTGTACTTGATGGAAGCTAGTCGGACTATTAGGTCTTTGGAAACGAGTTTATTCAAAAGAGAAAGGCTTGCATGTCCTAGCCTCTTGTGCCAAAGCATAATATCATTATCAAGAGTACTCAAACAAGTCAAATGATTTTGGGAAAGTGAAAGAACACACGCTTTATACGCATTGTTGTATCGCTTCTCCCTTCACACAACATCACCAGATTTGATATTGGTAATCAAGCAATGATCCAAAGAGAAACCAACGTGATTACCTCTATCACATAGTTGAGACACACTTAGTAAATTATGTTGTAACCCGTCTACCAAATTCACATTATCAATAGAGTGATAGAGTGATTTACCTATCTTACCTACACCGATAATTTTTTTAGATTTGCTGTTTCCAAATGCTACTTCCCCTCCATCAAAGGTGTAAAGCTTGTCGAGAGCTACAAATTTAATCACTACTTTGGTTATTAAACACTTTTTATAGCATAGGAAAGTAGGGATCGATTCACGAGGAAAGATTGTTGTAAAAGGCTAGCTTAATCCTAAATGATTTTACTAAACTAATTTATTAAGTCTAATCTTAGTAATTCTAAAATAATTAAAATCTATTGAATAAGAATCTAGAAAAATACTCAACAATGCTCCTAAATATTCTAGATCATATTCTGGAAATAAAACAGTAAAAAGATTCCCTAAATAATTTAGAAAAATAAAAACAGAATAGTAACTGAAATTCTAATTAAAAATAAATAACAGCAAATAATAGTCAGAAAATAAATATTAAAAAAAATCAAACAGTAACCTAAAACATTATTCTTCAGGTCTATAAGCTTATAATTTCTAAATTGTATCTAATTAATTTCAGAAAAATCATATCAGAAAATTAGCACAGAATATCAAGCAGAATAATAAATATGAAATTAGAAATAAAATAATCTGCATCAATATAAATACGAGAATAATTAAGAAAATTACCCTAATTATATGAAAAAACTTTCTGGACCTAACAATACCTAATAATCGTGAATTAATAATTAAAATTGAAATTTTCAGAATTAATAACCTAAAAACCTGCACATATCAATTTCACAAAATAATTCTGAAAAATTATCAAATAGCTTCCAAAAATTATGAAATTGAATATGAGCAGACTAGGACACTCTATAAACTCTAGGAACTGATAAAAATCAAAAAATAAAAAAAATAACTATTTTTAGTCTAATTTCTAGCAAACCGGTAATTTAATACTAAAGCTGAATATAAATCAATATAAAATTATAACCACTCTAAAAATCAAAGTCTAAACTATATAAAATTACTTAGACACTCCTAAAAGACTATAATTTGGGGGGGGTCGATTGAAATTATAATGAAGCAAATAAAAATAGAATAAAAGTTAACAAACTAATCAAATTAACTCTGAGCAACAAATAATTATCAAAGTTGTCAAACTTATCAAGGATACTTAGTATAATCTCAATCCACCATGCAAATTAATATTTGTCATCAACACACAAGTTAATTTCATTCATGAGTTAAATTGTAGAAGACATCCATCGGTAGTTCTTCCCCGTTTTTTCTTAGATTCTAGTTTACTTAGGTCCAACCCTAATATAAACCCTACTAATTTGATAATCTTTACACCAGCGCAAAAATTTAACCAAACTAGAGCATTAAGAATTAGAAAAACATCATTTAACACTTTGTAATTAATTTACCAACAAATCAATTTAACAAAGATCTAAAGCGATTACCTAATTAAAAGATATGAGTTTGAGCCATCCATGATTAATCAGGGTGATACCTAAGCCTTAAAGATTATAAATTTTACGTATTATAGTCTTCTAAACTATCAATCGAAATTGTATTTAATCAACTAGCATGCATTCTAATCGATTTAACACAAATTTCATAAACGATAGACGCTAATCGCTAAAGAATCATGAATATAAATCAACTAGGCATTAAAGCATAAAACTTGTTTCAAAATAATTAATTTAGCATGGCTTCAAGAAGATTATATTAAGCATAAAAAATTACTCACTCATATTAAAAATAAAATTACAATAAACCAAAGGATTCATGTTTAATAATTAACTAACAACACAAAAACAAATTAAAGTAAGAACAAAAAAAGGAAAAAAAATATAATAAAAGAGGCTACTTGGTGAAGAGGAGGAGGTTGCCGTGAGGGTGGGAATTAAGATGGTGTGATGATGGGATGATGATGATGATGAGACGATCAAGGATGGTGATCAAGAGGTGATGGAGAGTTAGCCGTGGTGAGGTTGTGAGGAGAGGGATGGTTGCGTGGAGTGTATGGAGATGATGCTCCTTATGGTGATGGTGATGATGATATATGTATAAGGAGGAAAGGAGGGGTGTGATTAGGGTTAGTAACTAGGGTTTGTGATGTTTGTGTGGGAGATGATGTGTGGAGGTTTAGAGTTTGATGGAAGGATGATTATGATGAGGCATGAGGTTGGATGAGAGTGTGATTGTAAGCTTCCTTATTTTTTCTTCCCTAGACTTTTTCTCTCCCACGACTTCTAACTCTGTTCCAACTCTTGCAATCCTAGCCCTAACAATATCTTCATAATTATCATTTTGGACCGTCTTCTGCCCAAGCATGTAAAACCCGAGCCTCAACGACTTGTCTTCTCCTCTTTATTAAAACAATGCCTAACCTGAAAAATATATGAAAATAACGTAAATTAGATGCAATAATGTGTAAAATATAATCAAAATAATTAATAAAACGATGCATGATTAGTGGCTCAACAAAAGGCTATAAGTGAGAGGACGTTTAATTTATCTCCCGCCATGTGCCTTGAGCAACCACCATCCAAGAACCATAGTTGATTGCCTCCTCTCAGTTTACCCTGTAAAACAGCTAAGTGTTAGTTTTAAGAACCCAGATCCACTTGGGTCCCATTTTCTTTGACATGGAGGTTTAAGTCATCTTTTCTAATCCACACTTGTTTAACGTACAATGAGCGTCTCTCCATGGCCCTTTTTCTGAAAGGACAAGCATAGCGATAATGACTAGTTTTTCTACAGTGAAAATAGATTATATTTTCTTTAAGTCCAACATATTTTTTGTTAATTGGTCTAGTAACAAACCTATTCACCCATCCGAGTCCCTTTCTGTTTCGGCTATGGTGAGTATTTAGCCAGTCAAGCGCTTTTGAAGAACTGTTCCAGTGCCAGTTCTCAGTAAGGTCAAATTTGGCCTTATAAGCTTTTTCAAGTAACTGGTTGTTTTCACTCACCAGGGATTCAAGTCTAAGTGTGAGGTCTAGGGACTCACTTTTAGGCCTAGAGAGATCAGTGTTAAACACTTCCTCTCTTGTGTTCATAAGGTCATTAAGTGTGTCAAGATCTTTACATAAGGCAAGGGCCTCTTCTTCTGCCTTAAGTTTTTCACATTTGAGGATTTCATCGACATGTTCAGGTTCTAGTTTGTTCCGTTCAAGCATTCTAACATCCTTTTTTAATTCAGAACATACATCTTTAAGCATGCAATTTTCAACAGTTATTGTCTCACATTCATTCATTATGGCAAATAATAATTTCACAGCTTTATCTTTGCTAAGACCACGTACCGTGTCGTTGAGTTGGAACAAGCTTTCGACTGATTCAAGATCCGATTTGGACTCGCTTCTAGCCATGAGGGCTTCTACAACTTCTTCCTCTTGGGAGTCCTCTTCCTCCTTTGAAGCTTCACCCCAGGCTGCCATCATTGCCTTAGCAAAACACCTTGAGGTGCTACTCTGTTGTGGCCTATTGCTATGGTTTCAGAACTATCCTGACCCCTGTTCTTCCTTCTGTATGGGGCAATTCTTCACAATGTGATCGGGTTTTCCACATCTGAAGCACCCTGAAAACTGATCATGATCACTGTTTCGTGTGTTCCTGGTACTTCCTTTCTTGATATTGCCTTCAGCCTTCTTGAAGAATTTCTTAAACTTTTGAGTCACCATAGCTATCTCTTCAAAATTCAGGTCTGAATCATCACTCTCGAAAGCTTTTACAGCAAGGCCTCGGTCTCTCTTTGTTTCTTCCTTCACTTGGGCACTTCTCCTTAACTCATGTGTCTGAAAATTCCCAATGAGCTCATCCAATGTGATCTCGTTCATCTTCCTTGCTTCCTGGATGGCTACGACTTTTGTTTCCCACGATTGAGACAAAAATCGCAGGATCTTTCTTACCAATTCTTCAGTGGTGAAGAATTTTCCCAACGATTTCAGCTCGTTGGTGATGTGAGCAAAACGAGTGTACATATCCATTATCGTCTCTTTGTCACTCATTTCAAATAACTCGTACTTTCTCATCAGCAACTCGATCCTGGATTGCTTAACTTGGTTAGCTCCTTCATATGCTACACGAAGAGCATTTCATATTTCTTTTTCGGACTCACACTCTGAGATCCAAGTGTACTCATCTGGTCCAAGGCCAAAGTACAGTAACTTCTTAGCCTTAGTGCTTTTCTCCATCTTTTTGAAATCCACCGAGTTGGACTCCTCTGGCTTTTTAGCAACGGTCTTGCCATCTTCCGTGGCCTTCATTGGAATGTAAGGACCATTCACAATGATCATCCATAGCTCATCGTCATTAGCCTAAATGTAGTTCGCCATATGATTCTTCCACAAGTTGTAGTGTTGTCCATTGAAGTATGGTGGTTGAGTCATGTATTGACCTTCCAAAATTCCTTGTGGAGCATTTATCTTTTTAGGATCTCTCAAGGTATTAACCTAAATATAAGAACTCTGCTCTGATAGCACTTGTTAGAATTAATAACACAAGGACACAAGAGGAGGGGTGAATTGTGGCTACTGACTTTTTTGATTGTTTCAGAACACTCGTGAAAATTGTTTGGACTGAGTGTTTGGAGTGAAGCAGAAACAAAACTAATTGCGGAAATAATAAAGGAGACACAATATTTTTACGTAAAAAATCACCTCTAGCCCAACTGAGGTGTAAAAACCACGACCTACCACTGTAGGATTTCAGCACACTTTCACTAAACAGACCGAACACGTTACAACTGTAACACACGTGACTCAGTCACACACGTAACTTGGTCTATCCCAAGACTTTCGTAACAAACACCATGTAACTTAGTCTACCCCGAGACCCTCGTTACAACCACGTCCAATGTCTCCCAAGACTTGGATACTCTCTTATCTCACTGATGGAAAAGAGAAAAAGAAAAACTCATTACTTGAATGTTTCTAAACAAGCTGAATGTAAGGTACAATACAATCCCTATTATGTCAATATTGAAGACTTGATTTAGCACTCTCTTTGAAGGTTTACTCTCAGAAAATTCAGACTCACAAAGACAATTTTAAAACCCTTGAAAAACCTTGAGAAAGAGGCGACTTAAATAGTGAGCTTGTGCCGTAGGGTTAGGAAGATTTCCTTCCCTCAATCACTCTAACACTCAACCTCTTAAAATCTTTCCTCTTGATATTCTTCCCTTAAAGGATAGGATAAAATCTTTCAAAAATCTTTCAATAATATCTTTTAAGGAAAGAAACCTTTTTAGACTGTATTACTAAAGGTCTCTCAACATTATCTTTAAAGAAAAAAAAATCTTTTTAGACTCAACTAGCACAGGAAAATTAATCCTAATTATTTCAAGAAAATCGTTAGTAAAAAATTATTCTAAAATCTTGAAATTCGTTTTTTGTCTTTGACGTCAGAACACTGCAGACCTAGCTTTTGAGAACTGTTATGAGGCAGTGTTCTGACGTACTTAAAAACATTTCAAAGCAAACGCTAAGTCAAGACCTTCTAATTGGCATAGTAACAAGAATCCAAAAAATAAAACCAATACTAAGGCTAAGATTCTTGTTATCAGCTGGATTCCTTGCACATGTATCGACTTTGATGCTCCACGCTCATTCAAACTGTTCCAAGTATATTCCGGATCATGTCTCAACACATAATTCAAGTACAGCATATTGACTAGTATATTTGGATTGTTATTATCAAAACCTTGCACATTAATTGGGTCAACAGGTCTCTCTACTTGTGTGAGTGTTTATAGGAATAAAATTACCTATATTTCAATGATCTTATACTTTATAAAAGCAGGACCCATACTAAAAGTTGTCATTGTTGTTGCTGGTTTTGTTTTAAAATTTGAATATTGACACAATCATTCATCAGTTATTGTAACCGTGTAATATATATAGGAGAGTACACCTTGTTGAGGGCCCATAATTGGTTGAACATTTGTTGAACCAGATGCGTTAGTCTATTTAAGTTGCCCAATACATGATTCGGTTAATAATTTACTAGGTCAATAATGTATGGCACATTAGTACATGTTATGAAATTGGTTTAGGTTGATGATCCAAGAATATTTCGTTAGTTTTGTCAATTTATCTATTATACTAACTTGTTTAATTATATGTCAAACTTAGTCAATATTACAACTGGAACATACTCATAAACAACAACAATTATTATTATGTTGATTGTTTTTAATATAACGTTGTCTCATTTTATCGAATAGGCTGGAACGCAAATCTACCTACTTATTGCACATGAAAAGTCTCACCCAATTAAATTCCTTAATGAGTCAGCCCATAATAATTAAGCTAATCAAATTGTTAATAGGCAGGCCCCAATTGAATCCAATCTAGTCCATGGATCAGCCCTACTGACGAGCTTTGGACTTGGAACTTTAACATCATTCATTCAAGAAACTAATCTTAATTTTTTTTTTAAAAAAAAAAAAACAAAGAAGGGAAAGAAAGAGAGCCGGCCAAGACTGCCATTCTTTTTTAAGCATGATCAAGCTTTTAGAGATCGGTGATTCAGTGGACTCCCCATTTGTGGACGCAACAGGCCGAGTACAACTCCAGGGACGAGTGGCACAAGCGCGTGAAATCTAGGCCCGAGAGCCTGGTTGACGGTGACAAATTAAGAGGCTGAGTTAAGAGGAATATATAAATCTCCTAAGTTTGCGCATAAGTTACAAATTGTCTAAATGTATTATTCATAATATATTTCTAAAGTGCCTATGTAATCTTAATAATATTTTTCTAATGAAAAGGAATCACGTTGATTGTCTCAGAGAAACACACGTCACTATAAAGTTGGAAGGAAATCATGGAAATCAAATTACAAATTAAGACGAACTCCCGATGGAAACAAATCTACAAAGACCAAATTTGAACTCAACGATTAAAAGAAAAATTGATTCTTTTTGGGGGGGGGGGGGGGGGGCATCCTGTTGTGAAATTAGATTATATTTCATAGAATGTAAGGTTCTGTTTACTCATTAGAAAAATTTGATGGCAAGAAAAGTTGAAGGAAAAGCAGCAGGGAGAAAATGAGTTTTTTTTCTTGTTTGAATTGAGGAAAAATACAAGAATTTGGATGAAAAATTTGAATGTTGATGAACTACTTGAATCATGTTGATGTCATGTAAGTAATGTGAGGTTGGAGGAGATTGAGAATTTTCCTCAAACTTTCCTCACATTTTTATAAGGAAAATTTTATCACTTATTTCTAACAATTTTTCCACCGAATTTTCCTACATATTTTTTTTCTTTGTGATTTTCTCTAAACCAAACACAAGAAAAAAAGTAAATTTTTCATTTTTTTTTTTACCAAATTTTTCAAGGTCCAAACGGAGCCTAATGCGTTATGTTCCTACTCACTTGGGTTTCATTCTTCTCCAGGATTAAAAATCCTATTTTTCATCTTTGGATTATTGATTATTCGTAAATTTTATACATCTAATCCTAGGATGTTTTTTCTTAAATTCTCCAATGATATAAGAGACTAATTATTTTCGATGAAACCTACTTTTACTATAGAAAAATACAACTAGTAAGTACAATCTAGCAAACATCTGGCTGCCCCAACAAAGTTCGCCTCTGTGTGCAATGTCAAACTTTATAACTGAGGTCCAATTTGACCTGACTGCCCTCCCTCACGTATATTACGCCAATACTCCACACGTTCATCTCCGGTATAATGTTCTTTTCCCGTGCATGAATTGCTCCACTTCTTCATCTCGAATACAATGTTTCTTTCACGCCAATAAAAGCCTCCAAAAGCAGCGATGGAGCCAGGTGTAAAAGCAATAAGTAAAGTTATGCTAAATTCGATTAAAAGAAAAGGTTATACAGATAAGCAGTTAACACAATGTGAAAATTAAAAAAGAAAATCTCAAATTAAAAATAAGGGGTTAAGACAAAAACTAAAATAAATTATAATCTAACACTAGACAGTACAGTTTTTGGTGCAATCTAAATTGTACAAATATAATTTAACAATAGTAAATTTTTTTTTCTTTTACGAGTAACGCAAAATGCAAATCCAAAATGCAGGCAAATAGGTCACATGGACGGTCCACAAATTCAGCATGCAGATGCTGTATGTGGTAATTTACTCACGTTATAAGTAGTAATTCTAAGGTATACTTATGTACCATGCTTAGGTACATACCTATATAAGAGGTATCATATAATTGGGCCAAACTTTTATTTTATTTCCCCCAACCCAACAAGCATTTTCGTAATTATCCAGCCCAACCAACTAGAAAAGGATACATTGCAACGAACAAAAGATACACTGCAAATAAGAAAAGATATACCATAGACAAGACAAGATACATTGCAAAAAACAAAGGGTACACTGTAGGAACAAAATGGTACACTATAGAACAGAAAAGATACACTAATGTCTAAAAAAAACCGATACACTACAACATACCAAGTGTGCGTCCACTACACGACTTAAGGGTATGTACCATGCTAGATACATACGTTTGTATCTGGGAATTTTTCCGTTACAAGGTTACGATATTGCATGTTAGAAAGTCTTGGTTAGTTTATGAGATTCCATGTCTTAGGTATTTCAAAATTTAGATTTACTAAATCTAATTGCATTCTTACTAACAAAAGGTAAACAAAAAATATACCAATATAACATGGTTGGTCAATTTTAACAAACATTCTAATTATATTACATTGATGACTTCGTAACACCCCCACCCCTAGGTTAGGAGTATTAATGATTTCTTAATTCCTACTTAAATTTTGGGGTCAAAAGGATAGAGTTCTGCCTAAAAATGGGCTAAAACCAGGCTTATAGCCTTACAATGGGTTTTTGTACTCGATAAACGCACAAACATATATTCATAACTCAAGGGCTACACGCTGGATATCACAACTCCATGGGCCATGCACCGGGAGTATGCTAAATAATATAGTTCAATAATAGAAAAGAATTGAAAAAAAACAACTGAACGGATCATACATCCGGAGTACTAGGGTTTACATCCTAAAAGAAAATAAACAACTCGAGCTATAAGACAACTGATAAATCAGATGGTTAGCTTACATGGCCAGACAGAGCGACTTCTAGACAATATGCATTACATGGCTTCAGTAATTAGCTTACATGCACTCAAGAACTTAAATTACATCACAATACGTTAATAAGCTCACAATTTAACATACAAAAGCATATAGGTCTACGTTTAGTACAACAAGGTAAACTCCACCTCGGCTTATGTGAACCGACTTCTATCTGTCACTTTAGGAACCTGGGGAAAAAGGGGAAAAGATAGGGGGACGAGCTACTATACGCTGAATGAATGACTCTCAACCCTTAGAAAACAAAACAGTTGTACGTCATACTTTAAGTAGCACATACACACACAATATGATATATAATATCATATAATAAGCATGCAGGGTCTTCCACATCTGGAGTCACCTCAATGACCATTCTAGTATTATGGTAACCCTATACTCCTTCTAATTCACACCCAAGGTACTTAACTTGCTTGAACTAAGTCTCTAATAGCTTATTGGTGGTAATTCCATGTTATATCAACATAACATCACACAATGTAAGCATAACGTTACATAACACGCACACAAGATTCATTGATAAGCTATCTCATACAACAATTCAGGTGTTGGATGCAATTGAACACTTAGTCTACATATAAGCACCTAACGTCAAGGATTTTAAGCAAAATAACCAAGTGAGACTCCTTTTGCAAGAGATTAAGATTAACGCATATCGCTTAAATCAGTGGAAGTTCTTATAAAACTGTCGTTATGCACTTGGCAGATAATTGAAACTCAATAAAAACTCTTTCCAAGAAGAGATGGACCTTTTCAAATCTTTACACCAACATCACCCTGGAACGAGGCATTCACATCACATAATATGCACGAAATCATTTTCATGGGCATCGGAATCTCATATCTGTGCTAGATGCGGTTGAGGCCGTGACTCACGTTCCATTGTACCAGTGAGATGTCACTCACATTTCATGTTATCCCCATCTAGATCTTCCAGGGCTCCCACTTCTGGGTCTACTCCTTGGCAACATATTACCCCCGTTTGGGTCTTCTAGGGTTCTCACTTCTAGGTCTATCTCCCTAGGGATTAAGGTTCTCGAGAACCGGGCGTTCTCCCTAATCATTATACATGTAGCACCATTTTCCTAGCTCAAAACGTTTTAGATGCATTTCACCTCTAAATGCGTTTGCGTTAAAACTTTCATTATATTACAAACAATGACATTCTCATTCTCATGAGGCTCAAAGTCTTAATGATTTTACATCGATTTAGAAAGCATAAATTATGCTTAAAACGAGTTAATGTATGCATATTCATTCACGTTTCAAGACAGGTGGTATGGAAACTCATTTGAAAGGTAATATTGCATTCGTACATAATTATCTCGATTATCCAAACCATATACGTAAACATTTCATCCAATGACATGAAATTCTAACATACTTAAGAGACGCGATTCAAGTCATGAATTTTACATCGCATAATCAGAACCACCTTTAGCTAACATCTGACCTATTTGCCACAGGCAGTCACACGTTTCGACTAAAGATGACTTTAAACATGTTGAAAACATACTTATTCGTGATTCGTATCACTTTATAACTCAATAGTTCACTTGTGGGATTTCAAAAAATAATCGGGGCATCATTTAAACTTAAATCAACTCAACATTAAGTTTAGATGAACGCTTAGTCAAAAGGGACTATTCTAGGTAGATTTCAAGGTTCACTCAATGCAACCACAAGTTCGTTCAAATAAGCATGCACAACATAGTTTAGGGACAGCTAAACAATCGATCATTCAACTAAGGCCTTGGGAATACATTTAGTGAATCAAGCAATTTTCATTCATGAACAACTTCTTAACTCACGCATCGATTAGTTGAGACACTTAAACAACCAAGCAACTTGGTGGCTATAGACAAGCTAATTTGAAAAGAACGTGATTTATACGAATACACATACAACGCATGCGAATCCAAGGTTAACAGTTAACATCCTCTTTTCAACTAAGCAAAATAAGCATAGTATCGCATTTATGACACAAAATTACACTTCATAATACACAGAGTTTCACACAACTTGGACTCCCTCCTTACAACACCGACCACAACATTCCTCGAAACCATTTCGGTTCAACCCAAATTATTCACCGACAACTTGCAGTTTCTTAACTCGTTATAGTTTCAACCTAACTACTAAATCAGCTATCACAAATATTTCAAAAATATTTGTAAATTAATAGTAGGTTTAGGGATCAGGAGCCACCCACCTTTACTCCAAGCTAAGGATCCAACTCCTGGGTTAATTAGGTTGATTTGAAGCAGAATTTTGGGTCTCCTAGTCTCCCCATCGTTGTTGTCCCAAGCCTCGCTGCTGCTACTGGTTGCATACCCTTTCTTCCTGTTCTCCCGACCTCCAAGTTAGGCAGCCTATGGTGCTCATGGTTGTGTCTGAGGGTTTTTAGAGCCCTAACCCATGGAACCGTTAGTTCCAAGTCGACCCCTCTATCTCTTTCTCTCTTTGTCGCTGACAAGCAGATGGCCAACAACTGTAACATTCCTCACCCTACGGCTAGTGATGTTAACGTTTTCTTAATTTCTGGGGCAAAACGGACAAAATTTGGCCTGTAAACTGACCATAAAAGCATAAAAGGACACTGAAATAAGCTCAACGGCTACTCGCCGGAGTTCATAACTCTGCGAGCTACTCGCTTGGAGTATACCAAACAATATAGCTCATTAATAAAGAAGGAAATAAAAGATATAACTCGACAGATCACATATCCGAAGTACTGGGATTTTACATCCCAAAAACAAACAACTTAAACAAGGATGATTGACTAATCAGATGGTTGGCTCACATGGCCATACAGAGCGACTTTTAAACAATATGCATTACATGAACTAGAGTGCTTTGTTTACATACATTTACAACTATAGGGATACATCATATAATACCGTTTAACTCTTGAGTCTACTTCTATATGTGCATACATGAAACATTTTCAAAGCAAGGGTAGACTCCATGTAGACATAAGTAAATTGACTTCTACATGTCACAATAAAAACCAAGGAAAAGGGGAAATAGTAATGGGATGAGCAACTACATGCTCAATGAGTATTTCTCGACTCTTTAAAACCGAAACCATTTGCAGGCAATAATCATAATAATAAGTAACCTTCACAAAACATTTGTATATTACTATCATATTAGGCAATCATAGTCCCCAAGAAAAATCATCACCTCTAAGCTTCATGCTAGCCACTTAAGCTCGTTTCTAGGCCCTTAATAACAAAGCTTCCTTAATAAACAAGCATTTAGGCACATAAACAAGTAAACAACAAGAATAGTGCAAAATGCATTCGAATACGCATTTTGAAAACGTAGTCACTCCTGTTGTTTTCAAAGAATAATTTACAAATCACACTAGCCTCTTCAAAGGATAGTTTACAAATCAAACTAGCTTCTTTAAAGAATAGTTTACAAATCAAGCTAACCTCGATAAAGAATTGTTTACAAATCAAACTAGCCTCCTTGAGGCTTATATACTCTTTAAAAAGAAATCTCATTCGTATTGGTCCTCTAATGACCCTTATAAGCATTTCGAATCTCATTCGAACTAACCTCTTAATGGCCCTTAAAATCTTTCTTTTTCCTGAAATACATAAAACGGCAAAATGCCAACTGCTTTTCTTACCTATTAGGAAAATACTCTTGGCATAAGATCATTATAATGTGCTAGTTACGTGAGATCTGTTCTCAACCCCTAGTGAGACTATTGTTCACGCTAAGCTCTTACTCTCGGGATGACAACTACTTGGACCTTAACTCTTGTCAAGGTCTTTTAGGGTTTGCCACTACTGGGACTGCTCCCTAGACTAGGGAATCCCCCATTCTAGCGAGTTCACTCCCATCTTACATATGTCTCTAAACACGTTATTTTAGCCATTTAAAGCATATGGCCATAGCAACTAATAGGTTTGCTGTCTCTTATAGCGAAATCATTTATCATACCACTCACTCCTTTTTAAAATTTTTTATGCCTTAAAAACTGCATTCGTATAGTTAAAAATAGGTCATCATTCACTAATAGTTATAGCTACTTTTATTTTCAACCATGAACACCTTCTTTTTTAAAATTTCACCCTCACACGCATGATAAAGCTTAACGACATGAAGGGGAGGGGCTCACACGTAAGACATTCAAACACTTCATAACTCAACTTGAAAACCTATTAAAATCGTAATAAAGTTACTAACTCGCAATTCGAAACACATTCGAAACTCAAAGCACTTAGTTAGCACATATTTCAAACTAAGTTTTGTAATAGACATCTTCAATTGCCATTTTTCATTTCAATCCTTTTAAACACAAGAAGGGGATATGAACAAACTAAAGCCTCCAACATTTTTCGAACCTGCTACTAGTTCGTTTTAAACTTGCTAGACCTATGGACTATTCAGTTGAGTCACTCACTGAGTAGTTCGACAATTTAGGATCTTTTAGGCGACAAACATCTTAAGAAAATAACAGGCAACTGATGAGTATTTAAAAACATTCTCAATTATGGAAACAAGCTTTTTAACACCTTTTTAAATATGTCTAACCTCTAAAATCATTCACATAGCATCACTTAACAACATCAAGAGGAAAGGGGTTCACAATTAGTACATTCAGAACACTTCGCAGGAACAGTTTCAACAGAATCAATATAACATTCTATATACCTCACAATCCACACAATTGCGGTCAATCAAACCCAGGCTCCCTTCGCATACAACACTGACAACAAGAACCTCAGATCACTCAACAGTTCCACCTCAAACCATCAAACTACCAAGCTCGGTTCAATGTTGCCATAAACGAATCAATAGTATATGAAACCATCATATATAAGTGTAAGATTCATGCTTATAGCCAAAAATAGAATTTAAACGTATCCAATCTGATATAATATTGGCATTTAAATGTAATTCAGGTTGCTCTATAGTACCTTAAATCATCCGGTTAGCAATCTCAGGGCATAGCACTCAAATGCAGCCTCCAAAACAGATTTTAGGCATAATAAACTGATTCAACAGCAATTTGAAAGCGACATTTTGTTTTCCACTTATCTCCAATAGACCGGTTAGTCAGAACCACGCATCAACTGAACATGCAAATATCCCAAAATCAGCGTTGTTACCATGACTACTCAATTTAGCTTTAAATTCCCCAAATATTGACTCCTAACTCCGATTCTAACATGCATGAACTAAAATCAGTAAAATTCATTGAAGTTACCAATAATTTAGGAGGAGAGAAACACCCATCTCGATCATAGCCTTGAGTCTGAACTGTAGGGATGGTGGTGCGAATTAGGAAGCCTGAACAAAGCCTTTGGATCCTCACTATGGCTACACCCAAACCCATGGTCATACAACCCCAATCTGCCTGCTGTTATCATGAATTCAAACCCCTCAACCCTTACTTTTGTTGCTCCTTGACCTGAAATTGCCTTAGATTTATGGTGAAGGACAGTAATGGCGTGGCTGTGGTAGATCTGGAACATGCTCGATGCTCTAGGGTTGACAGAGAAGGCCACAAACGTGGTTGGTCTGGGTTGGGTTTGTGGAGAGATGTGAAGAACAGGGGATGATGAGGTTGGCGGTGGTGTTGGGTCACTCACAGGGACTACCGTGGTCCCTCTCGTGCTCCTTGGTGGCGACGTGGGTGGAGGAGGAAGTGAAAGATGAAGGGCAGAGAAAGAGAGAGATGGGGGTCGGGGGGCTCGGGTCTGCGAGGAGGAGGAACAAAAGGCCTTGCGCGATTTTACCAAAATACTCCTCGTCCCCTATTTTATTTCAAGCTTGCTCAATATTTAACACCACTAGTCTAATCTCGTACACCGTATTCCAAACCCGAATCGATAATATATTCCTACGTCGATTATTTGTTCTCAAATATATCAAGCTCCGAATTAATAAACAACGAAACTAGTTTGAAGGTTGACGATCTAATCATATTCGATCATGTTCCTACTAGATTTAGTAGTTGATAATAATCCTTACGAATGCTTATTAGACATCATTGTAAAATTTTCAGACTAATAATAATAATAATAATAATAATAATAATAATAATAATAATAATA
>JACYFF010031957.1:40467042-40480513 GCA_017589665.1 Selenicereus undatus
AACAACAACAACAACAACAACAACAACAATAATAATAATAATAATAATAATAATAATAATAATAATAATAATAGCGACAATAATATTCTTTTTAATAAAATTATTGTTCATGATGGCACGTCAATAGTAATTTAACTCATATCATTTATAAATACTATTTTATAATGTCAAAAAGACAAGACAATTAGCTGACGTAAAAATAAAGAATGTGGCTGTTACACAACGTCACCATCGCCATGCCCACCGTCATCGCTGTCTCCACCCATCTCCGACCCTGACCTTGCTTCCTCCTTTCTTGCTTTCCTTGTTTAGGCTCTCTCTCTCTCTCAATAGCCAAGTTCGAGTCTCGGCTGCTTGCAAACCAGGCGGTCACCGGCGTGGCGGCACCGCCACCATTGCCCAACCGGCCCCCTTCTCTCTCTCTCTCTCTTTCGCTCAATCTCTCTCTTACTCTCTCTTGTGTGGTAGGTCACGGGGTTGGGTTGAGAACCCCTCTGCTGTGTTTTTGCCGTGAAAGAAAGGGGGCATCGGCCCCTTTTATCCCTTTTCCCTTTTTCTTTTTTTGTTTATTAATGGCCTGCTAATCAACTTTAGTTCTCGACCCCCAAATTACTAGCGCGTAGTCTAGGCTAAGTTCTAAACATTCTAATAATCAGCATTCTAATCGAATTCTGGAAACGACTAAATTAAACTATCGACACAATTTAATGGCCCAAATTGGTACGAACTAAATTTTTTTAATCAATAATAGTAATAATAATTTTCTTTTTAATAAAATTATCACTTGGGTAAGCACTTTGATATTAATTTAATGTGGCTAAAAATAATAAAATGCCATTCATAATATCAAGGAACAAGCTAGGTAGTTTAAATAAAATGCGGGTATCATAGACTTGCACAATGAATGTGATACCAACATGCTGCATCATAATTTTTGTTTATATTTTATGCAGTGTTGTGTAAATTACCATAACTATATGGTGTCAGTGTAATTAGCAACAACAAGTACAAGGAGCTTCAGTTCAACCACTAAAATTGATCTTAACACTCAATCTGGGTAAAATAGTCACTTGGGTTATAGTTAACTAAAATCAGTTTCAAACTACTGAGTGATTAAATGTTGAACCTAAAAATGAGATAATAAAACCTCAGGTTGGGATTCACCATGCCTTTATGCTTATAAATCAATCACTAAACTATACAAAGCTGCTCGTGTAAATGTTTGGAGTGAAAGGATTACACACTAAAACTCATCTACATCTTCTTTTAAAGATCACTAGACTGGCCAATCAACATTAATCATTTATTTTCATGAAGGTAGAATCAATAAGACCAGAAGATTAAGTAATCAAGTATCCGAATTCAAACCTTAATTATTTTCATATTAGGAGTTCTAATTGCTAGTAAAGGCGCACTAGATAAAGGTTTTAACTTTTATTTCTCCCTTAAATCCTGATTAAGAATAGTGAAAATGGTCTCTTTGAAACTTTCATCAAGCAATTGGTGCTCTAAATAAGAATCCAAATCATATACTTGGGCGAAGTGTACAAACATCTAAATTGTGAATCAATCAAGCATAATAGGGTTACTCCCAAACCAAGATAGGGATTTATCCTCAGACATATTGAAGGCACTAGTTCAAAAACCTAATTTGATAAACATGAATGAATATGAAAACCTGGAAAAGTAATAAGAAATAAGAAAATTGAAGAACAAACTTGGATTAAATGCAATAATGATCTTCAAAAATCTTCAGTGTTTATAAGCTTGATGCGAAAGATCCTTAGAAATCCCCTAAATTAACCCTAACAATCACCTCAAGAAAGTGCCCTATAGCAGTTTTTGAATAAGATAAAAGATGTCCGTTATCCTGTCCGAGATAAAACTTAAGTAACCCAAAATTCTATAGGATGCACATTTGTGCTTCGATGCACGAATAGCTGTGCAAAACCATTAGGTAGAAAACCCATGGTCACGCAAAACTGCAAGAACTTTCGGTCTCAGATGCATGGCTGTGCAAAGTGTGTAGGGGTAGTAGTGCATGTATTCAACTTTTTAGTAGTTTTGCAGGGGCATGCATACGTGCATGGTTGGCCGTGCAGATCTTTTAGCTCTACTTCTTGATTCCTCGATCATTTTGCCAACTCCTTGAATCTCTTCTCTATTAAAAGCATCGCTTTTTGCTCATCTTTAGACCCATGAATGGGAATTCCCTCCAATTAGGACCAACATATGTACAAAAAGGGAATTTAATCCAAATGAGACAATTGTGAGCAAAGAAAGGCAAATCATAGTTCCTCACTGAATCGAGAAAATATATAAGGAAGAGTGGTGAAATCAAGGGATCAAAATGATGAAATTTGAGGTTTATCAACTCCCTCATGCTTGTCACTTGCTTGTCTCCAAGAAAGACTAAAAACACAAATGAACTGAAGAGGGACTGAAACCTCTAATTTTTCACACCTCCTTAGGCAAGTCAATTGATAATAGGTCATTTCGGCACAATTAAACACAACAAGAAGACTACTTAGGCATAAATAGGTAGTCTAAATAAATGTTCACAGTTAATTCTAAAATCATATTGCTTAAAGTTAACACTTAATGAACCTATATCATAACTCCCATCAATCAGGATGCCTCCAAGTAAGTGGTGAACTGGCTAGTCTTGTGGAATTTCTCACACAGGAAAAAGAAGAATACTCCTTCTCATATGCTTAGAAATACCTGGCTCTCTCAATCATCCTCCTAATATAACAACCTTACCATAAGCTTGGTTATATTCTCTATCCTCCTCTGCCAGAATGTACATGCAAATGACAATCTAGAGGACTTGTTATGGGTTGTAACGAGGCTTAGGTTAGGGGTGAAAAAGGGAGGATAGATTTCGGAATTTGGAGCTAAAGCTGAAAGACTAAGAAGCACTACAAACATTCTCTCAGGTGCATTACATCATCATGTCATTCCATACTCACCAACTTGAGGACAAACCCCTAAATGGGCCATAGGAAATGAGTTGAGACATTCAATATTACATTATATTCACCAACAACACTTTTATTCTCACTTTTTGTCTTTTCGTTTTTGTCTTTTTTTTTCATGTGAGTGGCATGAGGGAACATTTCACGGTCTAATCTCAACTCATTTTCACAACATGTCTTTAGTCCATCAAACCTTAAAAGAGGAGAACAACAAAACTCCTTTCATAATAATACATCAAAGGATAACCACCAAGATAAATGAATGTACACCTTACATGACCCATCAAAAATCATTGCTACGAAGCTCTTTCTAGTCTTGGCATAGGGATAGGAAGTTATATGAGGCCAAGGCCTAAGTGAAGAAGATTTATAACAAATGAAATCAAAGGAAAAAAGGATTACCTAGGGATAGAACATTAATCATAGGAAAGCTATTTGGATATGTGGCTATCAGTCAATCAAGAAATGCTTCCATCATTTTATCACATGCACATACTATGCATAGTTGTAGAGAGAATCAAACCAAGTTCTAGAAGGCATGCAAACGGGAGAGCTACACAATCAATGAGAAGAATAAGACTACATGGGAGTTAATAGTCTAAGCATGCCCAAAAGCTCACGGGATGAACTACCAGAGTAACTTAAGTAGTTCTAGAAATATCCCTCTTAAAAGGAATAGTTGATCATAAAAATGAGTTTTGAAGGGGAAAATGTACAAGACCAATTAATGCAATCAAAACATTTCAGAATCATCATTCAAGCAGGATTTACTCGGAATAGCTTACGATCGTGCACAATCACACCAATCGATTGACTAGCAATGCGTTGACTCATCATTATATGATGGGTTTTCAAATTTTTTTTTTCATTTTCTAATTTTTTTTCAAAGTAATAACTCCACCTAAGGTGATCAATAAGCAGAAAAATGAAAAAAAGGGTTAGAAATTAACCGCGGTCGTATGGGAGCCCTATACGCAACACGTCTCCACTTGAGATAAATAGTTAGAGATAAAATACACAATGCAATGTCTACCTATGTGGTCTACTGAACAGGAAATGAAATAAAGACAAATGCACGCTAAACTAAAAATGAAACCTAAGACCTAAATGCAAGTATGCTAAAGGCAAAGACAGATGCATATTACTACAGCTAACCATACGAATTAATCCACCATCCATTATCTAACAATCTAAAGATCACGTCAAGTCATCATGATATCCAAGAGCTCATGAGCTCACCTCCTCCATACTCGAGCCTTTCATTGTTCCCAAAGAAATAGATAAACATGTTAAATAAGGCGAAGGAGGAAAGACTTACAGTGGATTGATAGGGGCCAGGCGGTTGCTGGGCCTCAAATCCGGCAAAGGATAGGGCCACTAAAAGTGCTCATAAGCATAATAAACTTGATGCACCAGGTTCTGCAGTCTGCAGTCCTACTTGTCCTGCCGGCGATGGAGCTTAACGTGCTCTTGGGAGTGGTGCTCATCCATGCCTTTGAGCTGCAGGTGGAGATGAGCAAACTCATCAGCAAGGAATTGGCAGAGGGGAACCTCTTGGGAGCTAGAGTGTCAAGCCTCAACGTTCTAGCTCACATGGCCATTACCCCCATGGATAGCACCCACACTAGCCCTCACATGAGGCCGAGCCTCAATAGCATCACCATTCTTATCACCCTCAAAATCAATATCATCACTATAGCTCCAATTAGATTCATCAGCAATGGTGGTCTTGGTAGCATTAGGCAAAGAGTAGTTGGTGTGACCATGATGGTTCACCCATACTTGACCACCAACCATTGTGAATATTTCCATGCTGACACAAGAGGCCAAGTCAAGACACCCCCCTTCATAAGGAATTAGCATGAGAGGGGAAAGGTTTCCAAGCCCCAAAGTACCAATTAAAAAAGTGGTGGCAATGCCACCAGTAGCAATGACAACAGCGCTACTCTTAGGTTTCTCCTCCAGTTGACTAGCAATGAGAAAGCCAATGTTAACACGAACTCTGTGTAATTCCACCCACAAAATGAACAACTCATTACGGCGAGGTACCCCTTGGCTCTCAAATTAGGGAAAAACAATATTCAGTGTAAAGCGTTCGAGGTACCGGAGGATGGGGTTGCATATAGAAGTGACTTTGCTAGAGTGAGAAACGTAAGGGGGGTGTTACAAGTAATCTTGTTCAAAAATTCACTCTGACTAAAATCATTGTAATTAAAAGTAGTCATTCCACCTACATGCAGTTGTAACAATTCGTTAAAGCGGGCCAAATTCATCTCGTGGACAAAGTCGCCCAATCTAAAGCAAATATAACAAGGGCCATCATCATAATCCCTTTTCTCATCTATCACAAAGGAGGTAAAGAACTCTCAAACTAGTCGCCCATATATTGGGAATTGCAAATTCACATAATTTTGCTAACCCAACACGCTAAAGAGAGCACTCAAATCATTCCATAAATGTAGGGTTCTCAAAAAATCAACATTAATATATTTGGACTCAAAAATTATTCAGGAAACCAAAACATCATAACGTTGCTGTTGATCTTCATTGATAAATTGAATGCCATGCTTAGTAAGAACATGTAGGAGTTGCAATTGAGCACGATTACCTTAGTTGGAGCTGGTGGGCGGTTAGCAGAACTATTGGCGCCCATAACGGACTTGGCAGCTTTGTAGGAGGGGAAGAGGAAGAGGAAGAGGCACCTTTGTTCTTGGAGCCACGATAGAGGAGGTGGAATTTCAACCCAAATTCAAGCCATACGGCGGTGAATCCACCAAGTAAACATTCAATCGTGCAATTAAAACCAAAACAAGTGCCAAAACAAAGTGCGTTGGCTGGTATCTCATTTGAATTGGCAGTGGAGAGCCAGAAAAAGGGAGGGGGGAATGGGTTTTGGGGGGGTTGGTGTTTGAATGTGAGAGAGAAAGGAGGAGAGAGAGTAACGGTGATGCCAACAAGCATGGCAGTGGCACAACGAGGTCGAGAAAAGGTGTAAACCGGTGGCAGGGACAAGTGGTGTATGGTGGGCGATGGTGGTTAGGGTTTGAGGTGGGGTGGAAAAAAATTCGAAATGAGAGGGAGAAAGAAGGAGGGGGATTCCGGAGTGAGAGAAGGTGGTGGCGGCTGTCGAAAAATGGAGCGACCATGACTGATGGTGTGGTGGTGAAGAGAAGGTGACGATGAGGGGAGGGTTAAGGGACAGCTGTAAAGTGAGAATGGTGAATAGAAATAGAGTTGTTTAAGTTTAAAAGCCCAGATGCATGGTCATGCACGTGGGTTTTTGAGTTTACTGGCATGCATGGTCATGGAAAAGTGTTCTGTAGGGAGTTTTTGCCTTTGATGCTCGCTTGTGTGCTTATCTCATGGCCAGTTGTGCATTTTAGCTGGCCTAAAATTCTCTTTTTTGTCATCCCTTTGTCTTCTCTCACTCATTTTCTCTTTTTTTTTTTTTCTGAATAATAAAATTTGTTTTGCCTTCTAAAAAGCGCTTGTTTTAGGTCCCAAGCTTGCCCTTGCTGGCTTCAAAGTAGAAGAAGCGTGAAGGAGGTCGCAAGAGGTCTTCGCCTCAATGGGCTCACCAGTAATGTAATGCTTGAGCCTGGAGCCATTCACTTTGAAAGAGCTAGTGCGTTCTATTCTAATCTAAACGACTCTAAAGGGATATACCTTGAAGAATTTGAACGAACCTGTCCACCAACAGTGATGCTTATCAGGACAACTTCAGTTTTGAATTGAATAGGAGAACCAAATCACCTTCCCGAAACTCCCTTTAGTTGATGTTCTTGTAATGCCACCCTTTCATATGCTCTTTGTAGATTTTGGTACTTTCATTGCCATCCAAACAAATCTCCTTAAGTTCATTCAGTTGTAATAAACTCTCTTTCCCCGCAGTCCTCAAATCAAAGTTGAAGTGTTTGATGGCCAAGTAGCCCTGTGTTCTAGCTCACTAGAGAGCTGGCAAGGCTTACTATAGACCAACTGAAAAGGTGTGGTGCCAATAGGGTTCTTGAAAGCTATACAGCAAGCCTAAAGAGCGTCATTTAGCTTGTCTGCCCAATCTTTTTGGGATCTTAGAACCGTTTTCTCTAGGATAGATTTGATTTCATGGTTAGGGATCTTTACTTGGCCACTAGTTTGAGGATGGTAGCCAACGACATGCTTATGGTGCACTCTATATTTCTTCAACAAGGCTTCAAGCTTTTTTCAACAAAGTCCGTCTTATTGTCACTAATGGCCACCTTGGGGACTTCAAAATGAGGGAAGATAATCTTCTTGAAGAGGTTAATCGCTACCCTGGAGTCATTAGTAAGGCTAGTACTGGCCTCCACTCAGTTGGAGACATAGTCCATAACAACCAGTGTGTATTTGTTACCCCATAGAGGATGGGAAAAGTCTCATGAAGTCAATCCCCATACGTCGAAGACTTCAACCCAAAGGATACAATTAAGGGGCATCTCATTCTTCCTAGATAGATTTTCTGTCCTCTAGCATCGGTCAAAAGCACGGATATAATTGTGACCATCTTTGAATAAAAAGGGCCAAAAGAAGCCCCTTAGAGTACTTTAATAGCAGTATTAGAGGTACTACCATGTCCTCCACAGGGGGAGTCGTGATAATGAGATATCACGCTCTGAATTTCCCGTAGGGTGGTAACACTTACAGATTCCATCATTGTACAACTTATAAGGAAAGGGTTCATCCATGTCTTGGGGCATCATTGTAGTATAGTGGTGAGTATTCCCGCCTACCAAGCGGAAGACTAGGATTCGTTCCCTGATAATGACACCAAAAACTTATTGTGTAGAGTGTCACAGATGCATGGTGTTAATGTAATTAGCAATCAAAAGTACTTCAGGTCCACAAGGAACTTGATTTCAACCGCCAAAACTGATCTCAACACTCAATCTAGGCAAAATAGTCATTTGTATTGTAGTCACCTAAAATCATTTTGAAGCTATTAAGTAATTAAATGCCAAACCTAAAAATCAAATAAAAACCTCATGTTAGGATTCACCACACTATAATGCTTTACAAATAAATTATTGACCGTTGCAAACTGCCCATGTAGATGTTTGGAGTCGACAGATTGCAAGCTAAACTCATCTACATCTTTCAAAGATAACTAGACTGACTAATCAACCCTAATAATCTATTTTCATGAAGCTACAATTCACATTAGAAGTTCTAATTGCTCGTGAAGACACAGTAGATAAAGGTTTCAACTTTCATTGCTCCCCTAAATCCTAATTTAGCACAATTAAAATATTCTCTTTGGAGAGTTTCATCAACTAGTTGGTGCGCTAAATAAGAATCCAAATCATAGACTTTGGTGAAGTTCACAATAGTCTAAATCATGAATCAGCCAAGCATCATAGGGGCTACTCCCATCCCAAGATGGGGATTTAACATCTGGACATATTGGTGGCACCAATTCCAAAACATAATTGGATAAACATGGATCAATACGAAAACCTAGAAAAGTAATAACGAATAAGAGAATTGAAGAACAAACTTGGATTGAATGCAATAATGATCCTTCGACAATGTTCAATGATCATAAGCTTCACACAAAAGAGCCTTAGGAATGCCCTAAATAAGCCCTGAGAATCACCTTAAGAGAGTGCGCTACAATAGTTTTTGAATAAGATAAAAGATGTCCCTAATTTTGTTTTTAGGAAAAAAACTTAAGCAATGTAAAATCTTGTAGGATGCACAGTCGTGCTTCAGTGTATGGCTAGCCATGCAAAACAAACAACTCGTAGAGAAACTAATCAAATTATAGAAAAACCTGATGGTAAGGTCCTTCTGAAATTTGGATCCTTCCATAAACATCTTTTCGATCTAAAATGTTCCCATCATAGAGGATCTTTCTCTAACAATAGGTTCGTAAGAAGGGAACCTCTTAACAACTCTCAAAGATATAGGTTTCACAACCTCATTACAGAACATATTATTGGCCCTCCTTCTCCTTCTGAATTAGGAATAGGATTAGGTGTCAATATGATTACCACAATTGATTTCAAACTCAATTGGCCTTGCCTTAAATAAGACTATTAGTCTTCTAGAAGACTTTAGTTTTAGCAAAGGGATAACTCATTCTATAATGAGCTCAAAAACGCCATGGATTGCTGATGTGGAAAGACTGTCCGTAGGTATTCCTTTCTTTACCTGGCTCGATAGTTTCGCCTCTAGAATGGTATCCAAAATGTTTATACTATCCTAAGTATAAATGTTCAAAAAACTCTCTATTGAACCTAGCACCTCGAAGCTGACGAAAGTTGAGTTTCTGTCCATCCCTCGAATCAACCAATTAAGATTTTAGTTAAGGATAAGCAAGTAAATGCTTCTCCTTATAAAATTGGTTAGGAGGGATTAAAAGAGGAAGCTGTCGAGCTCGATGACCTCAAAAAGGTTCGTCATCAAGTCAATTATACAAATACCATTCTCCATACAATTGCAGAACAACTTAATCATGTCTTTACGAAAATTGATAACTAGAAGGGCAAAATAGGGATAATCGAAGCTAGCTCCTACACCCTTGCCAATAACATTTCTAAACCATTCTTCAAAACATATGGTATTGCTACATAAAATGAAGAAGCATTTGTCAAAATTACCAGAGATTCAAATACTAATCTCCTGAAGGTAATCATAGATTGATCAGTTAGAGAAAGTTAAAACTTTCTTTAATGGAATGAAGATTTCTTGTGTTGACAAAACCTCTCAACAATATGACTCTTCTTTGTCTTCTTCATCAGAAGAGGAGGAAGAAGACAAAGTGATTTCTACTGTCCAAAAAATCATTGAAGAAACTGACAATGAACCCTGAACTATTAGTAAATTGAGAAGTTGGAACAATGTCAGGACAAGAAATTATTACTTTAGACCAACTCCTCCTAATCTTCAATATGAAGAAAGGACACAATTTAGGGAAAATAACTTTGAAGGCACTGCCCCTCTATGAATGGAATATAGATAGCAAATAGGAATATGAAATACTTTTCATCCTATAAGAGATGATTATGGTAGTAGCCACTTACAATGGTAAAGACATGAGAGGAAGTCATATGGCCACTTAAAAGTTGGTGGGACAATTTCATTACTATGTAACAAATGCTTGATATCCTCAACCATTATTACAAAATCAAAAGAGAAAATGACTTGACTGAAACCATCGTTGAAGGTGGGCATCATGTCTTAATCTCTGAAATTACTCATCATTTCCTTCGTTATCCTAAAGAGCACCAAGCAGCCACCAAATCTATCCTTATCAACTTTAGGTGTCCTTCCTTTTCTTACTACTATTGGTATAAGGATGTATTCCTTACTAAAGTCCTCAAAAAAGAGGATAGAGCACGGGGATCTTGGAAAGAAAGGTTTGTAGCTGGACTTTCCAAACTCTTAAGACAAAAAATACTTGCAAAATTTCGTCAAAACTTTGCCACAGATGAAATTCCTTTTCATTCTCTAACCTTTGGGGGTCCTTTTAGAACTAATAAAAATGAAGGCATTGATCTTCGTAATAAACTAAAGCTTAAAGCTAAATATGGATGCGAAAAATCCTAGTCTCATAGAGAAATGAAAAACTTTTGTGAAGCCTTTGATCTTGCAAAAATTGAAGTTCCATCTTCTAAAGCTAAGAAAGCCACTAAAAGAACTTATGAAAATATTAGGAAACCTTTGAAATCTTACCTGTTTAAAATACAGAAAACCAAGTCGTAAGGCTACAGAATGAAAATTCGAACAAAAGGTCAATGAGCTTTTTACTGATCAACCTGAGCTCAAAGCTAAGGTTTTATCTATCATGGTCAACAATCAATCTAAATCAGATCGAGATTTCTACCAAGAATCTGATAGTGATGATTCAGGTTATGGTTTTTCCCTTATACAAACCATCAATGTTATTACCAAGAGAGATCAGAAAGAATTCCTGCTTGACCTGACAAGAAAAATTTATGATACTGTGACCAAAAGGGAGTTTATAGAAAAACTCAAGGATCTCATCATCGTTTAGGAAGACAATTATAGATCCTTAAAGCTTAATCATGAAGATAGTAGCCTCACAAAAATTATTAGCAAACATCCTCTACGAAATCCTTTCCAACATATTACCAGTAAGGAGATTCAAGCCGAAATTAATGAGCTCAAATCTCAAGTTCGTTCTCTTAAGACAAGCCTTATTGAAGTCAAAATAGACGCTCTTGAACTCAAAGCAAAAACTTCTCTTCCTGAAAACCAAGATGCTGAATCCTCCCCCAAGAGTATAGATACTAATGACATCATTATTCCTCACAAGGAAACTCCAACTAACCAGTTTCTCCACACTATCTCTCAAGTTACTTTTAAAAAATGGTACTGTGTTGTTAACCTCAAGGTTGAGGGCTTCTTTTTCAAAGGAATTGCCCTCATTGATAGTGGTGCAAATCAAAACTGCATCAAAGGAGGAATTGTTCTCGCAAAATATCACGAGAGATCTCGAGAACAATAATGTAGTGCTAATGGCGATCCGCTTAAGATTAGAAACAAACTCAAGAAAGGATGCATTAATGTTAAAGATTATTGTTTCAAAACCATTTTCATCATTGTTGAAAATATTACAAATGGTATTATTCTGGGCACCCCTTTTCTCACTCAAATTTACCCATTCTATGTTAATGAAATTAGTGTTCGCACCAAGATCATGGGTAAACCTATCACATTTCCTTTTCTGTCACCCAAAAAACAATGAGAAATGTTCCTTTTACAATCTTCATCCATCTATAAACAAGTTTGTTATTTAGAAACCAAACAGAGGTAGGTTTTTCATCTCCAAGAAGAAATCTCTTATGTTCATATTGAAGAACAATTAAAAATTCTTCTATACAATAGAAAATTCTTGATTTTGAACAAGTTATCAAAAGGAAAATTTGCTCTGATATTCCAAATGCCTTCTGAAATCATAAGGAACATATTGTTTCTTTACCTTACGAAAAGGAGTTTGATGAAAAGAGCATTCCTACAATAGCTCATCCTGCTGAAATGAATTTTGAATGCCTTAAACAATCCAAAAAGGAGATTCAATCCCTCCTTGATAAAGAGCGTATTAGACCCTCTAAATCACCTTGGAGTTGTGCTGCATTTAACGTTAATAATGCAATAGAAAGGAACGAGGAGTTCCTACAATGGAAAAGATATCCAATTCCTCATAAAAGAGATCTACTCAATATACTCTTTAGTGCAAAAATATTTTCTATGTTTGATATGAAGTTTGGATTTTGGCGAATCTACATTGTAGGATCAGATAGGTATAAAACAACATTACATTGTCATTTGGTCATTATGAGTGGAACGTAATGCCACTTGGACTAAAGAATGCACCCTTAGAATTTCAAAATATTATGAATGACATTTCTAACTCGTCACACATCTTTTATCATTATTTACATTGATGATATTTTGGTTTTCACAAAGATCATTAACCAACACTTGAAGCATTTGCAAACAATTCTCCATGTTGCCAAAGCTAACAGGTTAGCAGTTTTTGCAACCAAAATGATTTTATTCAAAACTCAAATTAGATTTCTTGGCATCATATTTTCCAAGGAATTATGAAACCAATTAATGGATTCTTATCATTTGTTGATAAATTTCCTGATGAAATTAAGGACAAAAGACAACTTCAAAGATTTCTTTGCCGTCTTAATTACATTTTAGATTTCTCACCTTATTTAAAACAAACTTGTGTCTTGCTTTATAAGAACTTTGTAAGAAGCCATCTCCTTGGAATCATGAGCATACTACAGTAGTTAGACAAATTAAAGAGAAAGTTAAGTCTCTACCACGTTTAGGCATCCCATAACCATCTGCATGCACGATAGTTGAAACGAATGCATTATACATAGGACATGGTGGTATTCTTAACCAAAAACTGCATGACAAAGAAGAGCTACTTCATTGTCATTCAGGTCTCTAAATTGGGTCTCAACAAAACTACTCTATTATCAAAAAGGAGATTTTATCCAGTCCTTTGCATTTCTAAATTTAAACATGATTTATTTTTTCAAAAATTCCTTTAAGGACTGATTGTAAATCAACAAAAGTAGCTCTTCAAAAAGATCTTAAGAATATTACTTCTAAATAATTTTTGCGAGCTAGTAATTTTATCTTCCTTTGATTTTGACATAGAAGGTGAAAACGATTCACTACCAGATTTCCTTGCAAGAGAATTGTTACGAGGAAAGACTAACAAAACAAATTTTATGTAGGTTTCAAAATGAGAAAGAAAGACGAAGAAATAGGTGTACAAAAGGCTTAAAATTATCAGCTCGGTCCTAAAGAAAATAAAACACATTTCAATCTCTTGCCAATTTCCCTCATTTATCCTAAAACAAGCTTTAATAATTCCCTCCAAAAAACAAGTCCAAGACAATTACCATAATAGGTACAACGAATACCTGTTTCTAACCAGCACCTACAAACATTTTTATATATATATATATATATATATATATATA
>JACYFF010031957.1:40480913-40504643 GCA_017589665.1 Selenicereus undatus
GAGAGAGAGAGAGAGAGAGAGAGAGAGAGATGTATATATATATATATATGTATGTACGTATGTATGTATGTATGTATGTATGTATGTATGTATAACTCTGGACATCCATTTTTGGGATAAATTATATTTAGCATGGACCAACCTCAGAGTTATGATTTAGGTTAATCTAAGTCAACAGAGAGATTGTTTTCTTTTCATATCTTTTTACTCTGGGAAGTGAAGGGGGCCTAAATCTTTATTTAGAAGGCTTAATGTTTTGAATGATTGTTTACCTCCCAAAACCTTAAACCCTAACCCTGGTGAATTATCTCTCCCTCTACTTTCTTCCCTAGATAGCCATCACCCCCCACTCATGTTCTCTCTTTCTCTCTGTCTTTTCCCTCTCTTCTCCCCTTCACCTGAAACGCTTTCTCCCCTCTCTATTCATCTCTCTTCTTTTCCTCACTGTCTCTCCTTTCTCCCTCATTCTCTCTTTCTCTTAACCTTTTTTTGCGCCACCGCTACCAGTGGCCGTTGCCAGCAGTCGGGCCGCTACTAGCTGCAGCTGCCATCGGCCTCCGACACCCATCCTCTCTCTATCTTTGGTTTGGTAATTGTGGGTGCATAGGTTTAAACCCTACCTCCATGCACCTCCCATGCATCAAGAGTTAAGGTTTTCATCATTGTTTTTACCGATCTTCCAAGTTCAAGAACAGAAAGTTATGATTTTTCTAACTCGAGTTTAAATTTTTAGATTTGGATTTTGGAGTGGGTGAGGATCCCACCATCTCTTTTCAAAAACTGAATCAAGGTAACCGTTATAGTGATGCTTTGGTTTCGTTGGAATAAATTTGTAATCCTTGGTTTGACTTGGATTGGCGGGGGCTTAGAATCGATAAGATTGATGTGGATAGCTGTGTGACCGATGTTGTGAACATTAGGACTAAAAGAACAACCTTTAGAGGCAGGGTTTTGGGATAGATTATCGCTGGAATGAGTCCAGAACATCTGTCGATCTTAAAAATTCACCCACAATGTTGTACTAGTCCAAAAATTGTGCAATTTTTGTGGCCGTTAGGCCACGATGTCCTATGTACTATAGATTTTGAATCAAGGGAATCAGATGCGAATTGTGAAAGTTATGGAGCAATTACTGAGGGACTGAACATAGGCATTGTCAGTGATAGTATAAACTTTTTTAGAAATTCGACCAAGTAATTGGCAGAATCTAGGGAAGCACTGAACGTAGGCATTGTAGTGGACGAGTTATGCTTTCTAAAGTGGGTGAGATTGTTAAATTTTGATGTCGGGAACTCATGTTATGGCCTCTGGAAGTTCATCCTAGATTCTGACCTGAACTGGGAACTAGGTTAGCTGCGATTTAGAATTTCTATAGTCATCTAAAAATCTTAGCAAAATTATTCTAGGCTAGGGGTGGACTGTGAGTGGGTCTCATAAAATTTGAGGACTAAGTACAGATGGTTTTCTGGTCTAGGTATGGCTCATTAGGTCTGAGCTAGGAAATTGAGCCCGTAAGTTATTGATTACCAGGTAACAATCATGCCCTAACCCTTCCCCGAGTATCTCTTGAAAAATATGACATGTGAGTATACTTGAAAGGTGTTTTGAATGTGTTTTATGTTGATGTTGGGGGATTTTCCTAGGTGAATGTGAAATGAGATATTTCCTGTGATTTATGTGGAAACGTTTTGCTAAAACAGTGAGTGCATGGGTTATTAGGCTGATTGTGTTGCGAAAACAATGTGGAAATGTTTTGAGAGCAGAATGGGTCTAGTTGAGATGTGTATGTTGGTTAAAGATCAGGGTTAACTATGAATGTGTAAATAACTAGCTGTATGGGCGAGACTGAGAAGTTATGTTCTTGTGTTATTGGAGGCCATTGGCCTTCCCTAGGTAAAGTGCATCCATGTGAGCAGCCACGTGCGTCCTTGTGGACGGAGGTGGGCCAAGTCAGCGGTAACCGTCCATATTGACGGTAGGCCAGGATATGGTTAAGCAGTAACCGTCCAAGTTGACGGTAGGCCAGGTTATTGTAAAGCGGCTGTGCTAAAACCAAGCGCAGGCCATGAGACCCCGTGGGATGTATATTATATGCTTCTGTTGAGGATGTATAAGTACTTATACTGCACTTGTTGTTCCCCACCCCTAAAATGGTTTGAAATGAATTTGTGTGCGTGCTTTGACTATTACGGGTGATTGTTTGTTGAGTTTATCTCATTTTTTTTTTAAAATGTTTTGTTTTCAGGTGAAGTGCATGAGCATGGGGATAGGAACTCAAATTAGTGCAAGACTGTGAAATAAGATTTAGTCAAATTCATTTAATTTCTGTTTAGATTTGTTTTAATGATTGTGGTTCAGTTTGGACTTTGTTATATTGTTGTAAGACTCAAACTGATGTTATGATTTGAGAAAATAGCTACGTTAGAGTCTTAGTTGGTACTCAGCCTAGTATTTCTAAGAAAAAAATACGGCGGTAACACCCCACTCAGATTTTTCATTGCCACGTAGGTTAATATCAGTAATAAAGAAGAAATTAGCGATTCGAGGTGTTATAAAGTGGTATAAGAGCTCAGGCTGACTGACCTGAAGGCTTGCCCAAAAGATTGTAATCAAGAATAAAAAAATGTAAAATTCAAACCTGTAGATCTAAGGACTGCTCAGAGCATGAGTGTAGGACGCAAAAAGGGGGCATGTCTACATATGCTTACTTGCTTGTGATCATGTATCTAATTTGGACCTATTAATGTATAGGATGAATGGGACTCACCATTGTGATTGTATGAGGCGGCGTTGTCGTTATTAGAGAAAGGGAAAGATGCCTGGAGTTAGTCTGACTAGCCACTTAGAGCAGGTTGAGGCTTTATTTATGGGAGGTTAGAGGAGATACCGAACGACTATTTGACGTTGGGGAGTAATCAACCCTATTCTTTCTCCTTACCCTCTTGGGTTACCCTGTGTGGCATTACAGGGTTAGAGAGCTTCACCCTAAGACTAGGTTGTTCAGTTTCTTCGGTAGGTGTTGCGTGTGCCACTGGGAGCTTGTGGAGATGAATTTAGCAGGGCTAGTGGACCTCCTCATAGATGTGGGCCCCTATGATCAACCTCCCACCCTGGATACTGAGGATGAGACCCCACCACCACCAGTGGAAGAGGATACTGAAGAGGAAGAGCTTATAGGGGAAAACGAGCTTGGGATAGGGAGGATGAGCTGGGAACGAAACCCATTGAGGAGGGAAACCCTAGGGAGGAACCTTCAGATGAGAATAACCCTGAGGAAGACCCCACAGAGAAGGAAGACCCAGAAGAAGATCCTACGGAAGGACCTTTAGAGGAAGACGATCCAGAGGAGGACCCTTGATGAAGAACCCCTAGAAAAAGAGGACCTCGAGGAAGAGCAACCAATAGAGGGAGACTTGGAGGACGACCTAGTTGAGGAGGAACTCGGGCCTAAAGTTGCCTGTTGGGAGTGGGGAAGGTGTGGGAGGATGTGTCAAGGTACCTTCCCATTAGATGCTCCTGGGCAGTAAATGTTAGAAGTTTGCTTAAAGATAGGGTCATTAGTCCTTAAGGATGACACTGTTCTTTCCTTTGTTAGTAAAGTGAACTGAAAAAGTTTATTGAGTTGCTTGTGTAATGGTAGTACATGTGTGAAAAACAATTTTTATTTCCAATCTATGCATGGTGATTTTCATTGAGTTACATAGATGCAACTGCTTGTTATGAATAATTGAGAATTGTGTAATTAAGTTATGCGTGAATGCTATTAGTGTTAGTGGAATGAGTATGAGGCATGTGGTGATGAGACACCCCAACTGAGCCACATGAGTACAGCAAGTGAATGCAACTGTGAACAATACTGTATGACTGGTTGTTGACAATCATGTGATATAAGATGCGTTGCTAAACTGTGGTGAAATATATATCACGAACTATTAGGGAAGTAACATGTGACTAGGGCTAGTTTCGACATCTAGACCCCTTTTCGCTATCTGTGACTCTCCCTGATGGGAAGACTGTGAAATATGATGAACTGTATAAGGACTGCTCCATTTAGATATATGAACACGAGTTTCTAGTAGAACTATATAAGTTTGAGTTGGCTGACTTCGGTGTCATTTTAGGGATGGACTAGTTAGCAAAGTATTAGGCTCAAATAGACTGTCCAAAACAAAGAATCACCCTAAGGGGGCCTAATGGGGGGAAAGTAGTTCACAAAAGGAAGGTCTCAAATAGTGGAGTGAAACTTATAACCACGATGAAAGCCTACAAGCTGTTGGACGAGGTTGCACAAGATTCCTATGTAATGTAGTGGAAATCAAGGTTGCTGAACCATCCCTTCAGGATATCCTAGTAGTTCGCGAATTCTTGGATGTTTTTCGGAGGAGATTATTGGCATACCAGCCCTTAGGGAAGTAGAATTTTGCATTGATCTTGTAATAACCCGACCCTAACCTATATTTATTTATTTATTTAGTTATTTAAATAATTTTTATTTATTTCATTAATCATGTTCATTCAATTACTTTACCATGTTTATTGACTTAATCACTCATGGTTATTTGTTTAACCAAATCATATTCATTAAATTCAATTACGCTCCATTTATTTATTTAACGAGTTCCATCATGTTATTTAAATTTTCCACCTTCATTCATCGTATTTAATCTTCCCGGTTGGGAGATATTTCATTTTGGGTACCACTTTGCAACTCAAGTTTCATTGATTGTTAATTCGAAGTTTCGTTGATTGAATAAATATCGGGTGAATCGATATTAGGCCTCAGTGAGTATAAATTAGTGAATAATTATTTTCTTACCTTCGCTAAAATTTAATTCCGAGCAATACAAATTTTTATTTTTGTTCAACACTCCAAATAATTTTTCAAGCCCCAATTTAGCTTTTTGGGCCCAAAACAAAAGCCCAAAACCTTACTAACTTTTGTTATTTCACTAATTACTTATTTTAGCACCTAATTTTAATTATTAAAAAGCTAATTTTTGGGTGGATAATTTTCAGTCACATTTAGCTATTAAGTGGCACTTTATAAACACAAAATTCAGCAAAGTTATCACAAACCCATCCCCATTTTTTTCTCTCTCCTCACAGAAGAAACAGGGGCAGCAGCTGCTGCCCCTTGTGCCGCCACTTTGGGTGGTTTCCGGCCACTTTTCCGGCTACTTCTCGGCTACCCCGAATTCCCCTTGCTTCTAGCTATCATGCCCAACCATTTATTTCACTCAAAACAGCCTCCTCATCTCATTAATTCAAGCCTAAAGTGAGGTATATCTCAAAACCCTAACTTGTTTTATCTTGAGTTTTATGGTTGTTTTCTTTATGGGTTATGTTTGGATGATCAAATTTATAGTTATTGTGCAATTGTTATTGAGTTTGGAGATGTTTGGAGTTATGGGTATTTGATCAAGAGCATGGTTTTCATGATTTTGCATTCGTTTTTATGCCACTGTCGAAATTCTGGAAATCACAGGATTGTCCAAAACTTCTGGAATGTTAACTGTAGGTTCTATATATTATTTGGGATTTTCTGGCAAAATTTCATGAAGTTTGGAGTTGTAATCAGTGAGTTATGGAATTTTGAAGAAATTTGCCCTGTTTTGGATACGAATTTAGTAATTATGTATTAATGAAGTTGTTTAGAGTTTGGATATATATATGAGGCCTTAAATGATATTTTGTATCTGATTGTGGTGATTTACAATGATTTCAAGTGAGTTTTATGTGAAAAAGAGAGAGGAAGTTAAATCAGTGAAGGGCTGAAATTTCAGGAAATTAGGGCTGACTTTGGGATTAAACTGGTAATGAATGGTCCAGCCAAAAATTATGATTTTTGGTGGGTAGATAGTTAAGTGTGTTATATTTAAAATTCCTCTTGAATCTCCTTGGTCTGAGGTCTGTGCAAAAAGTTATGGTCTTTTTACCAAAACTGCGTAGAATGAGATCAAAACTGATACACTTGTGTTTTAGTCCCATTTTGGGAATCCTATTGTAGGAATCATGTTTTGAGTTATAAATGAAAGTTTTTGGGGATTTCTTAATCTTTTCATATTGTTGTTTTAGGTCTTCATTTGAGGTCCTGAATGAAAGTTATGAATTTTTGAAGTGAACTAACCTGCTTGGGTGTAAATCAGGTTGTTATTACAATTTCTGTGCAGTGTATACTTGGAGGAAAATTCTGAAACTTTTATTGTAGACTGTTCGTATTATTTCTGAATTTCCTGTAAGATCTCGTGAAATTTGGATGAGTATTTTGAGTTTGGTGATTGTTGGAAGCATTTTGAGTAACTGTATAAAGAGCAATAATAAAGATCAAGTGAGATTTATCATGCACTCATTTTGTGTATTTTGGGCCGAGTAATTTAAGGTGAAAATAAATGTTCATGGATTTTTACGGAGTTTTTAGCTTGATTAATGAGAAAGAAGAAGACAAATATATAATTGGGAGCTTGTTTTTGAGCTTTGATTCAGTTATGAATTTTACAAAGAAAATACCATGCTTGGTGAGCTTAATAGCTTCTAATGAGTTCAATGACCCATTTGAGGTGGAATTCTTTATCTAATGGATTTATGAATGAAATATGAGAGGTGAATGTTGTGACTTATCATACCAAGTTATTGCAGTTTGTGCCATTGAACCAAGATATACCTCTCTTGGCCTCAGACCTCTATTACTTACTCAATTCAGATTGTATCAAATGTATTTATCAAGCCAGTCTAGTGTACTCGCTGTTATCTTGAACCAAACTATACATTAGCGAGCCTTAAACTTGTATAAGCAACTTATTTCAGAAAAGGTCGTAACCATTCTCTCGATTATCGCCATCAAGGCCTTTTCCTTTGTAATGCCATTTATCTCATTGTGGACTATTTTTACTTTCATCAATTCAGTTTTGAAGTTATATTGAAATACACGAGTTATGTGTACCATTTAATTACTCAATTTCTGTTACGCATACTTTTACTTACTCAATTGTGCGAGTAAGGATCATTTACTAACTACACATACTTTCAATGACATTTATGAAACAGAGTTGAGGCCTAGTTATCGTTCCCCATTATGCATATGTCTCAAGTCAGATGACATTTATGAAATAGCTGACCTGTATCAAGTTAGATAACATTTTGTTTTAAAGACTCAAGGTACGTCCATTGCTTGTATCTTCAGAAAGCAGATCATGTTTATCAAGTTACAACTCTTAATGAGTTTATCAATGAATCAGTTTATACAGTGATTTGCCATTTAACTTGTGACCCCGTCAGTTATCATCTATAGGGCGTCAGCCCATCATTTACCCGCGCGGCTTCAGGCCAACTCTTGATCAGATTGGCAGGTGTACACCTATGTATAGATCATATCAGTGCAAGTGGTTCACATCCAGATAATAATGAGCAATTCAATTTCATATTACTTTCATTTTCATTTTTATTGCCAACTAAATGAATTGCAAAGTCGGGTACCCATCACCAGTGTTTTTATGGTCAGTTTACAAATGCAGGGATGTATGTACTGAGTTTTTGCTCATGTTTTCGAATTGTTTTCATGTTTTCCATTTTAGGTGATGAAGTATCACATATTCCTCCTTTTAGCAAGCCTTTTTGAAGGTCGTCAGATGCTCACAGTGGATTCAGCATAGTATGAATATTGTAACCGACCTTAGGGTCAAGTCCTTGTGTGGGATGGAATGCGAGTTAGTACATGGTATGGTTGAACTATTATGAACTTTGGTCTTGAAGTGTTTCAGTTAATAGATTTTGTGATTGTGAGCACGAGTTGCAGAATTAAATGGTTTCAGTGAGCCTTGTCCTTATCAGGACGGCGGTAGCGCCTTCGTTTACTAAGTCTTCCACTGCAATTCTCAGTGATCATGTCATTCGTATTTTAGGGGCGTTACAGATCTAGTACTGGGAGAAACCCTCACCTCTAAAGTGCCTTATCGAATGGCACCGGTGGAACTTAAGGAGTTAAAGACTCAACTTGACGAGCTGTTAGAAAAGGGTTATATTCGGCCCAGTACACCTCCATGGGGAGTCGCGGTGTTGTTTGTAAAAAAGAAGGATGGGACCCTGAGATTGTGCATAAACTATAGGCAGTTAAATAAGATAATGGTCAAGAATCGTTACCATTTGCCTAGGATGGACGACCTCTTTGACCAACTTCAAGGTGCGAGGACCTTTTCCAAGATAGATCTTCATTCGGGGTATCACCAGCTCCGGATTAGGCACGAAGATATACCAAAGACTGCTTTCTGCACCAGGTATGGGCATTATGAGTTTGTAGTAATGCCTTTGGGCTTACGAATGCCCTAGCGACATTGAGGGATCTCCTGAATTGGGTGTTTAAACCTTACCCGGATCAGTTGATAGTGGTGTTTATATATGGCATCCTGATTTAGTCAAGGACTTTAGAAGAACATACCCAGCATTTAAGGACCATTCTAGAGGTGCTGAGGAAGAACGGTTGTATGCCAGTTGAAAAAGTGTGAGTTTTGGTTGGGTCAAGTGGCATTTTTGGGGCATGTAGTGTCTAATGAGAGAGTGTTTGTGAATCCCCAAAAGATAGAGGCCATAACAAAGTGGCCAAGACCTAAGAATCCGATGGAGGTGAGTAGCTTCTTGGGCTTGGCAAGGTACTATCGTAGGTTCGTTCAGAACTTCTCAAAGATCGCCACTCTGCTCACTAACTTGACAAGGAAGATCATCAAGTATGAGTGGACGGGTTGTTGCGAGGAAGCCTTCCAAGAACTTAAGAAGAGGTTGATGAGTGCGCCTATATTGGCCTTATCCACCAGTGATAAGGACTTTGTGGTGTATAGTCTAAAAATGGAATAGGTTGCATACTGAAGCAGGAGGATCATGTCATAGCTTATGCCTTACAATAACTTAAGACTCACGAGTGAAACTTCCCGACTCATGATTTACGAATTATAGTGTTCGCACTAAAGATTTGGAGGCACTACCTATACGAGGTACATTGTGAGGTTTTCATTGACCACCAAAGCTTGAAAGATCTCTTTTAACAAAAAGACCTCAATCTTAAGCAGATAAGGTGGTTGGAATTCCTGAAGGACTATGACGTCCATTTTTAGTATCACCTAAGGAAGCCGAATGTGATGGCTGATGCATTGAGTCACTGATCATATCCGGCACTAAACTGTCTGTTGGAGTTGCCCATTAACTTGTATGAGGAGCTCCAGAACATGGAGCTTAACGTGATCTCTTTAGGAACCAAGCATGTACTTTATGCCATGGAAACACAGCCGACCCTTATAGAGGAGATCTATGTAGCACAGTCTACGCAACTGGAGCGGATTGAGCAAGAAATATTGGTGGGGAAGTGATCAACTAACACTGTAAGCGCACAGGTAGTCGTAGTATAGATAAAAGTTATCGTTCCTCAGAGACTAATTGTAACTTACTGAGTCTTGCTTATGAGAATGTGCTAAATAAAATTCCAGTTCAAGTGGATTCGAGTTAACAATAGTAAATAAACTTTTCTGAATCAATAAGGGAAAAATGTCTAGGAATTTGCATCGTTATGAAAGGAAATTGGATCAAAAATAATGAACATGTGTTTTCTTCTTAATTGATTAAATTTGAGGAATTATAATCTTTTCAGAAACTCAGTTTATTCTTTCAAATTCAACTAAATTTGCCTAAACTAAGCAAAAGTCATTTTCTCAGACTAATTTGTGTTTATTTAAGTTAAATATCTTCAATTACTTACTAGCCCTCTTAACACGCAAATACCTCTTTTGCGATGAAATTATGTTAAGTCTAATCAAGCAATCCAACAACCAAATATCACCTTTTAGTTTTTCACTCGATTGTTTTAAGAGTGTAAGCAAATTTCGGCCAAAAATCAACTCACAACAATCCAAACTCTTGACAAAACAAATTCAAACCAATCATTAAAAAAATAATCACTATTGTATAGATTAAAACATGATCCAACAATACTTCCACAAGCTACTAAATCCCAACACTGAAGAAAACTACTCAGACATGATAAAAGATAAACATACTAACCAACAATTGGCGAAATCTGAGTGAGAAAGGAATTAACTAAGATAGCCTTCAACCAAGGGCTTCAAAACTGCCTTAAGAACAAACTGTCACACTTAAGACTCACATCAATACAATAACCAAACTAAAAACTATAAAATTCAAGAAAGAAACTAAAGCATTAATCTATGCTGTTCTATGCTTTTGGTTTGCTTGGGAATGCTCAAGGGATGCTTTCTACTGCTGCAGAATGGGCTATTGATGGGAGAGCTCGCTTGATCTAGGGCACACAACTAAAGAAAGACGAAGAGGCAACAGTTATAGGCTCCCCACAAACCATGGAAGACACCACGGGCCGATCGTGGCCTGTGCTGGAGCTGGATTTTGGCTCATTCTTTGCTCTATGAGCGTGGCATAATATGGATAACTGTAGAGGAGGTCAAAATATAGCCATTGAAGGGAAAATGCTGGGTAAAAATGCTAAAAATTTTGTAAAACACATCAAACAACTATACCTAAGCATAAATCCAGGATAAGAGAATAAATAACAACTTAAAGCACAATATTCTCCTAAAAATGACACAAAATAGTCCTAAATTGATATACATATTAAGCATTTATCAAACTCCCTCATGCTTAAACTGTTGATTGTCCTCAAGTAATGCAAAGATTAAAAGTATACACAGCATGCTTTGGATAGATTTAGGTAATATTCAAATAGCAAGGCTGATCCAAAGATAGCCCAAATAGATACAAAAAATCATTAATAAACAGAATAGGGAATGAAATTTTCAAAGACTTTTATTAGATCACAATGTCAAACTTGAAAGCAATCTCCCCCAAATTGTCAAATACAGTCATTTAACTAGTGAAACAACCGAAACTAGTAAGGCTGGTAGAACCTCGTTATAGTTATGTCGCACTTAGAACTCATGTGTTTGAAATGTATATATTTATGAAGGTTTTCTCAAACCTCAACTGTAGACACAAATCTACCATAAGTTTGACAAAATTCTCAAAATTCGCCATCACTAAAAATGCAAACACACTAGACAATCATGAGGACCTTGATAGGGTTGTAAGGGGGCTAAGGGTAAAGGTAAGAGGGAAACAAATGTTTTTGGAAATGAGAGAGCTAAACAATTCCAATGTATCATACTACACCCTTCTTAAACCAAATCATTTCAGAATAGATCCCTAAATGAAGAAAGAAAGAGTTGAAAATCACAAAAAACTTACATTCCCACCAAGGCTAACCGCTTTCTTCTTCTTTTTTTTCGTTCTTTTCTTTTTTTTTTCATTTCTGTTTTTCGTTTTTGAATTTTTTTTTGGTGTTTTTTTTTCCTTTTTTTTTGTAAGCACTTATCATTTTTTTTCTTTCAAAAAGGATAGCCAAGGGGGAAATCCATAATGGACTTTAAATTCTAACTCTTCTCTATATTTTGAACAATAAAACAAGGGATTAATCAATATCTCCCAACCCCACACCAAACGGTCGAATTGCACAATAAGATATCATTCCATCTTACTAACACCCTATCAAACTTGATGCAAAAGAATAGAACACTCCTCTAGCCTTAGCTTAAAGGTAAGACAAGCATTCGACCATGGGTTATAATAGGAGGTTCAAATCAAGAAAAATGGATACAAGCTCAAAAGGGCTAACAAGCTATACAATACACAACCAGGGTGGCTATTTGGCTATGAGTTTCGAATAAATCAAAGAGAAATTGCCTTAATCATATTGCCTAAATGTATATGCGAAATGGGATTTTGAACGAGAATCAAAGCAAGTTCTAGAGAATTAACGTTAAGGAAGAGTCACACATGAAAGAAATATGAGACTAATTTGATAAACAGTCTCTAAAGGCTCAAAGTCTCATGGGACTTCTAATAAAGACAAAGCTAGCTCACTAGTAAACACATGCCAAAATCTTGTAAAGACTCATTGGGTAAATCAAGTCGCATCCAACATGTGGTCAAGACATGGAATTCATTTCGACAATGTATTCGCAAACTTTTATGCACATTTTTGGCGAATGAAGGATCAAACTAAACCCAAGAAAGTTACCAAATCTATAGGGATCCTCATCGGATGATTTTTTTTCTTTTGTGTTTTTTTTTGTACTTTTTTGTGGTTTTTTTATGCACAATTTTTTTTCATTTTCATTTTTTTATGCATGCTCCTACAAACAATGCAAACTAAAATGCAAAAGAAACAAACAAAACAAAGAAACTAAAATGCAACTTAGTAGAAAACTAAATGCACTACTAAACAAAACTAAATACTAAAAAATGAAAAACTATAAAAATTACCACTAAAAACATATACAAAACACAAACACACCAAACAGAACAAGCATCAGACGCCAAATATAATCACTATCTCCCCATGCTTGAATCACAGATTACCCTCAATGTGGGCACATAATAGAAAAGGGGAACGGAGAACCACATAAAATAAGATCAGAGAAGAGGAGGATGGGGTGATTGGCCATAGGAGATATGCCAATCTCGCCAAGTCTCTAGGCATGCCCTATAGTCTCGAAAATATTGGATCGGGGAAGCAAGCAACCCACGAATCGCATCGCGGCGCTCTCAGAAGCAACAAACTCTCGGAGGGAAACTTACGCCTCTTGAATAGACCTGGGGGTGTCTTGGAGGTCAAAATAGTCAGGTGGGGGTGGTTGAAAATAGGGACTAGGTCCAGCTTTACTAGATCGAGGGGCTGGATGATGGGTTACAGGTCGAATAACCTCCTCATCACCAGGTCCCCAATAAAGGTTACCTCGGTGAAGAAGGGTGGTGCGATCAACATTGGGAAGTGGAAAAAGCCGGTCCCCAGGGTAAATCCAACACAAACGGCCAGCCTCAACTTTACAAAAGTTCATAATCTCAAAAGCAACATGATCAAGCCGCTCAGACCCAGAAACTCTATCCTTAGGATTGGGCTCAACTCCCAAAAATCTAGTAATAGTAGTTACAATCCCACTAATGACTATCCTACCTTTATTGCTAATAGCAGCATTATGCAATTGCCTAGCTAAAAATGAACCTGGGTCAGGGTGATCTCCATTGTGCATACAGAATAAAAAGTACAACTCAGAGAGTCTCGTGGCATTCAGTCTATCGTCCCGAGCAAACAAAGAACAAGCCAAAAGATGCTGACCTACTTTAATGTAGGGTTTCTAATATTTGTACATTTTGACGAACTGGTATTGTTCCTAACACTCCCCAAAAGTTCACCCAAAAATGCATTCACATTCGCGGGGGACTTGACAGTGCTATAAGTCCATGCTAAGTGGAAAACCGAAAATACTATAGAAGGTACCTAAGTTCAGTTCATATAATTGTCGCTGCAAATAAAACGATATATATCCGGCTTGACATTGAGGCCCTCTAGTGACCTCAACTTGGAGTGTACTAAGGAATTCTAGGGTCAGGTCCGTGTATGTATGCTCTTTGAGTTCTAAAAAGTGGCCCATACCACTTGCAAACAACTATCTAATATCGTCCAAAATTCCCAACCGGGCTAACAAATCCACATTATAATATCTAGTTGCTACAACCATGCATTCATTCAAGCAATTATGTCTAGCAACATGATCAGGATGCCTTAAACCAAGGGGGTGAGGAATGTTACCTCTGGCACATGCATTGGTTGATGTTCGGGATGCCGTTGAGGTTGGGGTGGTGCTGGACTTAAAGAACCAACCTCCTTGGTGCTCCTTTGTCTCTTGTTTGGTGCCAATGGTGTTAACTTGAAATAAAAACTATAAAACTAAAAATAAGAACTAAAACCTAGAAAATTGAAGAAATTAAACAAAAATATGAAGAATAAGAGAAAAAAAGACAGGTATGGTGTATGAGTGAAGGTGAGATGAATTTGACGAAAAAGAAGAAGAAAGGGGGGGATTTTATGAAGAAAACGGGAAGACTGAGTGGAGGGAAAGGATTTGGTGTGAAAATGATTGAAAATAGAGAAGAAATGAGGGGAGATTAGAGAGATTTGGCTATGGAGTTTAGAGAAAGAAAATGGGGGTAGAGACAGAGAGTATGCTAAGAGGTTGAAGAAGATAGGGGAAAAGGGAAAAGTTATTGTGGTTAAAAATCTAGACCGCGGCCCGTAGCAGATCACCAGGAACCGTGGAACTCACCACAGACAGTCCGTGGTGTTTGCTGACACTCAATTTTTCTAGTTTTTTTGGGTTGGCACCCCACGGTCGTATTTCTGGGGTACTGACTGTGGTGCCAACATTTTATTCATATATTTTTTTGTTCCCTTTTTTTTGTTTTTTTTTTGGCTTATATAACTACAAAAACTAATAAAAATCAAAACTACAGAAAGGGAAAAGGAAAGAAAGCTTCGGTTGCCTCCCAAGAAGCGCGCTTTTAAGGTCAAGAGCTTGACCCTTGTTATCGGCTTGGTCCGGATCTGCTTTATCGCGAACTACAAAATCAAACTTATTTAGTTGAAGGTACCACTTTAAAAGTTTTGGCTGTAGGTCCTTCATCTTCATGACTTAGCACCATAATGCACTATTTGTATACAAAACAAATTGCTTTTGTGACCCATCAAACGGGCTATCATTAACTCGCTCAACCCCTATACCGAAATCTGCATCAAAACCTTCTACAGGGGCATAGAGAGAACAGTTTGTGCAATCCTGCAGTAATCACTCATCGAAGACTCATTAGAAACAGGGGCCTCAACCTTAGGCTTCTTAGGAGGTATAGGAGCAACAAAGTCCACCTTAACATACCCTTGGTCGGGTCCCTCATAAGAAATCCAGTCAGAATCAGGAGGATCTTCACAATTCCAGACATCCTCCATATCAATCTTAGGGGAAAGGGGGGTAATGCATCCAATATACAAGAATGAGGAGAAACCATGTCCTCCTTCTTATGACTAAATATAGCAAATCGCCCTCCCACCTCAAAAGATATACGACCCTCTCTTACATCAATGTGGCAACCAGCTGTCGCCAAAATGGGCTGACCTAAGATAATTTAGGTATCGTCGGTTTCAGGCATATCAACTATAATGAAGTCCTCCAACACCAAAATGTCTCCTATATTGATTGGCACATTGTCCAACTTGCCTAAAGGTTCTGTCACAGAACGATTAACCAATTGTAAGGAAAAGGGTGCGCGTCAGTAATGGACCTAGATGTAGCTTATGAAACAAAGGATAGGGCGTTATACTAACACTTGCACCTAGATCGGATATACCTCTGTTAATTTCTACCTTTCCTACAATGCAGGAGATAGAAAAACTACCTAGGTCAGAGAGCTTAGGGGGAAAATGGTAGGGATCTCAACAGTGTTGTTTTCTTTGAAAGTGGCAGTCTAGCCATCATTATTTCTCTCCTTATTTCCAGCCATGATTATCTCCCTACCCTTTTCCATTGGTACTTCCTCAGAGTCAGTTAAGTCATCTTCTTCCTTCATGGTGACACAACTATAGTGCTCACAAGGGTTAGGTTCAGGTTTGCTAGGATGTTTATGTGGGGGCGTAGATGAAAAAGTGGCTTTCTGGGCAATTTGGGCTTCTAGCATCCTATCATGAGTCGTAAGCACATCAACCTTGGAGGCTAATTACCTAATATACTCATCCTATTTTTGTTGTGCTATAAGCATATTTTCCTTCATTATCTCTAAATTAGACCTTTAAGGCATCTAAGAAGGGAATGGGGGTCTTTGAAAACTAGGGGGTACTCTAGCATTCATAGGGGGCATAGTCATGATATTTGGATTCGACCTGCAAGAGAAATTCGGATAATTCTTCCAACCCCAATTGTACATATTAAAGTAAGGGTCATTTGTTAGTCTTGGGTTGAGATTTTGAACATAATTAACTTCATTAGGGCAACTTGCGAATTTAGAATTATATGCTTAATTGCACCACAAATTTCACAAGGGGAAGGGGCACTAGAGTTCACAGCATTAACATTCATTTGGTCAAGTCTTTGAGTCATGGCATCTACTTTAGCAGAAAGTAAAGTAATTGCATCAACTTCAAGCTTACCTCCAACCGCTTGGGTTGTCCTTGTTTAGTGGACCATTGGAAGTTGTTTAGCGCCATCTCCTCGATTAGATTATAGGCTTCATCCTCAGTCTTTCTCATTAGAGTTCCTCCCGCCGCCACATCAATAGTAGACTTCATAGATTGGGTCACACCATTATAGAAGGATTTGATTATCATCCAATGCTGAAGACCATGATGGGGGCACAAATGTAACAGATCTTTAAAATGCTCCATAGAGCGTCTCGCCATCTCTTTGTAGAAAGTTGGTGATATGATTCCTTAGGCTCGCTGTTTTGCTTGGAGGGAAGAATTTGGTGAGGAAAGCTCTTGTCAGCTCATCCCAGGTGATTATGCATCCAGATAGTAAATAGTGCAACCAAGTCCTCACTTTATCCCTCAATGAGAAGGGGAATAAGCGTAGCCGAATGGCATCACTAGAGACTCCATTTAATTTCAGCGTGTCACACACCTCTAAAAAGACCGAGAGGTGTAGATTTTGGTCTTCCAAGGGAGTTCTCCCGAACTAAGATTGTTGAACCATAGAAATGAGTACCGATTTGAGTTCGAAGTTTTTAGCATCTACAACAAGGTGAGCGATGCTTGAGGCGATCCCCTGGACTCCTGGGGTAACAAAATCACAAAGAGTCCTTCGTTGGTCACCCCCTGCCATGTTTGAATTCCTTCTTGCCTCACGTCTTTGCTCTATAATCCTTTTCTTTTTCCTCCATAGGAGAAAAGCCCTTTAAATCTCAGGATCGGGTTCGTACAAGATTAGACTTCGCATAAACAGGAAAAAATTCCTGCAAGCACTAACACCAACACTACCAGTGCAATTTAAACAAGCAAAGAAAGAAAAAACAAAAATAACAACAAAAAATGATAAAATGCTTAGTCACTTTCACAAGACTAACTCAGTAGTTAATATTTTAGTGCCTGAAAATGGTGCCAAAAACTTGATTAACTAACACCGCAAGTGCAAGGGTAGTCATAGTATAGATAAAAGATATCATCCCTCAGGGACTAATCGTAACTTATTGAGTCTTGCCTATCAGAATGTGCTAAGTAAAATTCTGGTTCAAGTGGATTTGATTTAACAATAGCAAATAAACTTTTCTAATTCAATAAGGAAAAAACATCTAAGAATTCTTGTAGTTGCGAAAGAAAATTGGACCAAAAATAACGAACATGTGCTTTCTTCTTAATTGGTTAAATTCGAGTAATTGTAATTTTTTAAGAAACTCAGTTTATTCTTTCAAAATCAACTAAATTTGCCTAAACTAAGCAAAAGTCATTCTTTTTCAAACTAATTTGTCGTAATTCAAGTTAAATATCTTCGATTACTTACTGGCCCTCTTAACATTCAAATCTCTCTTTCGAGATGAAGTTATGTTAAGTCTAATCAAGCAGTCCAACAACCAACTGTCACATTTCAATTTTTCACTAAATTGTTTCAAAAGTGTAAGCAAATTTCAGCAAAAAATCAACTAACAAGAATCCAAACACTTGACAGAACGAATTCAAACCAATAATGAAAATAAGCACAGTTGTATATATTAAAACATGATCCAACAACACTTCCACAAAATACTAAATCCCCAGACTAAAGAAAGCTACTCAGACATGATAAAAGATTAACAAACTAACCAATGATTGGTGAAATCTGAGCGAGAAGGGAATTGGCTGAGATGGCCTTCAACCAATTTCAAAACCGCCTCAAGAACAAACTCTCACCCTCAAGACTCGCACCAATACAATAACCAAGATAAAAACTACAAAATTTAAGAAAGAAACTAAAGCACTAATTTGTGCCATTCTATGCTTTTACTTTGCCTGGGAATCCTCAAGGGATGCTTTCTATTGCTGTAGAACGAGGCTATTTATAGGAGAGCTTGCTTGATCTTAGCTACATAGCCGAAGGAAGACGAAGAGGCAATGGTTACAGGCGCACCATAGACTGTGGCAGACACCACGGGCCGACCGTGGCCTGTGTTGGAATAGAATTTTTGCTCATTTTTTGCTCTATGGGTGTGGTATAACTTGGATGACCGTGGAGGAGGTCAAAATACAACCATTGAAGGGAAAATGCTGGGTAAAAAGGTTAAAAATCCTCGAAAATACATCAAACAACTATACCCAAGCATAAATTGAGAATAGGAGAGTAAATAAAGACTTAAGGCACAATATTCTCCTAAAAATGACACAAAATAGCCCTAAAATGATATACATATTAAGCACTTATCATGAAGGCACCGGGTTTGTGGTCTGTGAGGATGACACTATATGATTTCGCAACTGGGTGTGCGTCCCCGTAGTAGAAGAACTTAAGCAGAAAATTTTGGATGAGCGTCACAACACTCCACACTCTGTACACCCATGTAGAAATAAGTTGTATAAGAACCTGAAGCAAACATTCTGGTGGAGCAATATGAAACAAGAGATTGCTGACTATGTGATGAAATGTTTGACCTGCCAGTGAGTGAAGATTGAACACCAGCAGCCGGTGGGACTTCTGCAGCTGTTGAACGTCCATGAGTGGAAGTTGGATTCGCTATCCATGGACTTCGTGGTAGGCTTACCTCTCACTTAAAGGAAGAATAATGCAATCTGGGTTGTAGTGGATAGACTCCAAAAACGGCACATTTCATGGCCATGAGGAATACCTGGACTCTGGATAAGTGGCATGAGCATATCTCGAGGCGATAATTAAACTACATGGAGTACCTAGCTCCATAGTGCTGGACCGAGACACTAGGTTTCAGTCGGGTTTTTGGAAGAAGTTGCAGGAGCCATTTGGGACGTTGTTACGTTTCAGCACTACATTCAATTCAGCTACAGACGAGCAAATTGAGCGAACCATTCAGACGTTGGAAGACATGCTGAGAGCTTGTGCCCTGGACTTAAAGAAAGCGTGGGATGAACAACAGGCACTAATCAATTTCTCCTTCAATAACAGTTACCACTCAAGTATCGGTATGACCCCGTATGAGGCGCTATAAGATAGAAGGTGCAAAACTCCTCTTTGGTGGCAAGAAATTGATGAGGCCTTGACCATTGGACCTGAGTTGATTCAAGCTATCATTAACACGGATTCAGGAACGAATGAGAGCTACTCAGAGTCGCCAGAAGAGTTACACCGACCGAAGGCGCAGACCCTTAGAATTTCAAGTGGAAGGTCAGATATTTCTTAAAGTATCCCCAACTAAAGGAATCACAAGATTTGGTGTGGCAGGAAAACTTATCTTGAGATACATTGGGTCGTACCCAGTTATACAAAGAGTTAGGAGCTTATCGGATAGAACTACCACCAGAACTTCCCAGGGTGCATAACGTGTTTTACGTGTCATAGTTACGAAAGTACATCCCGGATCCTTCTCATGTAATTGAGCCCGACCCTGTACAACTTCAGGAAGACTTATCTTATAAAGAACAACTTATGCAAACCCTGGACCAGAGGGAGAAACAACTCTGTAGGAAAATGGTGCCTTTAGTAAAGGTCGTCTGGGCAAATCACAAGATGTTGAAAGCAACCTGGGAACCAAAGTAGAAGATGCCAGCCAAATACCCTCAGTTGTTCTTATAACTAGGTGCGTACGAAGTTTTAGGGACGAAACCTCCTTAAGGGGGGTAGTATGTAGAATCCCGGATAAATTCATTGTCGTAGATTATTGTGTTTGCCGTAAATTATTGAAGTTTCGGGGACGAAACTTCCTTAAGGGGGTAGTATGTAAAACCCCGAAAATTCATTTTCGGGATAAATTATATTTAGCATGGATTGACCTAGGATTTATGACTTAAGTGAATCCAAGTCAATGCAACGATTGTTTTCGTTTCAAATCTTTTTATTTCAGGAAGGGAAGGAGGCCTAAATTTTTATTTAGAAAGCTTAATCTTTTGAGTAATTATTTCCCTCCAAAAACCTTAAACCCTAACCCTAGTGAATTATCTCTCCCTCTCCCTCTCCCACTTAAACTCTGCCTCACCTTTCTTCTCTAGCTAGCCATCCCCCCTAACTCCTGTTCTCTCTCTCTCTCTCTTTTCCCTCTCCTCTCACTCGACTCTATTTTCCCCCTCACCCGAAACCCTTTCTCCCCTCTCCATCCCTCTCTCTTCTTTGCCCACGCTCTCCCCTTTCTCCTTTGCGCTCTCTTTCTCTCGCCCTCTCTTTGCGCCACCGCCACCTGCTGTCGACAGCTGATGTCGCTACCAGCCACAACCGCCACCAGCCACAACTACCACCGGCCTCGGCCAACCACCCTCTCTCCTTTTTTGGTTTGGTAAGTGTGGGTGTATGGTTCTAAACCCTACCTCCATGCACCTCCCATGCATCAAGAATTAAGGTTTTCATCATCTTTTTTTTATGATCTTCTAAGTTCAAGAGCTTAAAGTTATGATTTTTCTAACACGAGTTTAAATTTTCAGATTTGGATTTTGGAGTGGGTGAGGATCCCACCATCTCTTTTCAAAAACTAAATCAAGGTAAGCATCATAATGATGTTTTGGTTTTGTTGGAATAAAGTTGTAATCTTTAGTTTGACTTGGATTGGTGGGGGCTTAGAATCAATATGATTGATGTGGGTAGCTGTGTGACTGATGTTGTGAAAATTATGACTAAAAGAACACCCTTTAGAGGTAGGGTTTTAGGGTAGAATGTCATTGGAATAAGTCCAAAACATCCATCGACTTTAAAAATTCACCCATGACGTTGTACTGGTCCAAAAATTATCATAATTTTATTGCAATTAGGCCAAGACGTCCTCTATACTATGGATTTTGAATCAAGGGAATCGGATCTGAATTAAGAAAGTTATGGGCCAATTACTGAGGGCTATACTGATCTGGATAGTCAGTGATAGTTAGACCTGGCAAATGAGTCATTCGGTTCGGGTACGGGTCGGGTCAAGTTCGGGTTGGGTCATGTTCGGGTTAAGTGACATTTCAGGTCGTTTCGGTTTAGGTCGGGTATGGTTCAGGTCGGGTCGATTTCGGGTCAACCAATTTTTGGTCAAATACGCTCGCCATGCCAAGACAAACAACTTTGTAGAAAATTTCGGGTCGGGTATGGTTCGGTTCGGGTCAATTTGGGTTTCGGGTCTACTTTCGGGTGAGCATATTTCGGGTGTCGGATCGGGTATGGGTCCGGGTCGTTCGGTTCGGGTTTCGGGTGTCTGGTTAGTTTTGCCAGGTCTAGTGATAGTATAAAAGTTCATAGAAATTCGAGCCAGTAATTGACAAAATTTGGGGAAACACCAAACATAGGAGTTGTACTTAACGAGTTAGCCTTTCTAGAATGGTAAGATTGTTAAATCTTGATGTCGGGAACTCACGTTATGGCCTCTGGAAGTTGGGCCTAGATTCTGGCCTGAATCAGAAGCTGGGTTAACCACGATTCGGAGCTTTTGTAGTCGTCTAAAATCTTAGGAAAATTATTCTATGCTAGGTGGACTATGAGTGGGTCCCGTAAAATTTGGGGGCTAAGCACGGATGTAATTTTGGTGCAAGTACGGATCATTAGGCCCAAGCTAGGAAATTGATCTTGTGAGTTACGGATCACAAGGTAACAATCATGCCCTAGCCCTTCCCCGAGTATCTCTTGAATAACATGATTTGTGGGTATGCTTGAAAGGTGTTTAGAATGTGTTTTGTGTTAGTGTTCGGGGATTTTCTCGGGTGAATGTGAAATAAGATATGTCCTTTGATTTATGTTGAAACGTTTTGCTAAAATAGTGAATGCGTGGGTTATTGGGTGAATATGTTTTGAGACCAAAATGGGTCAGGTTGTGATTTGTATGTCAGTTAAAGATTAGGGTTAACTATGAATGTGCAAATAACTGGCTGCATGGGTGAGACTAAGAAGTTATGTTCTTGTGTTATTGGAGGCCATTGGCCTTCCCCGGGTAAGTGCATCCATGTGAGCGGCCACATGCCTCCTTATGGACGAATGTAGGCCAAGTTAGCGGTAACCGTCCATATTGAAAGTAGGCCAAGGTATGGTTAAGTTGTAACCATCCAAGTTGGCAGTAGGCTAGGTTATTGTAAAGTGGTTGCGTTAAACCCAGGTGCGGGCCATGAGATCGTATAGGGTCGCTCACCCTTGGGAACCTGAAATAGAATAAATGGAACTTGAGATATTATATGATTCTGCTGAGGATGTATAAGTACTTGTAGTGCGCTTGTTGTGTCCTACCCCTAAAATGGTTTGAAATGAATTTATGCGTGTGTTTGGACTGTTAGGGGTGATTGTTATTGAGTTTATCTCATTTTTTTCTAAATGTTTTCTTTTCAGGTGAAGTACACAAGCATGGGGATAGGAACTCGAATTAGTGCAAGGTTGTGAAATAAGATTTAGTCGAATCCATTCAGTTTCTGTTTAGACTTGTTTTAAGGAATGTGGTTCAGTTTGGACTTTGTCATATTGTTATAAGGCTCGAACTGATGTTATGATGTGAGAATATAGCTGCATTAGAGTCCTGATTGATACTCAGCATGGTATTTCTAAGAAGGAAATATAGCGATACCACCCCACATAGGTTTTTTCCATTGCTATGTTGGTTAATATTATTAATAAAGAAGAAATTAGCAATTCAGGGTATTACAAAGTGGTATCAGAGCTTAGGTTGACTGACTTGAAAGCTAGCCCAAAAGCTTATGATTAGGAACTTAAAAAATGTAAAATTAAAACCAGTAGACCTAAGGACTGCTCTGAGCGTGAGTGTAGGATGGAAAAAGGGGGCATGTCTGCATAAGCTTACTCATTTGTGATCATGTATCTGATGTGGACCTATTAGCATATAGGATAAATAGGACTCGCCATTATGGTTGTATGGGGCGGCGTTGCCGTTATAAGAGAATGGGAAAGATGCCTGGAGTTAATTTGACTAGCCACTTAGAGCAGGTTGAGGCTTTTAATCATGGGAGGTTAGAGGAGATACCAAACAACTGTTTAAGGTTTGGGAGTAATCAGGCCCTATTCTTTCTCCCTACCCTCTTAGGTGACCCATTGTGGGCTTATAGGGTTGAAGAGCTTCACCCTAAGACTAAGTTGCTTTGTTTCTTCGATAGGTGTTGCTTGTGCGACTGGGAGCCTATGGGGATGAATTTAGTAGGGCTAGTGGACCACCTCATAGATATGGGCCCCTATGATCAACCTCCCACCCTAGATATTGAGGATGAGACCGCGCCACCACCAACGGAAGAGGATACTAAAGAGAAAAAGCCTGTAGGGGAAAACGAGCTTATGGATAGGGAGGATAAGCTGGTAGACGAACCCATTGAGGAGGAAAACCCTAGGGAGGAACCCTTAGATGAGGATGGTCCCGAGGGAGACCCCATGGAGGAGGAAGACCCACAAGAAGATCCTGAGGAATGACCTTTAGAGGACGACGATCCTGAGGAGGACCTAATGGAGGAGCAAGACCATGAGGAGGAACTTGAGGAACCCCTTAGAAGAAGAGGACCCCAAGGAAGAGAAACCACACACACACACACACATGCACACACACACACACATACGTATGTATGTATGTATGTATGTATATATGTATATGTATATGTATATGTGCATATATATATATATATATATATATGTATGTATGTATGTATGTATGTGTGTGTATATGTGTATGGGTGTGTGCGTGTGTGTATATGTGTGTGTGTGTGTGTGTGTGTGTGTGTGTGTGTGTGTGTGT
>JACYFF010031957.1:40505043-40519236 GCA_017589665.1 Selenicereus undatus
ATATATATATATATATATATATATATGTATATATATATATACAGACACACGCGCAGAGACACACACACACACGTATATATAATAATAATCATGGTACAATTGATGATGATGATGATGATGATGATGATGATGATGATAATCATAATAATAGTAAGAGCAATAATAATAATAATAATAATAATAATAATAGCAGCAAGAACGATGTTAGTCCTAGCAAACAAGGTGAGGTAAACATTATTATTGAGCTTAAAATAGTAATTCGAATAATGGTCGATAACGTCGATATTATTAAAGATGAAGTGAGTTAAATTATTACACTAGTATAACGCTTATAAAACAAGCATTAGCGTTATCCAGACAAGGGACATAAACAAAGAGAAATACAATCAAGTTAGTAATTAACGAAGAATACGTTGGTAATTAAAAAGAAGAGTGAGGGAAAGTTTTTTAGTTGCTTGTTAAACCAAGAAATTTGATGAGGTTACCTAAATTTACACTAACCGTAAAATTTCATATGTGAAGTAGAAGTACGTCCACCTTTGTCAGTTCAAGCTGCTAGTAAATAAATTTCACTAAGCAAGTAAATAAATTTCACTAAAGAGGAGAGATTTTCAAAGGCAAGTACGTACATTGCCTGTGCTCTTCGAAAACTTGCATGTTTATCAAACTATATAAAATCAATCATACAAAGAATAATTTGATGCAATGTTTTGTCACCTAAGCAAGTGGTCCCACCAATTATCAATCATCAGGGCTTATGCCCTTCAATTTACCCACCCAGCTGCAACTTAGACTTCTTGATCGGCCTGGGAGGTGTGCACCTATCTCAAGATCACTTTAGACGTCAATCGGGTTGCACTTTTATATAATAACCAGAAAATCAACTTCGCTTGCACATTCTCTCTCCTGTTTGCAAGTAAAATTCTTTAAAATGCTTGCGCCCAACTAATTTAAATGCAAAGCTTATTTCATTGCATAGGGATGTACGTGCTGAGCTTCGACTCATTGTTCGAATGTTTTTACGTTTTTCGTTTTAGGTAAGAGATTAGTGAATAGTCTAACTCCTGGCAAGCTAGAAGGTAGTAAGGAACGAGCGAGAGATGCAGTTTGCTAAATGGTACCTAGCCAAACGCTCATAGTGATTTATAAGCCAGCACCCTGAGGGCTTACGCAATTCATATTCTTTTAGACTTTGGGATATCTAGTGCTTGGTAGTTGTATGCTAAGTTATCAAGTGCACCATGAGTTAAACAAGTTGTCGAATATGTGTTTTCCAATGCTTGGTGAATCAAGTGATGATGATATGGGTAACGCCATATTACAGGTATTCCTAGGTAGCCTTGTTCTGTTATGGAATAGCGGTAATGCCTCGAATCAAAAGACTTTCGTTGCAAATCAATAGTAAATAAGTAATTAAGTTAGAATCATCAGGCATTAGGGATTGGGGGCATTACACACCAGTAGACCCTCACTTTAGGAATGAAGCACTCATCACTTGTGTTTAAAATATAATGCAGTTCTCTTAAATCTCATTCTGAATAATCAAATTTGCCATAAGCTTGTTAAAACCCTCCAACTCGCCACCACTAAAATACAAGCACACTAGGCAAACATGAGGACTTTCATAGGGTTGTAACGGGGCTATAGAAAGGTAAGAGGGGAATAAATATGTTGGGATTTGTGGAGTTCAAAGCCAAGGACTATGAGTGGAAATCATATTTGCCTAACTTTTCACAAAAATAGTCTTCACACCAATACATCTCAAATACACAAAATTACCCACAGTTGGTCTACAATGCGAGAAAGTGTTGAAGTATATCTAATATGAAATCTATGCAAATCCTTGTATCATTTTGTTTTTTTTTTTTTTATTCAACATTCTTTTTATTTTTTTCCCTCTTTCTTGTTGGTTCATTTTTTTTTCTTTTTTCATAGAGAAGGGTTATGGCAAGAGAAATTGTGCACTTTTCAATACTTTTTTTTAACAAATCACAAAACTCAACCCAATTGACACTGAGGGAAATACCGCATGAATTCCTTATTACATCCAAACCACACTAAATAACAATGTCATCTCTACAAGCTACTCCCAATCACTAATAAAACTTTATAGTCTTGGCTAAAGGGATAAGATATGTATGTGACCAAGGTTCATTATTATAGGTTTGCATCAAGAAAAAGGTCATGGCTCAAAGGCGGTGGCACAGGATAAATCATACATAATAAGGGTGGCTATTTGGTCAATATAGTTTATAAATTCAAAGAATGCCTCAATCATGTTACCTAAATGTTGATGCTAAATGTAATATTGAACAATAGTCAAAGCAAGTTCTACAGATTTGAAATCTAGGAAGAGCCACATATGAAAAAGAATATGAGACTAAAATGATGAATTAGTCTAATCAAGCTTAAAATCTTACGGGACAACTACCTAGGCTCAAATAGCTCATTAGATCACATATGTCAAATATTCATGCAAAGAATCATTGAGTAATCGGATCGAAATCAACATGATGGAAAAAATATGAAGCACATTTCAAAAACTTATAATAAAACATTTTATTCACAAATAGACATTTAATTCATACACACATTACTGGCTTTGGGGTTCCTTGTAGATTTTGTTCGACTTATCATGGTATGTGTATCTACACCATCATATTTAGTTAATATTAATGGGACTCCATGTGGATATTTTCCCAGGGCACGGGGGCTTAGACAAGGCGACCCTCTTTCCCCTTACTTATTTGTATTGTGTATGGAAGTCTTATATCGGGGGTTGGGACTAGCTGTGCAAAACAGTGAGTTCCACTTCCATCCGCGATACAGTAGAGTGAAGCTATGCCAGTTTGATATTTGCAGATGATCTCCTTCTTTTTTCAAGAAGACATTTGGGATCTATTAATGTGCTTTGGAGATGTTTCCAGTAGTTTAGGCATATGTCAAGACTGATTGCCAACCAAGATCAATATGAGATTTACTTTGGGGGTGTTCCACCTAATGATGTAAGAGATGTTCTACAACATACTACGTTCTCTGTGGGCTCTTTTTCGTTCTGGTATCTTGGTCTACCACTTTCTACCAAGAGACTCACCCACTTACAATATCAGGCACTCTTAGACAAAATCAAGTAAAACATACATTCGTGGATTGCCAAAAGGCTATCTTATGCTGGGAGGAAAGTTCTGATTCAAGCCCTACTAACAGGGATCATTACGTTTTGGTCATCTCTATTCCTACTGCCTAGGGACATTATAGGCTGCGTTGAGAGTCTCTGCAATACATTTCTTTGGTCTGGGGTTGCTGATACTAAGAAGTTAGCCCTCGTGGGATGGCGTAAGATATGTTAGCCCATTCAATACGGAGGGTAGGGATTTAAAGAAGTCCTATCTTGGAACAATGCATTATACACAAGATGGATTTGGAAACTAGTACATAGTGAATCCGTTTTTGCTCCATGGGCTTTACAATATATGTGGTGAAGCATGATAGCATCTTCTCTATTCAAATGCGCTCAGCTGATGCCTGAGGCTGGAAGGCAATCATTTCCTTTTGAAATGATATCATATGTATGGTTGAGTCTGTTGATGCTGCTCATGAACGCTTTCAAGAAGCAGAGTATTAGGTTAGTACTTGGTATGAATTCTTTAAACCTACGAGTACAAAAGTCTATTGGGCAAAAGTAGTGTGGAGAAGTTGGGCTTGGGAAAGGCATAAATTCATATTGTGGTTAGCTGCTAGACAATCACTGGCCACAGGAGCTATGCTGAAAGAGAGAGGGATGAGTGCCCTAGATGACGCTGTTTTTTGTACGTTGTAGGTTGAGACTCATGCAATCATTTGTTCTTAAAGTGTGCTTTCACGAATGTAGTATGGGGTGGATACTTCTTTGGTCTGGGATGGCTAGAAGGCAGCGGACATTTCAATGTGAGCTGCAATGGTATGCCAAGGATTGTAAGGGATCATCACATATTAGTACCTTTTTACTGGTGCAATTTATGAAATTTGGACAAAACGCAACTACAGGAAGCATCAATATAAGAATAGAAATGTGGATGCTATTATTAGGACTATATAGCTAAATGCATGTATTAGAAACACCAAAATAAACTAACAGTAAGAAAAGAAACCCAAAAGTAGAAAGAAAAATGAAATAATCAACAAAAAATGCAAACTACTCCTAAATGCATGACCTAAAATGCAAACTACTCACATATCCACATCACATACACAGTCAATGCACAACTCCCCCATTCTTGGACAAAACATTATCCTCCATGGAAGGACATAAAAATCAATGGGGAAGAAAAAGAAGAAACTAATAAGAAGGAGTGTGGGGTTGAGAAATATGCCGGTCATGCCAAGTGTTTAGACAATCCCTAAAGTCTCAGAAGTATTAGTTTTAGGAAGAAATCATCCCATGGAGCACATCATGCAGCCCCTGAACAAAGTTATGAAGTGCGGTATGCTCAATTTGAATATAAGGTCGGAGGGATGCTTGCTCCTCTTGGATTGATTGAAGGGTAGCATGTAAATCATTGAAATCAAAGGAGGAGGATGGTTTGGATGTACTAGAAGCCCTTAGGTGAGGAGGGGGAAGAGGTGGTGCAGCTTGTGCCAACTTGTTTTAACCCAGTAAAAAGTAAAGATTGACCCGATTCAATAGACCGCTTAGGTCAACATTAGGGAGAGGCATGAGACGGTTCTTAGGATAAATCCAACACTCCAAGCCTTTACCTTACAAAACTTCATTTGTTTCAAAAGCGGCTAAGTTCAACTGCTCGAAAACCGGGAATCTATCGTTGTGGTTCGATTCGATTCTAACAGACCTAGCAATGGGGGTAATAAGGCCTCCAATCACAATCCTCTATGCAGAATTAGTGGCCACACTATGTAACTGATTGACCAAGAATGAACTAAGGTCAAGTCAGTCACTGATAAGTGCTCAATATGTATATCATTTTAGGGCTATTTTGTGTCATTTTTAAGAGAATATTGTGCTTATTGTTGTTATTTACTCTCCTATTCTCGATTTATGCTTGGGTATAGTTGTTTGATGTGTTTTGTAGGATTTTTAGTCATTTTACCCGACATTTACCCTTTAATGGTTGTATCTTGACCTCCCCCATGGTCATCCTTGTTATGCCACGACCGTAGAGTAAAGAATAAGCAGAAACCCGATTCCAGCATAGACCACGGTCCAACCTTGGTGCACCCCACGGATTGTGGTGAGCCTGTAATTGTTGCCTCTTGATTTTTCCTTGGCTGTGTGGTTGAGATTGACCTAGCTTTTCTATATAAGGCAACATTCTGCAATAGTAGAAGATAATCCAAGATCATTCCAAGCAAATCAACGTGTAGAGTAGTATAGATTGGTGCTTTAGTTTCTTAAATTTTGTAGTTTTTGGTTTAGTTTTTGTATTGGTGTGAGTCTTGAGTGTGAGAGTTTGTTCTTGAGGCGGTTCCGAAGCCCTTGATTGAAGGCCATCTCAATCAATCCCCTTTTCGCTCGGATTTCATCAATTGTTGCTTAGTTTGTTTATCTTTCATCATGTCTTAGCAGTTTTCTTCAGTCTAGAGATTTAGTAGTTTATAAAATTGTCATTGGATCATGCTTTAATCTATATAATTGTTCTTATCTTCATGATTGGTTTGATTTCGTTTTGTCAAGTGTTTGGATTGTTATGAGTCGAGTTTTGGCCAAAATTTGCTTACACGCTTGAAACAAACGAATGAAAAACTAAAAGGTGACATTTGGTTGTTGGACTGCTTGATAAGACCTAACGTGACTTCATCTCGAAAGAGAGATTTATCTGTTAGGAGGGCTAGTAAGTAATCGAAGACTTTGAATTTGAATTAAGGCAAATTAGTTTGAAATAATGACTTTTGCTTAGTTTAGGCAAATTTAGTTGATTTCGAAAGAATAGACTGAGTTTTTTGAAAAGATTACAATTCCCCAAATTTGACCAATTAGAAGAGAGCATATGTTCATTATTTTGGATCCAATTTCCTTTCACAACTACGGGAATTCCTAGACGATTTTTCCTTATTGATTTAGAAAAGTTTGTTTTGCTATTAAATTTAATCCACTTGAACCAGAAGTTTCCTTAGCATATTCTGATAGGCAAGACTCAGTAAGTTATGATTAGTCCCTGAGGAGTGATATCTTTTATCTATACTACAACTATTCGTGCGCTTGTGGTAGTCCACACACCAAGTTTTTGGTGCCATTGCGGGGACTAAACTGTTAACTATTGAGTTAGTATTGCAAAAGTGACTAAGTATTTTATTTGTTTTTATTGTTATTTTCGTTTTTGTTTGTTTGCTTGTTTAATATGTGGTGGTAGTGTTGGTGAAAGTGCTGGCAGGAAATTTTCCTAGTTTATACGAAGTCCTTGTACAAATCCGATCCAGAGATTGAAAGGGCTTTTTGCCTACGAAGGAAAAAGCAAAGAATTGAAGAGCAAGGGCGCGAGGAAAGAAGGATTCAAGCATGGGAGAGGGTGACCAACGAGGGAATCTTCGTGATTTTGTTACCCCAGGAGTTTAGGGGATCACCTCAAGCATTGCTCACCCTGCTGTAGATGCCAAGAACTTCGAGCTCAAACCGACACTCATTTCCATGGTGCAACAATCTCAATTCGGTGGAACTCCCTTGGAAGACCCAAATCTGCACCTCTCGGTCTTTTTAGAGGTGTGTGATATGCTGAAATTAAATAGAGTCTCTAGTGATGCGATTCGGCTACGCTTATTGCCTTTCTCATTAAGGGATAAAGCGAGGGCTTGGTTGCACTCTTTGCCGTCTGGAATTATAAATGCCTGGAATGAGTTGACAAGAGCATTCCTCGCTAAGTTCTTCCCTCTAAGCAAAACAGCGAGCCTAAAGAATCAGATCACCAAATTTCTACAAAGAGATGACAAGATGCTCTATGAAGCCTGGGAGCTTTTTAAAAATCTCCTACGTTTATGCCCCCATCATGGTTTTCAGCATTGGATGATAATCCAAGCCTTTTATAACGATGTGACTCAACCTGTGAGGTCCACTATTGATGTAGCGGTAGGAGGAACTCTGATGAGTAAAACAGAGGATGAAGCTGTTGAGTTAGAAATATACCACAAGTGCATGGCATAGCTGTAGCTAGCAACTGGCAAGTACGGGTCGTGTCCACGAGGAACTTGGCTTCAACTACTAGAATGATTTTAGTTACTCAAGCTAGGCAATCACAGTTGGGGTTTTGGAACTAAACTAACGGAAACAATAACAACTATAAGAGATGGAATAAACATCAGAAGAGTGAACCCCTAGGTTGGAATGAACAACACGGATATGCTTGGCGAATCAATTACTAGCCCTACCAAACATCTCCCAGGCATGCATCATGAATGGATAAATTGTCAATTAAGTCCATCTCCTCCCTCTCTCAAGGGCCGAAGACTAATCTTAGAACTATTGTCGGCTATTTTCAATGGACTAAAGGTCGAAGGATTACAAGATTCACAATCTCAAACCCCAATTAAAATCTTAACTATTTTCATGTTAAGACCCTAATCGTCTACTAAGGCGCACTAGGTAAAGGTTTCGTCTCTCAATGCTCCCCTAAACCCTAATAAAAAGGATGAATGTTCTTTCGAGCATTTCATCGAGCAGTTGGCGTGCATAGTAGAATTCATAATCGTAAAACAAAGGGGGAGCAGGGATTGGGCCAGTACAAGATTAAACTACACATATTCGACGTCAATCCCAACCTAAGTTGAAGGATTTAGCCACACATTACTTCACAATCAACAACCAAAATCTCAATTCTACCAAGCAACATTCAATTCACAAAAACCTAAAATAACAATAAAGAGAAGAGAAGGAATCAGGAGAACGAACTTGACTTAATTGTTGCTGAAAGGTAGATCGAACTTCAATGTCAATGAATTCAATACAAAGCAATGGAAATCAAAAGCCTGAATGTAAAACCTAAAAATCGCCTAAGAACATCTGTGAAAAAGAGAGAAAACTGAATGAAAAACTCAATGTTCCCCAAAACAACCCCGAAGGAGGATTTAAGTCGCGACGCGGAACGGGGGTGGCACGGTCGTGCCCCGAGGCACGGTGTGATTGTGCCAAAACTCTGCCCGAAGCACCCCAGAATGGCACAAGTGGCACGGCCAGGCCGTGCCACTTGGTTGCCCGGCCAAGTGTGCCGGTTCGAGCGGGTCGACCGTGCTGTGTGGGTCCGGTTTTGTGGGAATTCCGTGCAATGCTTTTTTTTGCAGCTTTTCTCGCCTTCTTAGCACTCCTTTCTGCTAAACGTTGTTCATCTTTCCGTTTCTTCAATAGAGTTCCTGAAAATATCGAAAGATGTTATATGAGTTAAAAGTACGCTAAAGGAGGCCAATTTCACTCTTCCTTGGCACGATCGAACGTGAAAACACATGAGAAAATGAGTGAAATAGGGGCTAAAAATGGGACAAATAAAGGTTCATCTGAAGCCTATAATCTGATTGAGGAGATGGCGCTTAACAACTTCCAATGTTCCACTGAACGAACCCAACCCAAGCAGGTTTGAGGTAAGCATAAAGTTGATGCAATTACTTTACTTTCTGTTAAAGTAGATGCCATGACTAAAAGACTGGACCAAATGAATGTTAATGTTGTGAACTCGAGTGCCCCTTCCCCTTGTGAAATTAGTGGTTTAATTGAGCATATATCTTGGAATTGTAAAGTTGAGAGTCCTTTTTCCCAGGACCCTGATGAAGTTAATTATGTTCAAAATTTTAGCTCGAGACAGACCAATGACCCGTACTCTAATACCTATAATCTGGGTTGGAAGAATCATCTGAATTTTTCTTGTAGTTCGAATCCAAACACTGTGAACACGCCCCCTATGAATTCTAGAGTACCCCCTGGTTTTCAAACTTTCTCAGATGCCCCAGAAGTCTAATTTGAAAGTAATGATGGAAAACATGCTTATGGTGCAACAAAAACAGGATGAGTATATTAAGCAATTAGCCTCAAAGGTATGTTGTGCTTACAACTCATAACAGGATGTTAGAAGACCAAATTGCACAAAAAGCCACTTTTTAATCTACGCCCCTAGATAGACTTTCTAGTAAACCTGAACCTAACCCTAGAGAGCACTGTAACTATGTTACCATGAAGGAGGAAGAAGAGGGCTTAACTGACTCTGACAAAGTATCGATAGAAGAGGGTAGGGAGATAACTATGCCTGGTAGTAAGGAGAGAAACAATGGTGGTAAGACTGCAACTTTCAAAGAGAATGACACTGTTGAGATCCCGACCATTTTTTCCCCTAAGCTCCCTGACCGAGGTAGTTTTTCTATCCCCTGCATTGTAGGAAGGGTAGAAATTGAGAGAGGTTTTTGTGATCTAGGTGCAACTGTCAGTGTGATGCCCTATTCTTTGTTTCATAAGCTGCACCTAAGACCATTCTTGGTTGCACCCTTTTCCGTACAGGTGGCTGATCGTTCTGTGACGCAACCTACAGATAAGTTGGACAATGTGCCAGTTAATATAGGAGACATTTGGGTGTTAGAGGACTTCATTATGGTTGATATGCTTGAAACTGACGACACCCAGATTATCCTAGGTTGGCCCATTTTGGCGACAGCTGGTTGCCACATTGATGTAAGAGAGGATCGAGTATATTTTGAGGTAGAATGACGATTTGTTGTGTTTAGCCATAGGAAGGAGGACATGGTTTCTCCTCAATCTTCTATATTAGATGCATTACCCCTTTCCCCTGAGATTGATATGGATGATTTCTAGAATTGTGAAGATCCTCCTGATTTAGATTGGATTTCTTATGAGGACCCCAACCAAGGGTATGTTAAGATGTAGTTTGCTGCTACTATGCCACCGAAGAAGCCCGAGGTTGAGGCACTTGTTTCTAATTAATCTTAAATGAGTGATTATTACAGGTTTGCACAAACCATTCTCTCTATGCCCCCTGTAGAGGGTTTTGATGTAGGAGTTGAACGAGTTGCTGAAAACCCGACTGATGGGCAAAAGGAGCGATTTGTTTTGTATGCAGGTTGTGGGTTATGGGACCAAGTGATGTATATTTTCAAGGGTATCATTTTCATTCTTTCAACTCAAATTTATTGGGGGCAAGCCCCAAACAAAGTCATGCATGGCAAGGCCCTTATTTGGTCCCATTGTTTGAATTTCATGACAAAAGACACTTTATGGAGTATTATTCAAACTTCAAAGTGCCTTATTCAAAGGTGATAGGGACCATCAAAGATCAAGCCTTGGATGAGCAACCAGATAGCCTACACATCTATTCAAGCTCCAAGGAAGTCAAGAACATGCATACTTGGGACAAAAACACCATGGAGCATTTGGACAGAATGTGGGCAGATTCGACCAGAAACTGGCCTAGTTTTGTCACTCCTTTTGGACCAGCTAATAATGGGAAAATTTTCTGCACGCACCACCCCCTTAAATCTTGAGATCTTAGCTTTCCAACAAGACCTTTTTCAAGTCATTTGGAGGTCATTTTCTAGGTCAAATTCAGCACACAAAATCGGATATCAAAATGCAGGCCAGTTTTGGATAGTCTCCACTCTTTGGCCTGTAACTTTTTAAAGGATTATCCAAATGCGATGAAACCACATTCCTTGGAAACTAGACATCCTAATGTTTCCAATGAATCAAGAATCATCGCATTTGGATCCAAAACCAGAGAGTTATGCCTGTGTGAAGTTGGGGTTGCTGCTGATGTGAACGCATTTAATGCAAAATGCGTGAAGGTGTGTGAGAGCTTGTGATTTTGGCTCTTGCTGCTTATGCCTCCTCATAAAGCATGTCCTCCCTCTTCAAATAAGGCTTAGACGTGTGAGAATGGTGGGATACATGAATCCTTTTGCTGCCACACTCACTTCACACCAACAACACCAAAAGACACCCCTCTTCGGTTTTGTTCATCCGAATGTAGTATGTTGTTTTCATTCACATCTTTTCAGTTGTTTTCTATGTATTTTCATTGTGTAAGGCCTCTACTATAGAAGGGCCATATTATAGAATCATTAATCAATCAATGAATCAGTTTTTTGAGTATATGAAAAGTGTGAGTTTGTGAACTCTCTCCCCGTTAAAATCCTAGTGTTGTATCTTGAGCTTGGCAACTCAAGTGGGTCTCTAGGTCTCTTTATCTCAACTAGAAGGTGATTAAATTCTGTACCTAGTTGGTCTAAAGAGATTGCCCAAGTGTTTCTCCAAGGGTGGCTCCTCGGATTATCCCTTGAAAGTTCACTTGATTATCCAAGTTTTTGTTTTCTTTCTTGCTTTCGGTTTTTCATCATCAACCTTGTGAGTTTGAAGCTTGTGGAAGTAAGTATTTCATGTGTTTCATCCTTGCATTTTGGTTTCATCATCTTCATTTCTTTGATAGTCAATTGTTTATGTTTTTGTGAGTCAATTGTTGATGCATAATGAGTAGAAGAGAATCCAACCTCACAAACATGCTAGAGAAAGTGTTTGGGTTTTTGATAGAAGAAGAAAAAAACAAAAGGTAGAAGAATGCAAGCTTGAGTAGATGTGTAGGCTATCTGGTTGCTCATCCAAGGCTTGATCTTTGATGGTCCCCATCACCTTTGAATAAGGCGCTTTGAAGTTTGAATAATACTGTCTCTTGGAATCAACCTCTCTATGGGTAGGAATACTGGTAGGGGTAAGGTTGCCTACAGCTGGATCTCCCCAGACCCTGCGGTAGCGGGACCCACACTGGGAGGTATTGTTGTTGTTGTTGTTGAAGTTTGAATAATACTCCATAAAGTGTCTTTTGTCATGAAATTCAAAAAATGGGACCAAATAAGGGCCTTGCCATGCATGAATTTGTTTGGAGCTTGCCCCCAATAAAGTTGAGTTGAAAGAATGAAAATGATACCCTTGAAAATATACATCACCAAGTTATGAAGACGAAGGACCTGCAGCCAAAACTTTTGCAGTGATACCTTCAATTGAATAAGTTTGATTTTGTGGTTTGGGACAAAGCTAATGTCGATACACCATCTAATCCGGACCAAGCCTAGAACAAGGGTCAATCTCTTGACCTTAAAAGGACCCAAGCTTTCTTTTTTTTTCCTTTTTTATAGTTTTGATTTTTATTACGTTTTGTAGTTATATTTGTGGGAAAAAAAAGAGAACATAAATATATAAATATATATATATATATATATATATATATATATATATATATATATATATGAATAAATTGTTGGTGCCATGGTCAGTACCCCAGAAATACGGTCGTGGGGTGCCAAACCTCAAAAAAAAAAAACAAGTGCCAGCAGACGCCATGGACAGACCATGGTGAGCCCCACAGTCCGTGGTGGTCTGCTACGAGCCGTGGTCTAGGTTTTTGACCGCAACGCCTCTTCGTTTTCCCCCTATCTTCTTCAACCTCTCGACATACACTCTCTCTCTCTACCCCCATTTTCTCTCTCTAAACTCCATAACCAAATCTTTCTAATCTCCCCTCATTTCTTCAGCATTTCCACTCATTTTCACACCAAATCCTTTCTTTTCACTCAATCTTTCATTTTTCTCCTTAAAATTGATCTCTTTCTTCTTCTCTTACTTCAAATTTATCTCACCTTCATTTATCCACCATACCCATTCTTTTCTCTCTCTTACTTTTCATGTTTTTGCTTAATTTCTTCAATTTTATGGATTTTAGTTTTTACTTTTGGGTTTTAGTTTTGTTTTTGTTTCAAGTTTGCACCAATGGCACCAAACAAGAGATAAAGGAGCACCAAAGAGGTTAGTTCTTCAAGTCAAGCACCACCCCGACCTCAACGAGCATCCCGAATAACAACCAATGTGCGTGTTATAGGTGACATTCCTCAGCCCCTTGGTTTAACGCATCCTGATCATGTTGCTAGGTATAATGGCTTGAATGAACATATGGTTGCAGCAACTAAATATTATGATGTGGATTTGTTAGCTTAGTTGGGAACTTTGGATGATATTCATTGGTTGTTTACCAGAGGTGGTATGGGCCATTTTTTAGAAATCAAAGAGCATACATATAGGGGCCTAACCCTAGAATTCCTTACTACACTCCATGTCGAGGTCACTAGAGGACTTCAATATCAAGTCGGATATATATCAATTTTTTTTTCAGGGATAATTGTATGAACTGAACTTAGGTACCTTCAACAGTATTTTTGGTTTCCCCCTAGCATGGACTTATCACACCGTCAAGTCTCCCATGAATTCAACCCGAATGCATTTTCGGGTCTACGTTCGGGGAATGCTAGGTATAGTACCAGTTCATCAAAATGTACGCATATTAGGAACCCCTGCATAAGAGTAGCTCAACATATTTTGGCTTGGTCTTTGTTTGCTCGGGATGATAGTCTGAATGTCCCAAGACTTTCTGAGTTGTACTTTTTGTCATGTATGGTCAATGGAGTCGAACTTGACTCCAGTTCATTCTGAACTAGGCAATTACATAGTGCTGTTGTTAGCAATAAAGGTAGGATAGTTATTAGTGGGATAATAACTACTATTGCTAGATTCTTGGGTGTTGAGCCTAGCCCTGAGGATAGAGTTTCCAGGTCCAAATGACTTGATCAAGCTGATTTTGAGATTATGAACTTCTGTAAAGCTGAGGTTGACCATTTGTATTACATTTACCCTGAGGACCGACTTTTTCCGCTTTTTAATGTTGATGACACCCCCCTTCTTCACTGAGATAACCTTTATTGGGTACTTGGTGATGAAGAGGTTGTTCGACCAACCAGCCCCTCGATCTAGTCAAGCAGGACCTAATTCTCCCCCTCATCCACTTCCACCTGACTATTTTGACCGCCAAGACACCCTTCGGTCATTTCAAGAGGAGCAAGTTTCCCTCCGAGAGTTTGTTGCCTTAGAAAGCGCCGCTCTTCGGGACTTTGTAATAGAGTGCCACGATGATCTTCGTGGGTTGCTTGCTTCCACGACCCAATATTTCCAAGACTATAGGCCATGTCTAAAGACCTGGCAAGACTAGCATATCTTCTATGGACAACCACCCCATCCTCCTCCGTCTCCTCCTTTCTGATCTTTTTTTCTGCTACTCCCCTTCCCTCTTTTTATTATATGCCCAAATTGAGGGTAATGTGTGATTCAAGCATGTGTGTGTGTCTGTATATGTATGTGATATATATATATATATATATATATATATATATATA